>CALZFC010000008.1:0-50232 GCA_945643635.1 Allodiplogaster sudhausi
TCACCCCGTTTTCAGTACGTTACGTTTCACTGTGGAGAATGGAGATTGCCCATCCCGCCCATCCTGGTCTAAGCCTGGAAAGGATCAATTTTCATCCGAACGTTCCTGACGGAGAAAACCATGAGTAAAGTTGGTATTAACGGTTTGGTCGTATCGGTCGACTGGTGTTGCGTCGATTACTTGAAGTCAAAAGCAACATAGACGTTGTCGCTATTAATGATCTCACTTCCCCAAAAATTCTCGCCTACCTGCTGAAACATGATTCAAACTACGGACCATTCCCCTGGAGCGTTGATTTTACGGAAGATTCACTTATCGTTGATGGGAAAAGTATCGCGGTTTACGCCGAAAAAGAGGCTAAAATATTCCGTGGAAAGCGAAAGGTGCAGAAATCATTGTCGAATGTACTGGCTTTTATACCTCCGCCGAGAAATCGCAGGCGCATCTTGATGCTGGTGCGAAGAAGGTGTTGATTTCCGCCCCTGCCGGTGAAATGAAAACTATCGTTTATAACGTCAATGACGACACTCTGGATGGCAACGACACCATTGTTTCCGTGGCGTCATGCACCACTAACTGTCTTGCGCCGATGGCCAAAGCCTTGCATGACAGTTTCGGGATAGAAGTCGGCACGATGACGACCATTCATGCCTATACTGGCACCCAGTCACTGGTGGATGGCCCACGTGGTAAAGATTTACGTGCTTCACGCGCAGCGGCAGAAAATATCATTCCCCACACTACGGGGGCGGCAAAAGCCATTGGTCTGGTGATCCCGGAACTGAGCGGCAAACTGAAAGGTCATGCGCAACGCGTGCCGGTGAAAACAGGTTCGGTCACTGAGCTGGTGTCCATTCTCGGAAAAAAGTGACTGCCGAAGAGGTGAATAACGCACTTAAACAAGCAACCACCAATAACGAGTCATTTGGTTATACCGATGAAGAAATAGTCTCTTCCGATATCATTGGCAGCCATTTCGGTTCGGTGTTTGATGCCACGCAAACGGAAATTACCGCTGTGGGCGATTTACAACTGGTGAAAACGGTCGCCTGGTACGATAACGAATATGGCTTCGTCACGCAGCTTATTCGCACCCTCGAAAAATTCGCTAAACTCTGACGCGCACAGGCGGAGGAAAAAACCTCCGCCTCTTTTACTCATTACGACTGTAAATAAACCACCTGGGTCTGCAGATATTCATGCAGGCCATGTTTACCATCTGCGCCGCCAATACCGGATTTACGCCATCCGGCGTGGAAGCCTTGCATAGCTTCGAAGTTTTCACGGTTGATGTAAGTTTCACCAAACTTCAGCCCTTTAATGGCTTTCATCGCGACGTTCAGATTTTGGGTATAGATTGATGAGGTCAGGCCGTAATCACTGTCATTAGCCATTGAGATAGCCTCTTCCAGCGTGTCAAATGCGACCACCGGCAGAACCGGGCCAAAGGTTTCCTCATGCATAATCGACATTTCCTGGAGAACATCCAGCAGCAATGTCGGCGGATAATAATATCCTTTCCCCTCTACCGCTTTGCCACCCAACGCCACTCTCGCCCCTTCTTCTACTGCGCGCGCCACTTTTTGCTCAACCCTTTCCAGCGCCGCGGCGTTAATCAACGGCCCCATCGCAATGTCGTTGCGTTCAGCGGGGTTACCAAATTGAACCGCCTGCATCGCTTCACCCAGCCGATTGACGAACTGATCATAAATGCCTTTCTGTACATAAATACGTTCTGCACAGTTACACACTTGCCCACTATTAATGACGCGTGAATCAACGATGGCTTTGACTGCCAGTTCAAGATCGGCATCGTCCATTACGATAGCTGGTGCTTTACCCCCCAATTCCAGACACACTTTGGTGATGTTTTTCGCCGCAGTCGCCATGATCTTCTCACCTGCAGAGACGCTGCCTGTCATACTGACCATTGCGACCTTTGGGTTACCCGCCAGTTCTTGCCCAACGGTTTCACCACGCCCCAGTACAAGGTTAAACACGCCGCGCGGAAGGCCTATTTCATCGACGATTTTGGCGAATGCAATCGCATTGTTTGGCGTAAATTCACTAGGTTTAATGACGATGGTATTACCGGTCAAAAGAGCGGGAGCCATTTTGCGGGCAATGAGGAAGAACGGGAAGTTCCACGGCAGAATGCCGGTAGTCACACCAAGCGCACGTTTAAACAAAAGAATATTTTCTCCTGGACGATCGCTTTGAATAATCTCGCCCTCGTAACGCCGTGCCCACTCCGCCATGTAATCGATATAGTCGGCAGTAAAAGCCACTTCGACTTCAGCCAGCTGCTGGATCTTGCCCCCTTCTTCAACAATCAGCGCACTGATTTCACTGGCGCGTTCGCGGATCCCGGCGGAGATTTTGCGCAACCAACTGGCGCGTTCAATAGCAGGCAACGCTTCCCATTCTGGTTGTGCACGTTCTGCTGCATCGATTGCCTTACGGGCATCCTCGGCCTGACCATCGGGTATGCGGGAAATGACAGCCTCTGTAGCAGGGTTTACCACATCAATCCATGCGTCTCCACGCCAGGTAACAAACTGTCCATCGATATACATAGGATGTTGAACGGGTACTGACATGGGCGACTCCTGTGATTTATATGTTTGTTTTCGGTGAATGCATTGTTAATTAACATCAATCATCAGAGAGACGGCATCGTGAAAGGACAATTCTGTGAAGGGCTTCATAAAAACAAGTGTAAAAGGAATAAAAGGCAGAAATAAAAGTCAGGAGTCATGCCCGTTTGCAAACAAGTGGTTCACAAACGGGCAATTTTTAACGTAACGAGCGACTTTCCATCGCCTCGATGAGCACCGCATCATGTTTCAGCGTTTGCCATGCATGGATGACTTCTGCCGGAAAATCAACGTGAACGATAAAATCTCGCCCGCGGGGACCGTAGCCATCGCTATCATCGCGTAAACGCGGCAGCTCGCCAGTGAGTAGTGAGAGATAACGCTCAACTGGCCATAATCCTTGCAACGGGTTAACAAAGATTACACTGTCTGCGTTATTTCCTAACTGAGGAACGAATCCGGGATAACTTAACCAGCGTGGTGCATCGGGATTGTCCCCAGTCATACGGCGGAACGTCGCCATCGTGCGCCGCTGCATGGTGGGGTCCTGAACAACGATAGCCGTATGAACTCGTTCTACGGCCTGATTCAATAGCGCGATGCTAAAGCGTGCGTTTTCACCGCAGTTTGTTGACTGGTCTTCAATCCAGATTTTTTCATGCGGAATGTGCCAGAACTGATGAGCGATATCCGCCAGGATGGTCGCTTCTGCTCTGCCAGTGGTGCGGATAGTGTTGTAGTGCGGATGCTGTGCGATGGCGCTATACAAAAAAGTTGTCGAGTGACCGATACCACCACTAATCAGTAAAGGAATTTGCTGATCGCGAGCAATCTTACATGCCGCATCGATAGTCGGCATAACCGCATTTCCTGCAAGTATGACGCAATCAGCCTGATACGGCACCTCACCGGAGAAATCATCCTGCGCCAGCCACTGTCCGATAACATTTATGGCATCTATAGTTGCCGTCGAAAGCGTCGGAAACGGGGTAATGTTCATGGTTCCTCCTTATCGTTCCCTTAAGAATACTGCGTGAGATAATAGTGAGAAGCGGAGCACTCTGAAAGGAGGAAGTCGTATTTCCTTAACCGCCACTCCGCAAGCCTGACATATCTTTTAAGGAAATGCTGTAGATAAACATTATTCATCTTGCAGCTGAGAATTGTATTTTTCTGAATTCCTGAATTTTTGTCCTTACCGTTTTAGAATTAATAAAAAACCCGGCGCTAAATGCTTACCGGGTTTTAGATTTATCAGGCAAATAGCAGGGTTAACCGCTAATCTGCTCCATCGCCTGCAAAATACGCTTATCTGAAATCGGATAAGGCGTACCAAGTTGTTGAGCGAAGTAACTAACGCGCAGCTCTTCTATCATCCAACGGATCTCTTTCACGTCTTCATCCTCACGACGTGCAGGCGGCAGTTTGTTGATCCATTGCTGCCACGCCTGCTGGACGTTTTCGACTTTCAGCATCTGAGCACGGTCGCGATGTGGATCAACCGCCAGTTTTTCCAGTCGTTTTTCAATCGCCTGCAAATATCGCAGCGTGTCGCCCAGCCGTTTGAAGCCGTTACCAGTGACAAAACCGCGATATACCAACCCGCCCATCTGCGCTTTAATGTCAGAAAGCCCCAGCGCCATGGTCATATCCACCCGCCCTTTCAGACGTTTGTTGATATTGAACACTGCCGTAAGGATTTGCTCGACCTGCTTCGCAATATCCACCACCGTGTCGTTCAGTTCGGCACGCACTTTTTCATGCAGCGCAGCAAAGCCTTCTTCCGTCCAGACCGGGCCACCATTGGCGTCGATCAATTTATCCACACCGCAGGAGATACAGTCGTCGATCAGCTCCAGCACTTTGCCATACGGGTTAAAGTACAGCCCCAGCTTGGCTTTGTTTGGTAACTTCTCATGTAAATACTTGATCGGCGAGGGAATATTCAGCAGCAGTAGACGGCGAAGACCGTTCCACATTGCCTGTTTTTGCTCTAGCGGATTATCAAACAGTTTGATCGCCACACTGTCGCGTTCATCCACTAGCGCTGGCCACGCCTTCACTTTGTAGTTGCCACGCTTCTGTTCGTAGCTTTCCGGCAGCTGACCAAAACTCCAGATATGCAGCCCGCTCTGCTCGATACCGTCATCCGCCACCGCAGACAGCGTTTCCTGCACTTTGCCTTTCAGCGCATCTTTCAGATCTTGTAGCGAGCGCCCTTCTTTTAGCTTCTTGTTTTTGTCATCCACCACGCGGAAGGTGATTTTCAGGTGATCGGGCACCTGATCCCAGTGCCAGTCTTCGCGGTCAACGGTAACGCCGGTCATCCGCCGTAACTCGCGCTCAAGGCTGTCGAGCAACGGTAACTCCAGCGGTGTGACGCGGCCTAAAAACGCTTCGGCGTAGTTTGGTGCAGGCACAAAATTACGGCGTACCGGTTTCGGCAACGATTTAATCAGAGCAATCACCAATTCGCGGCGCAGACCGGGGATCTGCCATTCAAACCCGCTTTCCTCAACCTGGTTAAGTAACGGCAGCGGAATATGTACGGTCACACCGTCCGCGTCTGCGCCTGGCTCAAACTGATAGCTCAAACGCAGCTTGAGATTGCCCTGATGCCAGAAGTTCGGGTAATCCAGCTTGCTGATTTTTTCCGCCCCTTCTTTGATCAACATGCTCTTTTCAAAGTTGAGCAAATCAGGCGTTTCGCGGCTGACTTTTTTCCACCAGCTATCGAAGTGACGAGCGGAGATTACATCGTGGCTGATGCGCTGGTCGTAGAACTCAAACAACGTTTCGTCATCAACCAGAATATCGCGGCGACGTGATTTGTGTTCCAGCTCTTCCACTTCGGCCCGCAGTTTCAGGTTTTCACGGAAGAATGCGTGACGCGTCTGCCAGTCACCTTCCACCAGCGCATGGCGAATAAAGAGTTCACGACATAACGCCGGATCGATCTGGCTGTAGTTGACCTTGCGCGCGGCAACAATCGGCAAACCATAAACAGTGACTTTTTCCGTTGCCATCACCGCGCCCTGCGCCCGTTCCCAGTGCGGTTCGCTGTAGGTACGTTTAATCAAATGCTGAGCGACAGGCTCCACCCATTCCGGGTCGATACGCGCAGCAATGCGCCCCCACAGGCGGCTGGTTTCTACCAGTTCCGCCACCATTACCCATTTCGGCGGTTTTTTGAATAAACCAGAACCGGGGAAGATGGAGAAACGCGCGTTACGTGCGCCGGTATATTCTTGTTTATCGGCATCTTTCATGCCGATATGGGAAAGTAAACCCGTCAGCAACGCAATGTGAATTTCGCGATACTCCGCCGGTTCGCTGTTAACCGGAATGCCAAGTTCTTTCACCACCTGACGCAACTGGGTGTAGATATCCTGCCATTCGCGCACGCGCAGATAGTTGAGGTAATCGGTACGACACAGGCGACGGAAGGCGTTGGAAGAAAGCGCCTTTTGCTGCTCGCCAAGATAATTCCACAGATTTACAAACGCGAGGAAGTCGGATTCTTTGTCGTGGAAGCGACGATGTTTTTCGTCCGATGCCTGCTGTTTGTCCATCGGACGTTCGCGCGGATCCTGAATGGAGAGCGCGGACGTGATAATCATCGCCTCACGCACGCAGCCATGTTTTTGCGCTTCCAGCACCATACGCGCCAGACGTGGGTCGACAGGCAACTGCGAGAGCTGGCGACCGAGCGGCGTCAGTTTATAGGCGCTGGCCTGTTCATCCGTGGTGATCGCGCCCAGTTCTTCGAGCAGACGCACGCCATCCTGGATATTGCGTTTATCCGGTGCTTCGACAAACGGGAACGCAGCGATATCGCCCAGCCCCAGCGCGGTCATCTGCAAAATAACCGAGGCCAGGTTGGTACGCAGAATCTCCGGATCGGTAAACTCCGGGCGCGAGAGGAAATCGTCTTCGGAATAGAGACGAATACAGATCCCTTCGGACACACGACCACAGCGGCCTTTACGCTGATTGGCAGACGCCTGCGAAATGGGTTCAATCGGCAAACGCTGCACTTTGGTGCGATAGCTGTAGCGGCTGATACGCGCTGTACCGGGGTCGATGACGTATTTAATCCCCGGTACGGTCAGCGAGGTTTCCGCGACGTTGGTCGCCAGCACAATGCGCCGTCCGCTGTGCGACTGGAACACGCGGTTCTGTTCGCTGTTCGAAAGCCGCGCATAAAGCGGCAAGATTTCGGTATGGCGTAAGTTCAGCTTGTTCAGCGCATCGGCGGTATCGCGAATTTCCCGCTCACCACTCATAAAGATCAGAATGTCGCCAGGGCTTTCCTGGCTCAGTTCGTCTACGGCGTCAAAAATCGCCTGCAACTGATCGCGCTCGGTGTCATCGGCTTCTTCAACAATCGGTCGATAGCGCACTTCCACCGGATAGGTCCGACCGGAGACTTCGATAATCGGCGCATTATTAAAGTGGCGCGAAAAGCGTTCCGGGTCGATAGTCGCGGAAGTGATAATGATTTTTAGGTCAGGACGCCGCGGCAGCAACTCTTTCAAATAGCCGAGCAGAAAATCGATATTCAGGCTGCGTTCGTGCGCTTCGTCAATAATGATGGTGTCGTACTGCATCAGCAGGCGGTCTTGCTGGATCTCCGCCAGCAGGATACCGTCGGTCATCAGCTTGACCATCGTGTTATCACTTACGTGATTGCTGAAACGCACTTTGTAACCGATGCAACCGCCCGGCTCCGTTTTCAGCTCTTCCGCAATACGGTTCGCCACCGTTCTTGCCGCCAGGCGACGCGGCTGGGTATGGCCGATCAGCCCTTTAATCCCGCGCCCCAGCTCCATACAGATTTTCGGTAACTGAGTCGTTTTACCAGAACCCGTTTCCCCGGCGACGATCACCACCTGGTGATCACGAATCGCTTCGAGAATGTCCTGTTTTTTCTGACTAACCGGTAAATTGTCAGGATAAGTAATTTCCGGTCGTGCCGCTTCACGCAGCAGGACTTTCCCTGCCGCCTGGTCAATCTCTTTCGCCATCTCCTGGAAAATGGCCTGTTGTGCATCAGGATTTTTAACCTTCTTAACACCGTGCAGACGGCGAGAAAAACGCAGTCTGTCGCGCAGCATCAGCGAATCCAGCCGCTGCTGCAAGGCCGTAAAGGTCAATTTTTGTTGTTCTGTCATAACGTTAGTGGGCAGTAATCTGCCTGATTAATTTTCTTTTAAATGATAGATATAGAGTACCACATCGCGGCTTTCTATGCGTTGTTCAATAAATTCGAACATAGGCTTCGATTTATTGCGCTATCTCTGTGGCAGGATTGTGAATAAAGTGTCAACAAGCAACGGGGCATCGCCCATTCAAACATCTATAAGGAAACACCATGAGCAAGGTATTAGTTCTTAAATCCAGCATCCTGGCAGGGTACTCTCAGTCTAATCAGTTGTCCGATTATTTTGTTGAACAATGGCGCGAAAAGCACTCCGCTGATGAAATCACCGTTCGCGACCTGGCTGCAAATCCGATTCCGGTACTGGATGGCGAACTGGTTGGTGCACTGCTTCCGAGCGATGCGCCGCTGACTCCTCGTCAGCAAGAAGCTCTGGCGCTTTCCGATGAGTTGATTGCCGAGCTGAAAGCCCACGACGTTATCGTTATTGCGGCACCGATGTATAACTTCAATATCTCGACTCAGTTGAAAAACTATTTTGACCTGGTTGCACGCGCAGGCGTTACTTTCCGCTATACCGAGAACGGTCCGGAAGGTCTGGTAACGGGTAAAAAAGCCATCGTTATTACCAGCCGCGGCGGGATCCACAAAGATGGACCAACGGACCTGGTGACGCCGTATCTGTCCACGTTCCTCGGCTTTATCGGCATTACCGATGTGAATTTTGTCTTCGCCGAAGGGATCGCATACGGTCCGGAAATGGCAGCGAAAGCGCAGTCTGACGCGAAAGCAGCCATCGACAGCATTGTTGCTGCATAACCGGACACGATCTTGATGTGGACTGTAGTTCAGTCCACATCTCAATCCACTTACCTGTTTTCCCATAATTTCAACATCGCTTTGTGCTCTTCCTTAAGCACAATATGCGAGCGTCTGGCTCGAATAAAGCTAATCGCTTCATCAACGGTTTTACAGTGTCCGTAACATAACAGCCATGCCGCCACTACCAGCGCACTGCGCGATAATCCCAATGCGCAATGGACCAGAACGCTGCCTTGCTCTTCGCGTAATGTTTCCAGCATCGCCACGGCCTGTCGTAGCTCCCCCTCTTCCGGAACCACCAGATCCAGCATCGGTACACAGAAATAGAGTCGATCTTTTGTCGCTCGTCCGCGAGGGAATTCAAAGGTGACGTCCAGAACCGCATTCTGTGCCGGAATATGTCGTGGAAACGCCCCTAAATAAACACCAGCAGTCATTTTGCTCACCGGCTCCAGGCGACGACAAAACCAACGCATAGACAGCCACATCCCGATGCGGCAGGGCAATGTCAGCCAGTAAACGGCGGGCGGTAGTTTCCCCTGACTATCTTTCCCTGTTGTTATCGCGCCAAGCCCACCGTACCCACGGCCAATTATGAGTAGCGATAATACTGGCCAACATAACCAGACTGACCACCATAACTGAATCATCATCATTAGCTCCATCAATACAATGCACGAGCCCGCGCCTACGACATAGGGCAGTGCTATTTTGATTCGACGTTGATCAGGTTTCTGATAATTCCAACGACGGTCGACGGGCACCATCCAGTCAATCAACATACCTACCGCCAGCCCTGTGATGACATCAATAAAATGATGCTGCCAGGTCGTCAGCGTCGAAATGGCGATGAGTAAAAACCATCCGCCGCAGACTTTACGCCACCTCTCAGCCAGATGCTGACGAAAGTGACGCCAAAGTAGCCAGCAGAGAATAATATGCAGCGAAGGAGACTGGTTATAAGGCAGATCAAACAGTTCAAGTTGCGAAAATAGCCATCCCGTCACCCCACTCACTTCAGGACGGATAAAACTAAACTTCAGCGGATAGAGCAAAAAACCGCAGCAGGCCATTACCGTTGCCAGAATAAGCCGGTGGACAAGTCGGCGCTGTTCGAATGTCGTGCTACAAACGAACAGCGAAAATCCATATAAAAGATCCAGACTCCAGTAAGGAACAATAGTCCAGGGAAGAAAAGGGATCGCCGTTTCCCAACCGAATACCTGACTGGGGATATCATGGCTGTTAAGGTCCTGAACCGCGGTGAACTGATTAAGAGATCCATAGGTGAAGAAGAAAAACGGGGCCAGCAACAATAACCAGCCAGCGCCTTGTAGCAATACGTTCCGACGTTCAGTTATCACGACGCACCGCCATCGAAACCGTAAAAATACCCCACTCATCAATCCGTTGTGTGCATTTATCAAATCCGGCATCACGCACGAGTGAATCCATCTCCCCTTGCGAACGCACGCGCATTACCCACGGTTTACCATCTTTATGACTGGTTAACACCCCGGCAATCATCTCCAGTTGAGGGTGCCACGGCTGCCCGGTGTAGATGAGAATGCCGCCCGGTTCGATGGCATTGGCAAGACCTGCGAGTGAGTTTTTTACCTGCTCATTTTCGGGAAAAAGCTCATACAGGCCAGAGACAATCGCCAGCGTAGGCCGCGGAGTTAACGCGCTGAGTTCCTCCGGGTTAAACGCATCGCCCTGTTCAAAACGCACCCGCCCAGACATTCCCCGTTGAGCAATCATCTCTTGCCCCTGTGCAACATTTAACTCGCTGTAATCACGTAACAAAATATCGCTTACGGCAGGCTCGTTTGCCAGCGCATCCAGTACATAGCGCCCATGCCCTGCGGCAATGTCAACCACGCGGACGGCTAAACCTTTGGCGTGGAGATCGGCAACGGCTTGTTTAATCAGTATTTGTAAATGGGTTTTGCGCTGGCGAATACCGCGCCAGCCAACACTGTTCAGGTAGATTTTGTCGACTAAACGCCCGAATGCGTTACTACCTTGCGGTTGATTTTGATAGACATAATCCAGCGAACTGCCTGAATCAAAGCCGGTGCTCATTCCGAGATGCAGGCCCGAAGAGTGCGTCCCGAACAATTTCATCGCCTTTCGCATAAAGCGATACGCTAAATCAACCGGCGATAATGGCACGGGTCCACCAGAAAGTAGCCGCCATCGATCCGCTGATGGTCCTGTGCAGTCTTCATGCTGATAATCAAATTTTTGCGATTTGTTAGCATATAAACGACTAATAAAGCTTTGCATTTTTTCAAATGCCAGCGCCCTGTTCTCTTCACCCAACGTGTCGTGATAAAAGCCTGGCAGCAGATGCAGCTCTTTCAGAGGGCTACGTAATCTCTGATAAAAATCAATCTGCGGTTGGCGATGCACCACATAGTCATCGCCTGATATCAGAAGTTGCGTGGGGAGCGTAATCGCCGCCGCATCTCTAATAATACGTTCAGACGTTTTGTAGAGATCGAGCAAGATATTAACGGCAATCGCCCGTGTGATCAGCGGATCATTATTGAAACTCGCCCCCCGTTGCCGATCGTGGGTCAAATAGCGTCCTTTCACATAGGAATTAATAAAAAACAGACCACGCAGACGATGCCATAACGCCAGCGCAGGACGTGCCAGCGGCACATACAATTTAACCTTAAAGGCCGGAGAAGCCAGCACCAGCCCGCGAATTGCAGGTGCATAATCATGAATCCATGTGGCAACCAGCACAGCGCCGACGCTTTGCGCGATCACTACCACCTCTTCCAGTCCAACCTGGCTGTCGCTGGCAGCAAAACGGACAAATTCATCGACATCCCGCACTGAACGCGCAAGAGATGGGCTATAACCACGCGGCCCCGAACTTTTTCCATGCCCTCGGGCATCCCAGGCATAAAAAGCAGTATCTGGCATCGCCAGTTCATCAACGAGATGTTGTAGACGACCAGAATGTTCATGCCCGCGATGAAATAAGACGATGACCTTTTTCGCCCCGGGCTGTAAAGCGGGCCAGTGCCGATAAAACAACGCTGTATTATCACTGGTGGTAAAAAAATGTTCCCCAGGGATGCGTGAATTTTCCATTTTCTCTATTTTCCTTCAGTAACAGCAGTAGTGTATAAAATAAAAAAATACCGGAGCGGTGAAAATTAATGAGTCAATCCTGTCAAGGAGTCCGCCATGTCCTGGCAATAGTTTTCCGCTATCTTTAACACCAATATCTCGTTTGATGGCTGACATCACGACATCGCCGCAAAAACCACTAATACCAATTAACAAACCCGCTAATAATGCCTGTAATGTATTTAGCGGTGTCAGTAACGGTCCGATAATCAGTGACGCAATCATGATGGTGATGACGCCGCCCATCAGACCTTCCAATGTTTTTCCCGGGCTGACTTTAGGGACCACTTTTCTTCTGCCGCAGGATTTTCCCCATAAATACTGTGCAATATCGTTTGACTCGGTTAATGCCAAAAGAAATAACACCAGTAACGCCCCGCCCTGGATATTTGTGGTTGGCAACATTAATAACCAGGCGGCATGACTCAAGGCGAAAACGGTCATTATCCAGCCCCAAAAAATGGCGCTCACGGTATGCAGAAAACCAGAGGGGTCACCCACTAAAACTTGCCCGGTGGCTAATATCAGAAACCCAGCCAAAGGTATAAATAACAGAAACAGCTCAAAGCAATTAAAACCGATAAGCAAATAGTTAAGAGGAATACCCCAATATAACCAACGCGGAAAATGTACAGATATAAGCGTACAATATTCTTTCAATGCCAGAAAACTTATCAGCGCAAAAAACGTCAACGTCATCCAGCGTGGACCTGAAATCACCATTGAAAAACAAATGACGATGCCCCACCAGGTACGAATACGTAATGTAACCTCACCCCCTTTTCTCTCCGGTAACCGCCATAGCAGAAAACGGTTTATCAGCGTTGCTAAAATTAGCAACGCGAAAAGTGTTGCCAGAGATTTTTCCAGCATTATATTTCAGCGCTCATAAGAAGCACACTCCGACAACGATTAATCGCAGTCCAGAGAAGCAGAATTGAAGCAATGCTCCATAAAAGATTATTCCACTGCATCCACTGTGGATAAATGGCAACGGCCAGACCCCACAGACCAAATATTAACGCGCGATCGCTTTTGCCAAATGGACCGGCATAACTGCGAACACCGTTAATCGTCTGCGCGAGTAAACCGCAAAACTCGGTCAATATGGTGCAAAATAACATGAGTATCACGAGTGATGCGTTACTTTCCGGTAAAAATAAAAATGTTAAATAGAGCGCAATATCGGAAATAACATCACCAGTCTCATTCAAAATTGCCCCAAGCCGTGTTTGCTGATTGCACTCACGCGCCAACATGCCATCCAGCGCATTGAGCGCCATACGGATAAAAAGCACGATGGGCAATAGCATAAAGAGGATGGGTTGTGCCACCAACATCAACAGCAATCCGGTAAGAAGAGAAAGCGCCAGTGCAGCAAGAGTGATGTGATTCGCTGTAACGTGGTGCTTGTAAAGCCAAAACATCGTCGGCCTTAACAGCGACTGAAAGAGCGGTTTTATCTGGTAGAGCGTCATTATCAATCCTTGATAATTCGGTTTGCGCTATGGTGCATCAATTCCCCTGACGGAGATATCGCAACACGCCGCTTCATTAAAAATTCAGAATATATCAAGGTATTGGGGACTCACTGTCAGGAATAATTATCCCCAATTAATCAAAGGGTTAAGAAATATTACGTTGTGGATCAATACAACTCATCAAGTTTTCTCATCGCTTGTTCCCGTATTGCGCGCGTCTTACCGTTAAGCGCCAGCTGGCGGACTAAATCCAGTTCAGGGTTAACAAGCTCTAACGCCAGCAAAGGATCACGTTTCAGCCTCGCCTTTAATACATCAACTGGAAAACGGGGATTATTCATCGCCACAATCCACCACTCGGGATCAATTTCTGCCGCCAGTACTGCAGGCGGTGTGTGGCGGTTGTTAAGTGCGCCGAACTTGAAAAATGTGAGATTGCTTTTCGCCAGTGTACTCCACCATATACGATCCGGTTGTTTTGCCAGTACATCCAGTTGTGCTAACGCATCGGGGTCGAGTGCATAATAGACGCGTAATGCTTCATCAACCTGCGCACGGGAGCTGTTTTCCTGCCTCAGAAAAAACTTAGCCCAAATATCATTGCGTGGCGTATTTTGCTGTAATTCCTTGAGGACAATAGCGGGTAAATTATCCCAACTAACTAATGCACTCTCTAAAAAGTCCCAGTCTTCCAAACGTATCAGGGCTGTGGCATTTAATAGCATCTGATCATCAACTTCACCGTGGCTGATAAGCTCAGACAAAATCATATCAGCGCTGGTTTCATACGCAGCTGAATCTGCTTTCGGATTATTTTTCCGATGCGATAAAGCACGTTGCCAAATTTTTTGTTTCATCGACGTGCTCAGATACTGATTTTTCGCCAGATTACTCCACCCCTCAGGATCGTTGAAACGTGTCAATAACCGTTGTAGAGCAGCGTCAGAGTGAATTACCTGCATATCCCGACAGCAAAAGTAGGCAGGGGATTTTTTCTCCATCCTTTTAACAAAATTAAACTGTAAGTTATCTGGCAATGCTAAAAATAACACACGTATTAGATCATCGTCATTCTCGAATTTTTGGTATAAATAGGCTGCAACTTTGTCACTCTCTTGTGGCGTCATCCGCAATAATTGACCATGGTGTTTCATCTCTGCCAGCTTGAACGCTAAGCTTGTGACAACATTGTTTGATGAATCGTTCGCCAACTGCATTGCCTGATTGTAGGTGAGTTGTCCTCCAGCACCGACCTGACGAATAGAGGAATCATCACTGCGGATATAGCCATCAATAATGGATTCAGGCAATAACCACGCATCTTTATAAAGCTCCTGAATGATCATATCCCAATCTCTTTTCGCCAGAGTCATTACGATATCCAGAGGGAGATTTTCACGTAGCGCAAGATTCAACGGACCGACACCATCAGGTAGACGACTCATTCGCGTCATTATTTCGACAGAGAGCGGTTCACGGTCGAGCAACCCCAGAACAACAGGCTGGTAACCCAATTGCTGATCGGTCAACTCCAGAATCTCATTGTCAGGCATATATCTCGCCATACTTTCAATCGTTTGTTCATCATTGCTATTAATAAGTTGTTTGCGTAGGTTAGCTGAAATTCCTTTAAGCCTTGGGAGAGTTCGGATTATGGCAAGATCAAATGTCGCAATATCTCGTCCTTCAAATGCAGCAACGTTGCCTTCATCCAGCATTTGCAATTCCTGCACTAACTCAGGAGAAGGCTTAGGGCGAAACAGCGCTTCTTTTTTCATCTGATTACAGACATTCCCTGCCATGCGAATATTGCTTCGCTTAAAAATTTCTTTCAGAGCATCTTCATCATTTATTAGACCCCAATAATATGCATCAGGATTTATTATCATCAGCGCTTTTTTGACATTTTCAGTGTCATTTTTGTCACTCGCACGGACCATGAATTCACTATTTGTCGAAGACGCAACAACAGGTGCAATTATGTCATTGATAAATATCCCACGCGCATTAATACTCCCCTTAATCGTAGACGGATTATCGTAATATGAGTCGATAAATACCAGTCCACTTGCATTTATCGAACCGGCAATTAACAGTGGTGAATCCGTAACTATATTCGTTGCCGTCACGTTACCGAGAATAACCCATGGATTAGAAAGAGAGAAAGTGGAAATATTTCCTTTGACTGTCAAATTGCCAAGAACAATCAATTTTTGATTACTCTCTATATTACCTTCTACCACTAAATCGCCACGATGCACTTTCCAGTCCGATGCAGATAAACCGAAGGGGACAAGATTCACGCTACTGTTGATAGCTTGTTCAACTTGTTGTTTATCTTCAGCGGTAGCCGCAGAAAAAAATTGTTCAATATCAACTGCATTTGCAACACATCGAAGTTCCGCCTGTACTGGAAGACTCAGCATAAACAGGGGAAGTAAACCTATCCAGCCGCAAATCCTGGCCTTAAACATATGCACTCCATGCCATTAAAAAAGAAACAAAAGGGAAATGCATCTTTCCCTTTTGTATATTCGTTATTCTCGCGAAATACCATCCAACGTAGACAACACTTCCTCAGAAAGTTGCAATTTTTCAGCAGCCATATTCTCCCGTAAATGCGCAACCGAAGACGTCCCTGGGATCAGCAAAATATTCGGTGAACGCTGTAACAGCCACGCCAGCGCCACCTGCATTGGTGTTGCACCCAGGCTCGCAGCAACATCGGAAAGTGTGGACGATTGCAGCGGTGTAAAGCCCCCGAGCGGGAAGAACGGCACGTAGGCAATGCCATCGTGGGCCAAAGCATCAATCATTGCATCATCAGCACGGTGCGCGATGTTGTATTCGTTTTGCACACAGACAATTTCGGCAATCTTGCGCGCCTCTGCAACCTGCGTCGGTGTGACGTTGCTCAGGCCAATATGTTTTACCAGGCCTTGTTGTTGCATCTCTGCCAGCACGGTCAGGCTGGCCTCAATCGATCCTTCCGCTGGGCCATGACCATCCCCCATCATAACGCGCAGGTTAACCACATCCAGCACGTCCAGCCCGAGATTGATCCTACCCACGTAATATGGACACAGGCCTAAGCGAGGTTCTTGTTTTCAAATTGTTCCGGACTGAGGCCGCCACACCAACTGTGCCGCCGCCACCGATTGTAATCACATTCGATATAATTAAACACCGTTGCCCGCATTATTTCCCGGCTGATAAAGTGTTCTCCATGGATACATTCCACTTTCAGCGAATGAAAGAAGCTTTCCACGCAGGCATTATCGTAGCAGCAACCTTTTGCGCTCATACTTCCACGCAGATTATGCCGCTTCAGTTGCGCCTGATAATCTGCTGAACAGTACTGGCCTCCACGGTCCGTGTGAACGATAACGTTCCGGGGCCTCTTACGCCGCCACAGCGCCATCTGCAGGGCATCGCAGGCCAGTTGCGCCGTCATGCGTGGCGACATTGACCAGCCAATAACGGCACGTGACCACAGGTCAATGACCACTGCCAGATACAGCCAGCCTTCATCTGTACGTAAGTACGTGATGTCTCCTGCCCACTTCTGGTTCGGGCCACTGGCGTAAAAATCCTGCTCCAACAGATTTTCTGACACAGGCAGGCCGTGTGCGCGGTAGCTGACCGGGCTGAACTTCCGGGAGGCCTTTGCCCTCAGTCCCTGACGGCGCAGGCTTGCCGCCACGGTTTTTACGTTAAAGGGGTAACCCTGAGCACGCAGTTCATCCGTCAGGCGTGGGGCACCGTAACGCTGTTTTGACCGGGTAAAAGCCGCGAGGACAACGCTGTCGCAGTGTTGGCGGAACTGCTGACGCGTGCTTATCCTTGTCCGCCGCTGACACCACGTATACCAGCCGCTGCGGGCCACCCGGAGCACGCGGCACATTGCTTTGATGCTGAACTCAGCCTGATGTTTTTCAATAAAGACATACTTCATTTCAGGCGCTTCGCGAAGTATGTCGCGGCCTTTTGGAGGATAGCCAGCTCTTCATCCCGTTCTGCCAGCTGGCGTTTGAGACGTGCAATCTCGGTAGACATCTCCAGTTCACGTTCAGAAGACGTCTGCTGATTTTGCTGTTTACTGCGCCAGTTGTAGAGTTGTGATTCATACAGGCTGAGTTCACGGGCTGCGGCAGTAACACCGATGCGTTCAGCAAGCTTCAGGGCTTCACTGCGAAATTCAGGCGAATGCTGTTTACGGGGTTTTTTACTGGTTGATACTGTTTTTGTCATGTGAGTCACCTCTGACTGAGAGTTTACTCACTTAGCCGCGTGTCCACTATTGCTGGGTAAGATCAGTTTTCCAGTCCGGGCTGGATCAAACCTTTCAGGTAGAAAAGCGCCCTCACCCACTTAATGCGCTAACTGCGGACGAAATTAAACAGGCCGTTGAAATTGTTAAAGCTTCCGCGGACTTCAAACCCAATACCCGTTTTACTGAGATCTCCCTGCTACCGCCAGATAAAGAAGCTGTCTGGGCGTTTGCGCTGGAAAACAAACCGGTTGACCAGCCGCGCAAAGCCGACGTCATTATGCTCGACGGCAAACATATCATCGAAGCGGTGGTGGATCTGCAAAACAACAAACTGCTCTCCTGGCAACCCATTAAAGACGCCCACGGTATGGTGTTGCTGGATGATTTCGCCAGTGTGCAGAACATTATTAACAACAGTGAAGAATTTGCCGCTGCCGTGAAGAAACGCGGTATTACTGATGCGAAAAAAGTGATTACCACGCCGCTGACCGTAGGTTATTTCGATGGTAAAGATGGCCTGAAACAAGATGCCCGGTTGCTCAAAGTCATCAGCTATCTTGATGTCGGTGATGGCAACTACTGGGCACATCCCATCGAAAACCTGGTGGCGGTCGTTGATTTAGAACAGAAAAAAATCGTTAAGATTGAAGAAGGTCCGGTAGTTCCGGTGCCAATGACCGCACGCCCATTTGATGGCCGTGACCGCGTTGCTCCGGCAGTTAAGCCTATGCAAATCATTGAGCCTGAAGGTAAAAATTACACCATTACTGGCGATATGATTCACTGGCGGAACTGGGATTTTCACCTCAGCATGAACTCTCGCGTCGGGCCGATGATCTCCACCGTGACTTATAACGACAATGGCACCAAACGCAAAGTCATGTACGAAGGTTCTCTCGGCGGCATGATTGTGCCTTACGGTGATCCTGATATTGGCTGGTACTTTAAAGCGTATCTGGACTCTGGTGACTACGGTATGGGCACACTAACCTCACCAATTGCTCGTGGTAAAGATGCCCCGTCTAACGCAGTGCTCCTTAATGAAACCATCGCCGACTACACTGGCGTGCCGATGGAGATCCCTCGCGCTATCGCGGTATTTGAACGTTATGCCGGGCCGGAGTATAAGCATCAGGAAATGGGCCAGCCCAACGTCAGTACCGAACGCCGGGAGTTAGTGGTGCGCTGGATCAGTACAGTGGGTAACTATGACTACATTTTTGACTGGATCTTCCATGAAAACGGCACTATTGGCATCGATGCCGGTGCTACGGGCATCGAAGCGGTGAAAGGTGTTAAAGCGAAAACCATGCACGATGAGACGGCGAAAGATGACACGCGCTACGGCACGCTTATCGATCACAATATCGTGGGTACTACACACCAACATATTTATAATTTCCGCCTCGATCTGGATGTAGATGGCGAGAATAACAGCCTGGTGGCGATGGACCCAGTGGTAAAACCGAATACTGCCGGTGGCCCACGCACCAGTACCATGCAAGTTAATCAGTACAACATCGGCAATGAACAGGATGCCGCACAGAAATTTGATCCGGGCACGATTCGTCTGTTGAGTAACCCGAACAAAGAGAACCGCATGGGCAATCCAGTTTCCTATCAAATTATTCCTTATGCAGGTGGTACTCACCCGGTAGCAAAAGGTGCCCAGTTCGCGCCGGACGAGTGGATCTATCATCGTTTAAGCTTTATGGACAAGCAGCTTTGGGTAACGCGTTATCATCCTGGCGAGCGTTTCCCGGAAGGCAAATATCCGAACCGTTCTACTCATGACACCGGTCTTGGACAATACAGTAAGGATAACGAGTCGCTGGACAACACCGACGCCGTTGTCTGGATGACCACCGGCACCACACATGTGGCCCGCGCCGAAGAGTGGCCGATTATGCCGACCGAATGGGTACATACTCTGCTGAAACCATGGAACTTCTTTGACGAAACGCCAACGCTAGGGGCGCTGAAGAAAGATAATTGATTGTTTCAGACTAAAAAAACGGCACCAGGCGCCGTTTTTTACTTATGAGCGAACAAGATTAATACCGTACACACACCGACTTAGTTTCACACCAACCGTCCAGCCAGTCGGGGCCAAAATCACGGCCTGTTCCTGACTGCTTCATCCCACCAAACGGTAAGTTAGCGTCAATTAAGGTATGACTGTTTACCCACACCGTCCCTGCCTGTAAGCGATCGCTATATTCCAGAGCCTGGGAGAGATTTTGCGTCCAGACACTGGCAGTTAAGCCATATTCCGTGTCGTTTGCCAGTTGTAACGCCTCTTCTCCATCCGCTACTCGCACCAGGTTAACCACCGGACCAAACACCTCTTCACGAGTTAAGCGCAATTTAGCATCGGGATTTACCACCAGCGTTGGCGCAACATAATACCCCTCTCCGGCTGGTCCATTCGATCCGCGAATCAGCTCTGCTTGCTGTGCCTGCGCATCGTCGAGGAATGAACACACTTTGCCGCAGTGCGCACGAGAAACCAAAGGGTTAATCTGTGCAACAGGTGACATCCCCGGTCCCACTTGCAACGATTTTACCGCCTGCTCAAATCCACTAACCAGCGTGTCAAACAACGGCGCTTCAATATAAATTCGCGAACTGGCGGCGCATACTTGCCCTTGATTCAGGAAGCTTCCGGTCATCAAGCCTTCAATAACCCATTGCGGATCAGCATCTTTTAATACAATTGCCGGGTTTTTACCGCCCAGTTCCAGCGTTACACGCGTTAAGCGATCAGCAGCAGTTCTGGCAATACCTTTTCCCGTCGCGGTTGAACCGGTAAAACTGATTTTCGCAACATGAGGATGTGACGTCAGGGCCGCGCCGCATACAGCACCTGACCCGGTGACGACATTAAAAACGCCATCAGGGATACCAGCCTCGCTGGCCAGTTCCGCCACGCGCAACATCGTCAGTGGCGTGGTTTCCGAAGGCTTAATCACGATTGAACAGCCTGCTGCCAGTGCTGGCATCACCTTCCACATGCCAATCATCAACGGAAAGTTCCATGGCACAATTCCCGCTACCACGCCAACCGGCTCTTTACGCGTCCAGGCCTGATAACGCGCCCCCTGGGGTAAGGGAATCGACAAGTCCAGCGTTTTACCCGCGATTTTGGTCGTTAACCCGGCGGTATAACGCATCCAGTTCAGCGTACAGCCCACTTCAAAAGCACGGGAAATGGCAATTGACTTGCCTTGCTCCAGGGGTTCCAGTTGCGCCAGCTCCTCACTGTGCTGCTCCACCAGATCAGCAAAACGTAGCAGAATACGTTCACGCTCTGCGGGTAATCGCCCGGCCCAGCGACGCGAGACAAAGGCCCGCCAGGCAGACATGACTGCGTTATCTACATCCGCTTCGTTGGCATCAGCAGTAGACGCAATTTCTTGCCCGGTGGCCGGATCAAAGATCGCCAACCGTTTTTCACTTTGTGCGGGGCCAGGACGACCATCAATATAAAGACCGTGTTGACGATCGAGAAACTGTTGGACCTGGCTTAATACTGCTACATGCGGCTCTGTCATCACTTTTCCTTATTATTTACCCAGTGTGATTTCAGTGTACGCAGCGACAAGAAAAGTCACTTTTTTCGCTGTGACATTCGCTTTGTCAGCTGTGACAAGCTCCGCAAATCGTGACAATAACCGCTTATGTCTCTATGCCTGACAAGACTTATTTCCTATAGTCAGGCTCATTAGCTTCGTTTATTGCAACACAAATGCAACAATAAAAATACATTTCACAGAGCGAAAACGTGCCATGAACCCCGCAATGGATAATGAGTTTCAGCAATGGCTTTCCCAAATCAATCAGGTATGCGGAAATTTTACCGGACGCCTGCTGACTGAGCGTTACACGGGTGTACTGGACACGCATTTTGCCAAAGGACTAAAGCTGAGTACCGTGACAACCAGCGGGGTGAATTTATCCCGCACCTGGCAGGAAGTAAAAGGCAGCGACGATGCCTGGTTTTACACCGTTTTTCAGCTTAGTGGTCAGGCAATAATGGAGCAGGATGAGCGTCAGGTGCAGATTGGCGCAGGCGATATTACGTTACTCGATGCCTCACGCCCCTGTTCGCTTTACTGGCAGGAGTCTTCTAAACAGATTTCATTACTTTTGCCACGCACTCTGCTGGAACAATATTTTCCCCATCAAAAACCTGTCTGCGCAGAAAGACTGGACGCTGACTTACCCATGGTGCAACTCAGTCATCGTCTGTTACAGGAAAGCATGAATAACCCGGCACTTTCTGAAACAGAAAGTGAAGCTGCGCTACAGGCGATGGTGTGTCTGCTGCGCCCGGTACTTCATCAGCGGGAATCTGTCCAACCTCGCCGTGAACGTCAGTTTCAAAAAGTGGTTACGTTGATAGACGATAATATTCGCGAAGAGATATTACGCCCGGAGTGGATAGCCGCAGAGACGGGTATGTCAGTACGTAGTTTGTACCGAATGTTTGCCGATAAAGGTTTGGTCGTCGCGCAATATATTCGTAACCGTCGTCTCGATTTTTGTGCAGATGCGATTCGCCATGCCGCAGATGATGAAAAACTGGCAGGCATCGGCTTTCATTGGGGATTTTCTGACCAGAGTCATTTTTCAACGGTATTTAAGCAACGCTTTGGGATGACGCCAGGCGAGTATCGACGTAAATTCCGCTAACTAATTCGCGTTGCATGTACTGCAACGCCAATTAGTTAAAACAGATATTTGACTACGCATATTTCAGGGCAAAAGGCAATTTGACAGGAGTTTTTGAATATTCACCTTGTTTCCGGAAAATAGATTAATCGCCTTCTCCTGTAGCGTTATCCCGATATTGCGGTTTTGCTATTAAGATTTTCGCATCCATTTACCGTTTATCCCTTGTACATATTCCCCCGGTTTGGCCCGAGCTACGAGCTTTTGCCCGGCGAGTTTCGCGATATCATCTGCAGACACATTATTTTGCTTTGCCAGTTGTTGGTAACTCGCTTTACGTTCGGCATTAATGTCGGTTACTAATTTCTCTGTTTCAGCATCCGTTTTCAGCGCAACCAAATAACCATAAAATGTTTCACCTACTCGCCCCTGAGTTCTGGCTTCATCCAGAGTCAATGCCATTACATTGCTGCTTACCAGCCCAACAAGAAACGCACAAAGAAGTAATGTTTTCTTCATCATCGCCTCAGAAAAGATCGCTACGAGTTTCAAGCAGCTCTTCGACATCTTTGTCTGCCTTGATGATGATCTCATGCTCAATTTTAACGTTCATATTGATAGTGATCGGTTCCTTAGGTGCAGCGACTTCAATGCGAGGCGTACAGCCAACCAGCATAAAAGATGACGTCAACGCAGCCAGTAAAATTTTCATTGTTTTTCCTCACACTCTTTTCCTTGCGGACAGTCATTTCCCGGCAGACGTGCGTTCTGCTCCAACCATGCCTGGAGATTATCGCCAAAGCGTAAACTGCGCCACAGCGTAAAAATATTCTCTTCATGATGGTAATTAAGGTTTACCGTACCGCTTTTACCATCAACGCGACTGGTACCTGTAATGTTGGCCTGCATGGTTAATAAACCGAGATTATCTAAATTAATATTTGTCGATGAACGGCTAATTTCCATATAGCGCAACCAGTTAATTGCTGAACCCGCAGTCATATTGTCTTTCACCACCGCATCTGCGGTGTCTTTATCCAGCCGCAAGGTCATTGGCCCGCTGTTTGCCAGCCAACCATCTTTCACTATCCATTTTTCGTTGTTTAGCCATAACGGCAATGCACCACTAAATGCCCCGGACATGGCGAATTGTTTCGGATTGACGGCGCTAACCAGTTCGCTGGATGAGAGATTATTCAGCCGCAACAGCGCCGGGTCATGCTGCGGCATACGTAATTGTTTCATCAGTACGTTACCGCCTAACACATCGACGCTAACATCAGTCAACAGCAAGGGTTCTTCTTCAGTCCACGGATAACGCCCTTGCAAATCAGCCGTAATATTTTTCGCTGTCACCAGATTAATCACTTCGGCAATTCGCAACGTAACGGGGCCGCGAGTCCCCAGATGCCAGGCTCCATCGGCAAAACGGAAAGACAGGACAAAATCGACACCGTTCACCTGATTATCTGGCATCCAGGCACTACCGCCTTTCAACACGCCGTGCCCTCCCGCGCGGAATCCTTGTTCAGGCGCAGCAGAAAATGCAACCTGAGCATACAGTTCACCATCGCGTAAGTTCATCTTCCAGTCGGGTGGCACCAGCGGCTGGAATACAGTCAGTGATTGTTTAGGCCACCAGGCGTTACCGCGCAGACGAATACCGTCCCAGCGACCGTTTACCCGAACCGGGCCAATCTCACCAGCATGTAAATCGCCTTTAAAGAGGAAATAGGTCGGATCGCGCCCATCGACGCTAAATTTTAAGGTTGATGGCGGTAACACACTGCCGCCAGTGAACAGCGTTTGCCCGGCGTCCAGTGACAGCGCGCCGCTGAAGGAGGGATGCTGTGCGTCACGTACCCAGACGACGGGCTTGTCGAGAATTAATCGCGGCTTTTCTACCGTCATCGTACCGTATTGTAACTGGTCGAAACCGGTGGAGAGATCGGTCAGCGTAATCGTGCTGTCATGCCACTCACCTTTTCCTGCGACATCCCAGGTGGCATTCATCGGTGTAAAACTCCCTTTTCCCCAGTAGCGCCACTGCCAGCGGCCAGCGTCAGGGAGAAAATCATTCGCCAGCCCATCCATATGCAGCACGAAATCGCCCAGTTCATTTTCATGCGCCTGCAAGATGGCCTGCAAACGTCCGTCAACACCACGTTGGGTGACTTTTACACCCGCTAAAGGCCAGCGGATTTCATCGATGTCCAGCGAATCGATGACTCTTCCCTTCGAACGTAATAACGCGCCTGGCTCAAAGGCCAGCGTTGGGTCAGTCAGACTTCCACTTAGCTGCGCGGGTAAGCGGGCATATAAAATGAGGTCCGCCTGTTTCGCTTCACCGGTTAGCTGCAGAGGCAGCTGGCTGTTATCCATGCTTAATTTTCCTGGGCCAAAATTTAGCACCGCGTTGCCTTTACCCGCTTGCCCCTGGGTCAGCACACTCAGTCGTCCGCTGATCAGAGCGTTCTCAAGCCCTGCCTGCCAGTTGTCGACTTTGACACCCAGTCGGCCACTCAAAGGAAAACCTGCATACGGCCAACTCCAGCGACCATCGCTTACGGTCAATTGTTGACGAGTAATTTGCCACGGCAAATCGAGCAACGGATCGCCGTTATCCCGTGCCAGCACAATCAATTGCCCGCTATTTTCCTGCCAGTCCAGCTCTGCATCCACCAGTGACGGTTCCTGCGGCAAGTTTAACGTCGCAGTAGCATGCCCACTTACAGGAAGTCCATCCGGCACGAGCGGCATAGTAAATTCCCCCACCAGTTTAACCGGCGGCTGATTTTCAAACGCGACGACATCCAGTTCGCTGACTGTAAGTTGTTGCCCTTTCAGCTGGCCTTGAAATTTAACTTTTTCGCCCTGATAACGCAGTTGCTGGATATCAGAGGTTAATGCGAGAGAGAGTTTTCCCTGCCATTCCTGCCAGGGAGAAAAAATCAGTTTATCGATATTGATCCAGGTGTTAGGCAGCATGGACTGCCACTGCGCGAGGGTTTTTGGAGCAGCTGGCGATTGCTCCGTCTGCGGCAATTTCGCCAGACAAGCAGAATCAAGTTCTACCATGCCGACGTTCAATAACCAGCGGCTGGGATGTGAAAGGCTGGCGTTGGTGATATGCGCAAGCTGACAATCTCCCACCAGATAACGGAGATCGGGAATGATTAAACCTTTACGCGTAATGCGTGGGCTTTCATCTAATGCAATACGTGTCCCGAGCGGTAGCCAGATGCCCGCCAGCGTGGGAACCCACAGCCCGAGCGTCATCAGCAGCGTCAACGGCACAAGAATAATCAGTAATAACAGCGCGAGAACGGCTTTATATTTACCCAGCATGGGTAGTTAATATCCTGATTTAGCGAAAAATTAAGCATTCAATACGGGTATTGTGGCATGTTTAACCGTTCAGTTGAAGGTTGCGCCTACACTAAGCATAGTTGTTGATGAATTTTTCAATATCGCCATAGCTTTCAATTATATTTGAAATTTTGTAAAATATTTTTAGTAGCTTAAATGTGATTCAACATCACTGGAGAAAGTCTTATGAAACTCGCCGTTTATAGCACAAAACAGTACGACAAGAAGTACCTGCAACAGGTGAACGAGTCCTTTGGCTTTGAGCTGGAATTTTTTGACTTTCTGCTGACGGAAAAAACCGCTAAAACTGCCAATGGCTGCGAAGCGGTATGTATTTTCGTAAACGATGACGGCAGCCGCCCGGTGCTGGAAGAGCTGAAAAAGCACGGCGTTAAATATATCGCCCTGCGCTGTGCCGGTTTCAATAACGTCGACCTTGACGCGGCAAAAGAACTGGGGCTGAAAGTAGTCCGTGTTCCAGCCTATGATCCAGAGGCCGTTGCTGAACACGCCATCGGTATGATGATGACGCTGAACCGCCGTATTCACCGCGCGTATCAGCGTACCCGTGACGCTAACTTCTCTCTGGAAGGTCTGACCGGCTTTACTATGTATGGCAAAACGGCAGGCGTTATCGGTACCGGTAAAATCGGTGTGGCGATGCTGCGCATTCTGAAAGGTTTTGGTATGCGTCTGCTGGCGTTCGATCCGTATCCAAGTGCAGCGGCGCTGGAACTCGGTGTGGAGTATGTCGATCTGCCAACCCTGTTCTCTGAATCAGACGTTATCTCTCTGCACTGCCCGCTGACACCGGAAAACTACCATCTGTTGAACGAAGCCGCCTTCGATCAGATGAAAAATGGCGTGATGATCGTCAATACCAGTCGCGGTGCATTGATTGATTCTCAGGCAGCAATTGAAGCGCTGAAAAATCAGAAAATTGGTTCGTTGGGTATGGACGTGTATGAGAACGAACGCGATCTGTTCTTTGAAGATAAATCCAACGACGTGATCCAGGATGACGTATTCCGTCGCCTGTCTGCCTGCCACAACGTGCTGTTTACCGGGCACCAGGCATTCCTGACAGCAGAAGCTCTGACCAGTATTTCTCAGACTACGCTGCAAAACTTAAGCAATCTGGAAAAAGGCGAAACCTGCCCGAACGAACTGGTTTAATCTTGCCGCTCCCCTGCAACCCAGGGGAGCTGATTCAGATAATCCCCAATGACCTTTCATTCTCTATTCTTAAAATAGTCCTGAGTCAGAAACTGTAATTGAGAACCACAATGAAGAAAGTAGCCGCGTTTGTTGCGCTAAGCCTGCTGATGGCGGGATGTGTAAGTAATGACAAAATTGCTGTTACGCCAGAACAGCTACAGCATCATCGCTTTGTGCTGGAAAGCGTAAACGGTAAGCCCGTGACCAGCGATAAAAATCCGCCAGAAATCAGCTTTGGTGAAAAAATGATGATTTCCGGCAGCATGTGTAACCGCTTTAGCGGTGAAGGCAAACTGTCTAATGGTGAACTGACAGCCAAAGGGCTGGCAATGACCCGTATGATGTGCGCTAACCCGCAGCTTAATGAACTCGATAACACCATTAGCGAAATGCTGAAAGAAGGTGCACAAGTGGATCTGACCGCGAACCAGTTAACGCTGGCGACCGCGAAACAGACATTAACTTATAAGCTGGCGGATTTAATGAATTAATAGCTGCCACAGCTCCCGGCGGCAAGTGACTGTTCGCTACAGCGTTTGCCGTTGGGTAATGCACACATCCCAATCGCCGTACCATCCAGTTGACGGGCAACAGAAAGCGAACCGCCGATCATTGCACAATTTGCTTCTCCACTACTGGACATCGACGCTTTTAAACCTGGCGCTACGTGCGCCGCAGTCGCCTGCTGAACAGGCTCACTACTACACGCCGACAACAATAAAGCGGCACACCCTACCCAAAACGCTGCTCGCATCTCTTCTTCCTCTGATCTTCAAGCCAAACGACACCGCCATAAATAATAGGCAGCACAGAGGGCGACGTCGAGAGCTGTCCTGCGCGTTGCCCCGCATTTTTACTTTTTTATGGCTATTTTTTTGCCCTCTGTTTGATCAAAACATTCATTACGCTGATGTGGGGGACACAAAAGCGAAAATGCAGAAGAAAGCCATTTGCTAAAATTGAAAGATTACTACTGGGCGCGCAGCAATTTCGTGCGCCCCTCATTTGCGCAATGTAAGGGTGTCATATGATTACTATTGACGGTAATGGCGCGGTTGCTTCGGTGGCGTTTCGCACCAGTGAAGTTATCGCCATCTACCCTATTACCCCCAGTTCCACGATGGCAGAACAGGCTGATGCCTGGGCCGGAAACGGCTTGAAGAACGTTTGGGGAGACACACCACGCGTGGTTGAAATGCAGTCGGAAGCGGGTGCTATCGCTACCGTGCATGGCGCTTTGCAGACGGGTGCCCTTTCAACATCGTTTACGTCATCGCAGGGTTTACTGCTGATGATCCCGACGCTGTACAAACTGGCAGGCGAACTCACACCGTTTGTCCTGCATGTAGCGGCACGTACCGTTGCCACACATGCACTCTCTATTTTTGGCGATCATTCCGACGTCATGGCGGTGCGCCAGACGGGTTGCGCGATGTTGTGTGCGGCAAACGTCCAGGAAGCGCAAGACTTTGCTCTCATTTCGCACATCGCGACGCTGAAAAGCCGCGTGCCATTTATTCATTTCTTTGATGGTTTCCGCACGTCCCACGAAATCAATAAAATTGTCCCGCTGGCCGATGACACTATTCTTGATCTCATGCCGCAGGCCGAAATTGATGCTCATCGCGCCCGGGCGCTCAACCCGGAACATCCGGTGATCCGCGGTACGTCCGCCAATCCTGACACTTATTTCCAGTCTCGCGAAGCCACCAACCCCTGGTACAACGCGGTCTATGACCATGTTGAACAGGCGATGAATGATTTCGCTGCCGCGACAGGTCGTCAGTATCAGCCGTTTGAGTATTACGGGCATCCGCAAGCGGAACGGGTGATTATCCTGATGGGCTCTGCCATTGGCACCTGTGAAGAAGTGATTGATGAATTGCTAACCCGTGGCGAAAATGTCGGCGTGCTGAAAGTTCGCCTATACCGCCCCTTCTCCGCTAAACATTTACTGCAAGCTCTGCCGGGATCCGTACGCAGCGTGGCGGTACTGGACAGAACCAAAGAACCCGGTGCCCAGGCAGAACCGCTCTATCTGGATGTGATGACCGCACTGGCAGAAGCCTTTAATAATGGCGAGCGCGAAACTCTGCCCCGTGTCATTGGTGGGCGCTATGGTCTTTCATCCAAAGAATTTGGCCCGGACTGTGTACTGGCGGTATTTGCCGAGCTCAACGCGGCTAAACCGAAAGCGCGCTTTACGGTTGGTATTTACGATGATGTGACTAATCTGTCACTGCCGTTGCCGGAAAACACCCTGCCAAACTCGGCGAAACTGGAAGCCTTGTTTTATGGCCTTGGTAGTGATGGCAGCGTTTCCGCGACCAAAAACAATATCAAGATTATCGGTAATTCCACGCCGTGGTACGCACAGGGCTATTTTGTTTACGACTCCAAAAAGGCGGGCGGCCTGACGGTTTCTCACCTTCGAGTGAGCGAACAGCCGATTCGTTCCGCTTATCTCATTTCCCAGGCTGATTTTGTTGGCTGCCACCAGTTGCAGTTTATCGATAAATATCAGATGGCTGAGCGTTTAAAACCTGGCGGCATTTTCCTGCTCAACACACCGTACAGCGCAGATGAAGTGTGGTCGCGCTTGCCGCAAGAAGTTCAGGCCATGTTAAACCAGAAAAAAGCGCGCTTCTATGTGATTAACGCGGCGAAAATCGCCCGCGAATGTGGCCTGGCGGCCCGTATTAATACCGTCATGCAGATGGCTTTTTTCCATCTGACGCAAATTCTGCCTGGCGATAGCGCCCTCGCAGAATTGCAGGGTGCGATTGCCAAAAGTTACAGTAGCAAAGGCCAGGATCTGGTGGAACGCAACTGGCAGGCTCTGGCGCTGGCGCGTGAATCCGTAGAAGAAGTTCCGTTGCAACCGGTAAATCCGCACAGCGCCAATCGACCGCAAGTGGTTTCCGATGCCGCCCCTGATTTCGTGAAAACCGTAACCGCTGCGATGCTCGCCGGGCTTGGTGACGCCCTCCCCGTTTCGGCGCTGCCGCCAGACGGCACCTGGCCGATGGGCACTACGCGCTGGGAAAAACGCAATATCGCCGAAGAGATCCCCATCTGGAAAGAGGAACTCTGTACCCAATGTAACCACTGCGTTGCCGCTTGCCCACACTCAGCTATTCGCGCAAAAGTGGTGCCGCCTGAAGCGATGGAAAACGCCCCTGCCAGCCTGCATTCGCTGGATGTGAAATCGCGTGATATGCGCGGGCAGAAATATGTCTTGCAGGTGGCACCGGAAGATTGCACCGGTTGTAACCTGTGCGTCGAAGTTTGCCCGGCGAAAGACCGTCAGAATCCAGAGATTAAAGCCATCAATATGATGTCTCGCCTGGAACATGTCGAAGAAGAGAAAATCAATTACGATTTCTTCCTCAACCTGCCAGAAATCGACCGTAGCAAACTGGAACGTATTGATATTCGTACATCGCAGCTGATTACACCGCTGTTTGAATATTCAGGTGCTTGCTCCGGTTGTGGCGAGACGCCGTATATTAAATTACTGACTCAGCTCTATGGCGACCGGATAAGGGATTTGTCACTATTGCTTATGACGCATCTTATCAAGGTGAAAGTGGCGGCGAGCCGCGTCAGTTAGAAAACCCATACATTCGTACTGAAGACATCAGTGCCGTGATTGATTACCTGACAACGCTTTCTTATGTCGACAATACCCGAATTGGTGCGATGGGAATTTGTGCCGGTGCAGGATATACAGCCAATGCTGCAATTCAGGATCGCCGCATCAAGGCCATCGGTACCGTTAGTGCGGTCAATATTGGTTCGATATTCCGTAATGGTTGGGAAAACAATGTGAAATCTATTGATGCCCTGCCATACGTTGAAGCGGGTTCAAACGCCAGAACCAGCGATATTAGCAGCGGAGAATACGCCATTATGCCACTGGCACCAATGAAGGAGTCCGATGCGCCGAACGAAGAACTGCGTCAGGCCTGGAGTATTACCACACCCCTCGCGCGCAGTATCCAACAGCACCGGGTTACGCTACTTTGCGCAGCCTTAACCAGATTATTACCTATGATGCTTACCATATGGCGGAAGTGTACCTGACTCAGCCGACGCAGATTGTGGCGGGCAGCCAGGCAGGGAGCAAATGGATGAGTGACGACCTGTACGATCGAGCATCAAGCCAGGATAAACGCTATCACATTGTTGAAGGCGCAAACCATATGGATCTTTATGACGGCAAAGCCTATGTGGCTGAAGCAATTTCAGTATTAGCTCCGTTCTTTGAGGAAACTCTGTAATGAAACATATTCAAATCCGCAATAGTGATATGGCCTGGCATATTGCTGCCAATAATCTGGGATAATTTTCATGAAAAATGTACTGATTCTTGGTGCTGGCGGTCAGATAGCCCGCCATGTGATTAATCAACTGGCAGATAAGCAAACCATTAAACAAACTTTATTTGCCCGTCAGCCAGCAAAAATCCACAAACCCTATCCAACTAATAAAATGCAAACAACTTCCGGCAAAAAAGTGATACAAGATCGATGACATAGCGTTGAAGAAAAGGATTTGATAATCCGCAAAATTTGCACAACACTGCCTGTAATACTTCCTGAACCAGAGACGATCATGACCGTAACCCGCCCACGCGCCGAACGCGGCGCATTTCCGCCCGGAACAGAACATTACGGACGTTCATTATTGGGCGCGCCGTTAATCTGGTTTCCTGCCCCTGCAGCCAGCCGCGAAAGTGGTTTGATTCTGGCTGGCACTCACGGTGATGAAAACTCTTCGGTCGTCACGCTCTCCTGTGCTCTGCGGACGTTGACACCTTCTTTGCGCCGTCATCATGTGGTGCTGTGTGTGAATCCTGACGGCTGCCAGTTGGGGTTACGGGCCAATGCTAATGGTGTGGATTTAAACAGAAACTTTCCGGCGGCGAACTGGAAGGAAGGTGAAACCGTTTATCGCTGGAACAGCGCCGCTGAAGAACGCGATGTCGTATTACTGACAGGTGACAAACCTGGCTCCGAACCTGAAACCCAGGCGCTGTGCCAGCTTATACACCGCATTCAACCTGCCTGGGTGGTCTCATTCCACGATCCACTGGCCTGTATTGAAGATCCCAGACACAGCGAATTAGGCGAATGGCTGGCTCAGGCGTTTGAATTGCCTCTGGTAACCAGCGTCGGTTATGAAACGCCTGGCTCTTTCGGCAGTTGGTGTGCAGATCTGAACTTGCATTGCATCACCGCAGAGTTTCCGCCCATCTCCTCCGACGAAGCCAGCGAAAAATATCTCTTTGCGATGGCAAACTTGCTGCGCTGGCATCCTAAAGATGCAATTCGCCCGTCGTGAACTGAAGCGCCGGTTCCACATCTACCGCCAGCCAGGTCGGTCCGTCAAGATCGGCGAAACTGACCTGCGGCACCAGCGGTAAAGCGGCGCTAATGGCACGAGAGGTACACAACATGCAGCCCAGCATCAGACTGAAACTTGTGCACGCGCTTCAGTCGCCAGCGCCAGCGCTTCCGTCAGACCCCCGGTTTTATCGAGCTTAATATTAACCATCTCATAGCGCCCTTTCAGCGCCTTCAAATTGCTACGAGTATGACAACTTTCATCAGCACAAATCGGCAACGGATGAATAAAATTCTCCAGCGCCGCATCGTCCTGCGCAGGAAGCGGTTGTTCAAGCATCGCAACGCCTAAATCCGCCAATAGCTGGCAACGCGCCGCCAACCCTTCTGCACGCCAGGATTCATTTGCATCAACGATCAGCGTCGCATCGGGCACAGCTGTGCGAATTGCCACCATCCGCTCACTGATAAGATGGTTATCCAGCTTCACTTTCAGTAATTTCGCGCCTGCCTGCCAGAGTGTTGATGCACTATTGGCCATCTGATCAGGCGTACCGATGACAACCGTCTGTGCAGTGATAACTGTCTCGGGAAGCGTTATGCCGATCAAATCAGCCAGCGATTGCTGCTGTCTTCGCGCGGCCAGATCCCACAATGCACAATCCAGCGCATTACGTGCTGCGCCGGCAGGGAGAATTTTTTGCAACTCCTCCCGTGTCAGCCCTTTCTCTAGTTGCGGCACGACGCTCATAATTTGCGCCATTACCGAGGCATCACTTTCCCCATAACGCGGATACGGCGTGCATTCGCCGGTGCCTTTAATACCCTCTTCTTCCAGTTCAACCACCACCACGCGCGCTTCACTGCGACTTCCCCGGGCAATCACAAACGGGGTATGTAAGGCCAGGCTTCCTCGAATACCTTAACGGTTCTCATCTTTACTCCTTGTTGTCGCGGTGGTCTGCGGATTAAGCGCAAATAGCGTTTGCTGTGTTATTGACAGTTAGCATAAACTAGGTGTGACGTTAAATATATGTAAACAGGAAAGATAATCATGTCACAAACCGTTCATTTCCAGGGCAACCCGGTTACAGTCGCCAATTCCATCCCGCAGGCGGGTAGCAAAGCGCAGACTTTTACTCTCGTGGCAAAGATCTGTCTGACGTCACCCTCGGTCAGTTTGCGGGTAAACGCAAAGTGCTGAACATTTTCCCGAGTATTGATACCGGTGTTTGCGCCGCATCAGTACGTAAGTTTAACCAACTGGCAACCGAGATCGACAACACCGTTGTGCTGTGTATCTCTGCCGATCTGCCGTTCGCCCAGTCTCGTTTCTGCGGCGCAGAAGGTCTGAACAACGTTATCACCCTCTCCACTTTCCGTAACGCTGAATTTCTGCAAGCCTACGGTGTGGCAATTGCTGATGGCCCACTGAAAGGTCTGGCAGCGCGTGCCGTTGTGGTTATTGACGAAAATGACAATGTGATTTTCAGCCAGCTGGTGGATGAAATCACCACCGAGCCGGATTACGAAGCAGCTCTGGCTGTACTGAAAGCATAATTTAATATGCCTGATGGTGTTGCACCATCAGGCATATTCGCGCTTACTCTTCGTTCTTCTTCTGACTCAGACCATATTCCCGCAACTTATTGGCAATCGCGGTATGTGAAACGCCGAGACGTTTTGCCAGTTTGCGCGTGCTGGGATAATTGCGATAAAGCTGGGTTAATACCGAGCGTTCAAAACGGCTGGTGATTTCGTCCAGCGAACCTTCCATCGCATCTTCGCCCACGGCTACCGTTGCGGCGTCATAATCCGGCAACAAAATATCCTGTGGACGCAGCTCATAACCGTCCAGTTGTGTCAGTGCGCGATAGATAGCGTTCTTTAACTGCCGCACATTTCCCGGCCACGCATAACGCGTAAGTACAGTATTCAGGTCAGCGGCCAGTTTCGGACGCGGCACGCCCTGCTCGTCGGCAAAGCGGGCGACGAACAGCTCAGTTAACGGCATGATGTCCTGCGGACAGTCACGTAGCGGCGGCAGATTGAGCGTCAACACGTTCAGACGATAATAGAGATCTTCACGGAACATGCCTTTTTGCACCAGTTCGACCAGATTCTTCTGCGTAGCGCAAATCACCCGCACATCGACATGCACCTCATGGTCTTCGCCAACCCGACGGAAAGTGCCATCATTAAGGAAACGCAGTAATTTCGCCTGCATCCGTGGTGACATTTCCCCTATTTCATCCAACAGCACCGAACCACCGTTCGCCTGCTCAAAGAATCCTTTCTTCCCTTCCGGAGCATGACCAAACAGTTCACTCTCGACCGCATCTTCCGGTATAGACGCACAGTTCAGCGCCAGGTAAGGTTTGCCCGCTCTGGGGCTTGCCTGATGGCAGGCGTAGGCAAAGAGATCTTTACCTGTACCTGTGTCACCCGTAATCAGCAGCGGCGCGCTTAGCATCGCCAGTTTCTGCGCCTGTTCGACAACATGCTTCATTTTCGGGCTGACGGCGACAATTTGACTGAAGGCGCTGACGTCCTGGGCGGCGACATTTTGCAACTGGCGGCCCATACGAATCGTTGATCGCAACATCACCACCGCACCGGTCAGGACGTGTTGATCATTTTCATCCTGAAGATAAACAGGCGTAATCTCCATCAGGAAATTCTGCCCATTAATAACGACATGCTCGTTATGCGAATCTTGCGGTTCGCTTTCCAGCCAACGTAAAAAATTAAAGCCGTTAATCAATTGTGCGGCGGTATGGTTGCGCAGGCGATCCAATTTTTGCCCAAAAAGCTGACAGCTCGCCGGGTTCGCCATATCTACTTTGCTTTTCATATCGACAGAGAGCACAGGTTCAGGCAACGCCTCCAGTAACGCGCTCAACGCCAGATGCTCACGTTCGGAAGGCATCCACGGGACAGTACGCACATCGGTAACACCCGCAATACGGCGTATTTCGGCCATCAGACTGCTGAAACTCTCAAACTCCAGTTCAGCAAAATTGAGGTAGATTCGCCCAATGGGATCAATCTCAATACCGCGTAAATCAATGCCTCTTAGCACGAGTAGATCGAGTAATTCGCGGGTCAGACCGAGTCGGTCTTCACAAAAGACTTCCAGACGCATGGGAACCTTCACCTGAAAAAAGAACAATTAATATGATGATATGACACTATTTGGATAGCAGGAAGGTTTCTGTCAACAATCATTGACACAAAGACGGAAAAACGGGCACTTCGGCGTAAAGATATCCGGTCAGCACCCGATATTGCATTATTTTTCGCTGGGCGTTTTGCCTTTTTGCAGCGTTTCTTTCACCTGACCGATAAGCTGACGACGGAAATCCCCGAGGCGAGGTTTGTCATCGTCAATCCACGGCAGCGGGCGGCAAAGCTCCATAGCTTTAATCCCGAGTCGTGCCGTCAGAAGTCCTGCACCAATCCCCTGAGCTGCGCGGGTAGACAAACGAGCAGCGAGATCTTGCGACATCCAGTCCATCCCCACTTCGCGCACCAGTTCGCTGGCTCCGGCAAAAGCGATATTCAGCAATACCAGCTTAAACAGACGCAAACGGCTGTAATACCCCAGTTCAATGCCATACAGCGTGGCGATGCGATTAATTAAACGCAGATTGCGCCAGGCGATAAACGCCATATCGACCAACGCCAGCGGGCTGACCGCAATCATCAACGTTGATTCCGCCGCCGAACGGCTGATTTCGCGCCGCGCCTGGGCATCTAAAACTGGCTGGACCAAATGCGCATACAGGCTGACCACTTCACGGTCGTTTTGCGTTTCATGGATTGAGGCATACCAGCGTTGCAGCGCCGGATGCGACTGATCAATACCCGCCTGCTGCGCCAGTTTTTCGCAAAATGCGCGGCCTTTGCCCGTGCCGTGGCTATGCAATAATCACGCGCTTCGTCGCGTTCATGGGCGCGCTGTCGCAAGCGCCATAAGCGCCGCCACTCTGTTACCACAGAACCTACGCCAGCGCCGATAATCAATGCCCCAGCGGCACATCCACCCAGCGCCACCCAGTCCTGGGTTTGCCAGGCATTCATTGTCCACTGTACACCCTGCCCGACAACGCTTGCGCCAAACAGAGCCAGCCCGCCCATCACCATTTTGCGCCACAGGCTGCGTTTCGGACGTAACGCTGCGTCCATTACCGCTTCGACTTGCCCCTCTTCTTCCTGCGCTTCGTCGAGCGTGGCCGGGGCAAAATTTTGCGCCTGATTTTCGTCAAAGGTCTGCTGCGCCCTGAATTTAGGATTCTGATCGACCTCCAGAGGACCGTCAAAATCAATACGTGGTTTTAACGGTTCGGTCATCGCAATTTATCTCCTATTAAAAATTCCAGCGCAGCATCAAGACGAATATGCGGTAGTGGTTTGTCGACATCCATCACCTGCGGACGAAATGCCTCAAACTGGAAGCCTTGCTTATCCCAGAACGCCTGACCAGGCAAACGTGCGGGAACTTCGCCAGGATAAACAGTGAGCGGTGCGCCATCGCTAAGTCGATTACCACGCAGCGCCGGGATTTTCTCACCGTTAACATCAATAATGCCGCTGGTGGTCGCCTGAACTGACGCCAGCCCCAGGCAGTCCATGCTGATCCCTTCGAACGCCGCATTTTGCCAGGCATCCTGAATCAGTTGTTGCAGTAATGAAACCATATTAGCGTGCTGATCGATGGTCACATGGTCCGCTTTAGTGGCAGCAAACAATAGCTTATCGATAACCGGCGAAAACAAACGCCGGAACAGGGTACGCTGCCCGTAGTGAAAACTTTGCATCAGCTGCGTCAGTGCCAGACGCATATCATTAAATGCCTGTGGCCCACTGTTGAGAGGTTGCAGGCAATCCACCAGCACAATCTGGCGGTCAAAGCGCAGAAAATGATTCTTATAGAACCCCTTCACCACCTTCTCGCAGTAATAATTAAAGCGCTCGCGCAGCATTCCGGCATTGGTATGCTTATCGGCCTGCGCCAGTTTGGACTCGCCCCAGGTATCGACATCCGGCCACGGGAAGAATTGCAGCGCGGGCGCACCTGCCATATCTCCCGGCAAGACAAAGCGCCCAGGCTGAATAAAGTGCAGCCCCTGCTGTTTACAGTGGTGGAGATAATCGGTCCACGCGGCGGCAATGTCCGCCAGCCGGTTTTCGTCGGCAGGCGCTAGCGGGTCCAGCCCTTCGCTCATCATTCGCCATTTCGCCGACCATTCTCCGCGCTGACCATTGAGTAAGCCCGTCATCTGGCGCGACCAGCTTAAATAGTCCTGCGCCAGCATCGGCAGGTCGAGCAACCATTCGCCGGGATAATCCACAATTTCCAGATACAGCGTGGAGGTATCCTTAAAGTGGCGTAGCAGCGAATCATTCGATTTAAAACGTAGCGCCAGGCGGATTTCACTGACGCCGCGCGTTGGCGTTGGCCAGGCGGGTGGATCGCCATATAACTGCGCCAGCCCTTCGTCATAGGTGAAGCGCGGAATGCCAAAGTCACGCTGGGGAATGCGTTTCACGCCCAGCAGGCGCTCTTCACGCACCGCACTTAACAGCGGCAAACGTGCTCCGGCGTGAATATTAAGCAACTGATTAACCATCGCGGTGATAAACGCTGTTTTGCCGCTGCGGCTAAGTCCGGTTACAGCGAGGCGCAGATGTCTGTCGACACCCCGATTCACCAGCGCATTGAGTTCATTTTTAAGTCGCTTCATTGCTGTCCTGTGCTGCTCTGAAGACCAGAAAAAAAATCATTCGTAAGGATATGAATGTGGGGGCCAGGCCATTGATTATCAACTGCCCGTGTTGTCATCGACCGGCGAACTCCATAAGATGTGCAGCATTCACGTTCGGACGGAGTTCCTGACCTATGTCCCCTACTATTTATGATATTGCCAGGGTTGCAGGCGTATCAAAATCCACCGTATCACGCGTGCTGAATAAGCAAACTAATATCTCCCCGGAAGCGCGCGAAAAAGTGTTACGGGCCATTGAAGAATTACAGTATCAGCCAAACAAGCTGGCCCGCGCGCTGACCTCTTCGGGTTTTGATGCCATTATGGTGATTTCTACCCGTTCGACCAAAACTACGGCGGGTAATCCGTTTTTCTCTGAAGTTTTGCATGCCATCACCGCCAAAGCTGAAGAAGAAGGTTTCGACGTGATATTACAAACGTCGCACAATCCGGCAGAAGATCTGCAAAAATGCGAAAGCAAATTAAGCAGAAAATGATTAAAGGCATTATTATGCTCAGTTCGCCAGCGGATGAGTCATTTTTTGCCCAACTCGATAAATATGATATTCCGGTGGTGGTGATTGGCAAAGTTGAAGGTCAATATGCCCATGTTTATTCTGTCGATACCGATAATTTTGGCGACAGCATTGCGTTGACCGATGCATTAATTGAAAGTGGGCATCAAAATATTGCCTGCCTGCATGCTCCGCTTGATGTCCATGTTTCGGTTGATCGCGTTAATGGTTATAAGCAGAGCCTGGCTGCGCATAATATTGCAGTGCGTGATGAATGGATTGTTGATGGCGGTTATACCCATGAAACTGCATTAAAAGCAGCACGGCAATTATTAAGCCAGTCACCGTTGCCTGAGGCGGTGTTTGCCACTGACAGCCTGAAATTAATGAGCATTTATCGTGCGGCAGCAGAGAAAAATATTGCTATTCCGCAGCAGTTAGCGGTGGTGGTTATAGCAATGAAACGCTGTCATTTATTTTAACGCCTGCACCGGGCGGCATCGATGTTCCGACGCAGGAGTTAGGTCAACAAAGCTGCGAGTTATTATTCCGCTTAATTTCTGGAAAACCGTCACCACAGAATATTACCGTTGCCACGCATATGACGCTGAAATAAATACCAGCTACCTTGCCTGAATGCCGGATGCGATGCTAGCGCATCTTATCCGGCCTACATTTATAGATCGGATAAAGTACTCGCGCCGCATCCGGCAATTTAGCCCATTATCAGAACGAGTAATTTACGCCGACACCTGCATAATGGAATTTATCACTGTCGCCTTCGTCGTGATCCTGCCACTCAAACGCGTATTCCAGCGAAACGGAAAGTCCGTTCTGGAAATCATAACCGTAAAATAAACCTACACGGTTAAAATCATGGCCTTCACGTTCAATATCATCCTGCCAGTCCCAGTTACTCCAGCGATCCAGCCCAATGCGCGTATACGGCGTCACCGAGTGGTTGCCGAGCGTCAGCGGCAAATAGGCGCGAATTTCTTGCGTGGAAAACTCACCGTTATTGCGGCTGTCGTCCATATTGAAGCCGCGCTCGAGATAATAGTTCACTCGCAAGGCAACCGTTTCGTTGAAGGTATATTGCAGACCTGTTTCCGTTTCGACACGGGTATCAGCGTAACCGGTAGTGTTCAGATCGTTGGCAAATTTATACATCGACAACCAACCGTTGAAACGTAAATCGTCAGTCAGTTTCACATCCCAGTCTGGCGCGATTTTCCAGCGCTGCATATTCGCCGTGTCTTTACCCGGTTCATCAACGTAGTGATAACCATAATTACGGAAACCGCCGGTCAGGCCGAAACTGAAATCATCGTTTTCGAGGAACTGATAATGCACCTCCAGCTCCGGGCGATCAAACCACGTTCCACGTTTACCCGCGCTATAATCTACCGGCCCTTCCTGATAATAGGCCAGAGCAATTCTCCACGGCCCGTTGGCGGCATTAAAATAGACTGAAGGCTCCGCCAGCCCATCCATATCTTCGCCATAACCCTCGACGTTTTCTATTTCGTACATCGCGCCGATATTAAAGTGCCAGTCGTTCCTTTCCTCGGCCTGTGCGCAGGCCATTCCCGCACACATCACCAGTGCGGTACAGGGTAATAACTTTTTCATTATTGTTCCTTGTATTATCCTGGGGGAATGCCTTCCCCTGTATTTAGCGAATTGCTATTTCCGTTTCTGCATCAAAGAAATGACATTTCGTCATATCAAAATGAATAGTGATATTTTCTCCTGCATGATAATCATTTAACGCACCAGCACGGACCACTAACTCGTGCCCCCCAACCGTGGTGTAGAGCATAAATTCCGCACCGGTTAATTCTGCCACGCTAATTTTGGCGGAAATGTTATTTTCCTCTTGCGCGTCCGGATGAATATCTTCCGGTCGTATTCCCATCACGATGGGCTTATGCAAACTTTCCTGTGTTTTCAGAACCGCTAATTTCTCTTCGGGAATGGTTAATTTAAGCGTTTCCGTAACGAATTTATCGCCATCGATCGTGCCGCGAATAAAATTCATCGCTGGTGATCCAATAAATCCGGAAACAAACATATTCGCGGGTTGGTTATAAACGGTTTTCGGCGCACCTACTTGCTGAACAATCCCGTCTTTCATAATCACAATCCGCGTCGCCATGGTCATCGCTTCGGTCTGATCGTGGGTCACGTAGATCATGGTGGTGTTCAGTTTCTGATGCAGCTTGCTGATCTCTGCGCGCATTTGCACGCGCAGCTTGGCATCAAGGTTAGAGAGCGGTTCATCCATTAAAAACACGCCCGCTTCGCGTACAATCGCCCGCCCAAGCGCCACTCGCTGACGTTGCCCGCCGGAAAGCGCCCCCGGCTTACGTTTCAGGTACTCACGCAGGCCGAGAATTTGCGCCGCCCAGTTCACCCGCTCATCAATCACCTCTTTGGCGATTTTTTGCATCTTCAGACCAAACGCCATGTTGTCGTAAACCGTCATATGCGGATACAACGCGTAGTTCTGGAACACCATCGCTATATTGCGTGCTTTGGCTGGAACGTCATTCATTCGTTTGCCGTCGATCAACAGATCGCCGCCGCTGATCTCCTCAAGCCCGGCAATCATGCGCAGGGTGGTCGACTTACCGCAGCCCGACGGGCCGACAAACACGATGAACTCTTTATCGGCAATTTCCAGGTTGAAGTCCTTCACCACATGCACCTGGTTATCGTAGATTTTTTGAATATGTTGTAACGAAAGCTGAGCCATGTTGATTCCTTTGCTATACGTTTTGCCAGAAGGCCGATAACCGCGGCCAGGTGAGTGATTCCGTTGAAGGCAACAGTAATTGCGCCCGGTTAAGCCCGCGCCGATCCCCACCGAGCGCATACCGCTGGCGTTAATGGCGTCAATGCCCGCCTGCGCATCTTCAATGCCGATACATGCCTGCGGCGGCACGCCCAGCCCTGCACAGGCGGCGAGAAAGATTTCCGGGTCCGGTTTCGAGTTTTTAAGTTGGGAAGCATCCGCGCAGAAGGTGAAAAACTCGCGCAGCTCCAGCGCCGCTAAAATCGTCGGCGCATTCAGGGAGACAGAAGCCAGCCCAACCGAGATCTGCTGTGCACGGAGATCTGCCAGCAAAGAGCGAATGCCGGGTAGAACAGCGTTGACCGTCAACTCGCGTAGTGAGTGGACATAGAGCAGATTTTTGCGATACGCCAGTTGCGCCCTCTCCTGCGAGTTAAAGTCGCCCTCTTTGCCCCCGTGTTGCAGAATGCGCCGCAGAGACTCATCGCGGCTGATCCCTTTTAGGGATTCGTTAAACTGCGCATCAATGCTGATGCCAATTTCAGCGGCAATCTGCTGCCACGCCTGGAAATGCAGATGCGCGGTAGCGGTGATTACACCATCCAGATCGAAAATTACCCCTTGCAGTTTCATTCATCCTCCTGATGTTTGGTAGCGGTCCCATTGAAGGGCAAAATAAAATCACCCAAACAGAAAACAGATTCTTCAGCCACGGTTATAAGCTGACCGTTCAAACGCAGTGAAACGGGCGCAGAAGTTCGAATCGCAATACGCTGCGCGTCAAGAGTGACCTGTAATTCGCAGCCCTGCCAGAACAGAGGGAAAGACAACTGTTGCCACTGCTCAGGTAACGCCGGATTGAGATGCAATTCACCGTCACGCACGCTCACCCCGGCAAAACCCTGAATCGCCCCCAGCCAGATAGCGCCAGTTGCGGCAGCATGGATACCATCATCACAACTATGCGGATCAGCACCAAGATCGATTTCAGTCCCCTCGCGCCAGAACTGATAACTTTGGGTCAGCAGGCCACAGCGTGCGGCAACAATGCCGTGGATTGCTTTACTTAATGACGAGTCGTGAATAGTGCGCGGTTCATAAAATTGCAGATTGGCAAGACACGATGCCGCTGAGAACTGCTCCGGCAGCATGTAATTGAGCATCACCACATCAGCTTGTTTGAGGATCTGCATCTCGTTCACTTCTGCGCGTGAATAATCCAGCAGTATGGTTTGCTTCCCCGCCGCCGCTTTGTATTTCGCCAGATTAATCGCCGGCTTAGCCATAAACGAATCATCCTGCGGCAAAACGCCGTCGGGCTGAATTTCTGGCATCCATAGCTCTTTGAGGAACATTTCGGCGCGATGGATAAACGCATCGTCGCTACAGCCGAACTGGCGGGCAATATTCAGCGCCTGTTGAACGTTGTAGCGGGCCATATAGCTGGTGTATGCATTATTATTGACATGTTCGGTATATTCGTCTGGCCCAATAACATCATGAATTTCCAGACGATCGTTAACTCTCACCGCGCGGCTAATCCAGAACTTTGCCGTCTCCAGAAGTAGCGCCATGCCTTCATGAGCAATGAAACTTTCATCCCCCGTTGTCTGCCAGTATTGAATAACCGCCCAGGCGATATCGGCGACCAGATGATGTTCCGCCTGCGCCGAGGCCACTTTTTGCCGCAGCCCGGTGCGAATGTTAATGGCGGCAAATTCCGGCGTCTCTTCTTCGCCGCTGCGCGCGCTTTCCCACGGAAATAGCGCGCCCTGCCAGCCGTTGCGTCGTGCTTTCTCCTGCGCGCCTGGCAAGTTGTGCCAGCGATAACGCAGTAAACTTCGGGCAACCGTTGGATCGCTAAACAGATGGAACGGCAGCAAAAATACTTCTGTATCCCAGAAAACGTGGCCTTTGTAGCCTTCTCCGGTTAAGCCTTTTGCCGCAATACTGCTGCGCTCGTCGTGAGCAGGCGTCATGATGCGCAGATGATAAAGCGCATAATCTAACGCTTGCTGATCGTGCGCATCGCCGCCGTTTACCGTGATACGACGTTTCTGCCACCATTGACGCCAGTTTTCTGTTGATGCTGCAAGAAGTTGGTCGTAACTCTGTTGCGCACACATTTCAAGCTGGCGAAGCGACGCGCTGCCCCACTCGTCTAAAGCAGCTTGCCTGTCATCCCGCCAGTCGATCCACACCAGTTTTTGCAACGTCACTGTCTCGCCCGCATGAAGCTGCGCACTGGTATGTTGCAGTAAACGGCGCTCTTTGGCGGTATAGCATTGCTGCACATCACCGCTCACCTTACAGCAACAGCTGATGGCCACATCACTGCGTCCATCCTGGGTGGTGTAGATCCCCTGCATCAGATGCTGACCAAACACCCGCACCTGGGTTTCGTCGAGATGTTGGCGACCGTGGTTGGTTTGCGTGGCGTCAATGCCTGTTGAAATCAGCACTGACGTGTCGGCGTCCAGTGGAGTAATAGTGATTTCCAGCGCAATGAGCGGGAGTTGGTCTGCCGAAACAAAGCGACGACTGGCGATGGTGTAACCTGCGCCGTTGCTGGTACGCCAGACAACATTGCGGCGTAATTCTCCACTGGCAAAGTCAAGCTCACGCTGCCAGGCTTCGTGGGATAACGAGAAAACCTCACCATTTATGGCAATCTCCATCCCCACCACATCAGGCAAGTTCACCAGTTCGTTGATTTCACCTTTACCCGCCCGATGATAAAGCCCCGCCAGATACATGCCGCGCGTCTGGCGCGTGTAATCTTCTTCATGGCTGGCGCGAAGCCCAAGATAGCCGTTCCCCTGCGCCATCAGCGATGCATACTTGTTCAGGGTATGCTGGCTGAAATGGGGTTCTGATAACGTTACTGGCCTGGTCATAATTCCACACGCGTCCCTGTTTCTGCGGATTGATACAACGCCGCCACCAGTTGCTGGATGATGTACCCCTGCTCGGCGTCGGCTATCATCACGGGCTTGCCCTGTACGTGATTGATAAAGGCTTCCATGCTGCGCAAATGGCGGTTGTCGTCTGCCATTTCCCGTTGCATCAGCGTCATTAATTCACCGTTGTTATCGGTGTAGATATGTGCTGGAAACAGCGTCGCACCAGCTTTATCACCACAAAAGCTGACGTTCATAATCGACTGTTCGCGGATGTTGAGTGCAAATGACGTTTCCAGCCACAGAATGCCGCCGTTATGAAATTCAATGGTGCCAAACAGCGAATCTTCGACGCTGTAAGTTGCCGGATCCCACTCACCAAATTGACCACAGCTCTTTTGCGTGCCGATCTTTTGAAAGCTATGCGCATTCACGCTTTTCACCGCCGGAAAGCCCAGCACATACATCGCAGCATCCAGCATATGAATGCCGATGTCGATCAGCGGGCCACCACCCTGCAGTTCTTTATTGGTAAAGACACCCCAGCCGGGAACGCCGCAGCGACGCAGGGCGCGGGCGGTGGTAACGTAAATCTCTCCCAAAACGCCGTTGGTCACCTGTTCACGCAGCTGTTGCGTATCGAGCGCAAAACGATGGTGAAAGTCGTAGGCCAGCACCTTGCCCAGTTTGCGCGCGGTATCGCACATTTCCCGCGCCTGTTCTGGCGTCATGGCGGGCGGTTTTTCGCACATCACATGGCAGCCCGCTTCCAGTGCCATCAGGGTATGTTCGTAATGAAAACGGTTAGGTGAGCAGACGCTAACCACATCAGGTTTCACCGCCAGCAGCATGGCCTGCGGATCGTCCCACACGGATGCATTCCCGTATTTTTCTGCCAGCGCCTGCGCCTGGGAAAGGCGGCTGTCACAGACAGCCACCAGTTCCAGATCGTTGCGGGTGCAGTAGTACGAAGCATGAACCTTATCCGCCACCTGGCCTGCGCCTATTATCGCGACCCGCAGCGGAGAGCTTGTCATTGCACTTTTCACAAAGACCTCTTAGCAGGTACGCAACCAGGCCAACGAATCACGGTACGCCTGGGCAGGATCTTCCGCCCGGATACGCCCTTCGTACACTACATAGCCCTGATAGTTATCCGCGCGCAGCTGTTCAAACAGCGCGTGGAAATCCAGGGTGCCGCTGCCCGGCTGGTAGCGATGGTTATCCGCAATATGCACATGACCGAGCAGGTCGCGGTTGTCATGCAGCGCCTGCGCCAGGTTATCTTCTTCGATATTCATGTGATAGAAATCGCCGATAATCTGTACATGTTTAAGATCGTTTTCGACGATGTAACGGCGGGCATCGGCGAGGGTGTTGATCATATGATCCTGATAGCGGTTTAACGGTTCGAGATACACCACGGTTCCGGTACGCGCGGCGACCTGTTCCAGTACGCGCAGGGAATCACTCACCATTTTGCGGTCGCCGTCCAGGCTACGCGGCGAGGTCATCGGCGGTAAGCGGAAGGTAAACATGCCCCACGCAGCCGGAACGACGATGCCTTTACCGCCCACTTCTGCCAGCGCTTCGAGAATGCGCTCGATCTGCTTTAAGCCATTAAGACGACGCTCTTCGATAAAGTCGCCAATCCATCCGTCATAGCCACCGCAGGCGGTGGTCACCGGTAAACCGGTTTCTTTGATCGCCGCTTTGACTTCTTCGATGTTGTTAACCAGCAGTTTGCCGTCAATCTCAAAACCATCGAAGCCCATCTCTTTGATATAACGAAATTTCTCCAGAATGTTTTCCGGAAAGAACGCCTGATTCTGTGTGCCGATTTTCATTTTTTTCATTCCTTTGAATTAAAACGTAACGCCCATTTTGATGCTCTGTTCCGGATGCTGGTCGACATACTGCATATAGCTTTCCGGGCTATTGGCAAAGGTCACCACCGGGTCGATTAAATCTTCGCAATTGAGATAACCGTTCATCAGCAGTTCCCAACAGGTTTCTTCAATACGCTTGCGGCTCCAGCGCGGATAATCCGGGTTCGGTTCGCTGCACGCGCGAGAGAAGACAATTTTGGCGTTATTGAAATGCGCTTCGCGTCCGAGGTTAAAACCTTCGGCAAACGGCTTGGCAAACGCGACATAGGAGATGGTGCCGCCATAAGCCAGACCGCGGAGCGCCGATTGCAGCGCGTCGGCGTAGCCGCTGGTTTCGATAATCACATCGGCACCCTGCTTGCCGGTCAGCGTTTTGATCTCTTTACCTACATCAGTGCCGATGGGGTTAAGGCAGAAATCCGCGCCGTGGCGACGGGCAATATCACAGCGATGGGCGATAGGATCGACGCCAATCACCACAGAAGCGCCAGCGCGTTTAGCCAGTTGGATGGCAATTTGACCGATTGCGCCAAGCCCTACCACCACCACAAAATCCCCTACGCGCACGTTGGCATCGCGCACGCCGCTCATGGCAAACTGCGCCGGGTCGTAGCAGACGGCGTTTTTCCAGGAGCTGCCTTGCGGCATTTTGCGCAGCTTGTAGTTATTCACTGCGTTAATGATGACCGTCTCGGAGAGCGGGCCGTAGCCGCATACGCTGTCGCCCACCGCGTAGTCGGTAACGTCGCTGCCGCACTCGATAATGTCGCCAACCACCATGTTGCCAAGCTGGAATTTGCCAAACTCAATGCCGCGCGGCGCATCTGCCGGACGCGGAGTGAACATCTGCCATTCGCCGTTAAAGTCTTCATCAATAAACGGGCTGGCGGCGCGGAAGTCGACCACTTCCGTTCCGTGTTTCGGTGCGCCGAAACGCACGCGGATCTTCACTTCATTAGCTAAAATCGCCCGATCTTCATACTCAACCAGCGCAGCAACACGCGGTGCTGTGGCTACTAACTTTTTCATTTAAAACTCCTTGTAAAGAAACTGGCCGCTTTAGCCCTTCACGCCACCGGCGGTCAAACCACTCTTAAAAACGTTCCGAAAGCGCATACATAATCACCACCGGCAATGCGGTCACCAGTGAGGCCGCCATCATCCGTCCCCAGATGTAATCTGGCGTACTGAACAGCGCGTTCAGGCCCACCGGTAAGGTGAAATTGCTGGCGCTGGAGAGGAAAATCGACGCAAACAGATAGTCGTTCCACGCCACCATAAAGCAGTAGACGAACACGGATATCAGCCCGGACATCGCCAACGGCACGGTGATGCGGAAGATAATTTGCAGACGGTTGAGGCCATCCATCATCGCCGCTTCTTCGATCTCATCGGGGATGGTGTCGAAGTAGCTTTTCAGCATAAACACGGCGGTGGGCAGAGTTTGCGTCACCATGGTGATGATCAGCGCCATCTCAGTGTCGTAAATGCCAAGCGCGGTGATGATTTTGAAAAGCGGCACCACCAGCAAAATGCCAGAGAACATATACACCGTGTAAAAGCTGGCGTTGATGGTCATCCGACCTTTAAAGCGCAGGCGGGAAAGCGCGTAAGCCCCAAGAATGCCGAGGAATACCGCCACCACGGATGAAACCACAGACACCACCAGACTGTTACGGAAGTAGTCGACAAACGGGAAAATCATCGGGTTAAAAATGTCGACGTAATGCTCCAGCGTCCACTGCTGCGGCAGCAGCGTAGGATGCAGTGAGATCGCCTCTTTCGCGCCCTTGAACGAGGTCATCAGCATCACAAAAAATGGAAACAGCGTGATGATGAGAAACAGCGCCAGCCCGCAGTAAAAACCGATGCGACTGAGTGTGCGTTTTTTGTTGCCATTGAGGTTCACCCGTTTCCTGGTCAGCAGAATGACAGCGAAAATAATGATGAAGAGCACCACCGAGATCGCCGCCGCTTTTCCTAAATCATTAAAGGCAAAGGCGGTTTTGTAGAGATATACACGAGAATATCGACCTTGGTCGTCAGCAAATAAACATCCGCGAACATGTAGAACATCCAGATGGTGCGCAGTGTCACCACCGTCGCCAGGACCGGCATAATTGCGGGCAGCGTGACGATACGAAACCGTTGCCAGGCATTAGCGCCATCCATCTCTGCCGCTTCGTACAGCGATTTGTCGATGGTCTGCAAAATCGCCAGAAACGAGATAAAGGCATACGGGAAGTAGCGCCAGATGGCGAACAGCACCACCAGCACAAAGCTACTGCCCGGATTATCGAACCACAGCGGTGCCTGCTCATAGAGATGCAGAAGATCGACGCCGAGGTAGTTAACAATGCCGTAGCCGTTGTTGAACATGTATTTCCAGGCGAACACCAGCGAAATGGACGGCGTTACGTAGGAGAGGATCACCAGCGAACGCGCGGTTTTGCGCAGGCGGAACTCGCGGTTGAAAAACATCGCCACCGCCAGCCCGAGCACGGTGCTGCCCGCCACCACCAGCGCGGTATACCAGACCGTCATCCACAGCGAATGCCAGAAGTCGGGATCGGAGAGGATACGCACATAGTTGCTCACCCCAACAAACGTTGACTCGATGTTGGGATTGAGCGGCAGACGTAAAAAAACTGATTTCGATATTCGACACCATCGGCCACGCCACCAGACCGCCCAGCAGTAATAAGCTGGGCGCGAGAAGCAGCAGCGCAAAGGGCATATCGGAACGACCTGAAAAAAGCCTGTTCATTGCGGATTCCTGTCCTGGGTTTAGTGCTGTTCGATCAGTTCATCCAGTTTTTTCTGGCTCGCTTGCAGCGTAGTAGAGAGATCGGCTTTACCCACGGTGACGTTATGCACCATTGAACTCACCACGCCAGAACCCGTCACATCACCCATGCGGGTAAAGTTTTTATCCCCTACTGCGCCAAAAACCTGAATATTTGGCAGTTCACCGATTAGCTGATTCGGTAGTTCACCCAGCGCCTTAATAACGTCGTTGTCTTTCCAGGTGGCGGTAGTCACCACCGCTTTATTCACCGGCAGCGCAGCACCTGGCGACATCATCACCCAGTCGGCAATGTTGTCTGCCTGCTCCATAAAGGTGACAAATTTTTCTGCTGCTTCCGTCTCTTCGGTCTTTTGCCCGGCGGTAATGGTCAGCGAGGTCAACATGCCGTAGACCGCAGAGTTTTTCTCGGTTGGCACCACGAAACCGACGTTTTTCGGGTCGCCTTCTTTAATCACAGCCGGAAGGATATAGGTGGAGTAAATCGCCATCGGCGCGGTGCCGTTCATAAAGGCGTCTTTCACTTCCATGATGTCGTTAGAAACCGGCATAGTGTTGGCAGCAAGGTCGCGGTAATAGGTCAGTGCCTGCATCATCTCTGGTGTATCAAGGGTGATTTTGCCTTCGGCGTTAAAGACGTTAGCCTGGTTGGATAACGCAAACTGGGAGAAGGATTGTTCCGTCAACACGCTTTCTGCTGTAGGCAGCGCAATGCCGTATTTTTTATTCGCCGGGTCATTCAGTTTCTGTGCAACGTCCAGCAGCTGTTGCCAGTTTTTCGGCTCCTCAAGCCCCGCTTTTGCCAGCACATCTTTGCGATACCAGATACCGCCAATCCAGGCGCTGACAGGAACACCGGTCCATGCGCTACCATCTTCGGTACGCACAATACGCAGTACGCCATCGTAAAACGCGCCTTCACCAACGTTGCTGATGACTGTGGCAACCGCTTTGCGATCGATAAGCTGCTCTTTGTCCATCACTTTGGCGTAGTCATGGCTGGTTTCGATCACTTCCGGCAGCGAACCGCTACGTGAAAGAGTAATGACTTTAGTGTTATAGGCATCTTCTTCCACGGGCACTTGCTTAACGGTGATGCCAGGGTTTCTTTTTCAAAACGGGCAATCAATTTACTGATAACGGCCTGGCGCTCCTGCTCCACCGAAGAATGCATAAATTCGATGGATACATTCGTTTTATTTTCTTCTTTACAGCCTGAAATCAGGGCGCATGAAACCAGTGCTGATAACAGCACGATTTTTGATTTAATCATGAGATGTTCCTTTTTATTTAATCCACATAACCTGCCAGGGGCGCAGCGTTATTTCATTACCCAATATATCAACTTCACTAATCAGATCCCGACCATGCAGATTAGTAATATTACATGCTGAATATTTTTACTGACATTAAACAATCCAGTCAGACAATTACCATCAGCGTTACTTCTTTGAATACGCATTA
>CALZFC010000009.1:0-257500 GCA_945643635.1 Allodiplogaster sudhausi
TGTCGGGGGCATAGCTCAGTGGTAGAGCATTCGACTGCAGATCGAGAGGTCCCCGGTTCAAATCCGGGTGCTCCCTACTTTTTGACTTTTCACGCTGTTTGCATCTGTTTGTTTGATGGCTTCAAGGACGATGGACCTTTGCGAATCCTTGTCGGGGGCATAGCTCAGTGGTAGAGCATTCGACTGCAGATCGAGAGGTCCCCGGTTCAAATCCGGGTGCTCCCTACTTTTGACTTTTCACGCTGTTTGCATCTGTTTGTTGATGGCTTCAAGGACGATGGACCTTGCGAATCCTTGTCGGGGGCATAGCTCAGTGGTAGAGCATTCGACTGCAGATCGAGAGGTCCCCGGTTCAAATCCGGGTGCTCCCTACTTTTTGACTTTTCACGTTGTTTGCATCTGTTTGTTTGATCGCTTGAAGGACGATGGACCTTTGCGAATCCTTGTCGGGGGCATAGCTCAGTGGTAGAGCATTCGACTGCAGATCGAGAGGTCCCCGGTTCAAATCCGGGTGCTCCCTACTTTTTGACTTTTCACGTTGTTTGCATCTGTTTGTTTGATCGCTTGAAGGACGATGGACCTTTGCGAATCCTTGTCGGGGGCATAGCTCAGTGGTAGAGCATTCGACTGCAGATCGAGAGGTCCCCGGTTCAAATCCGGGTGCTCCCTACTTTTTGACTTTTCACGCTGTTTGCATCTGTTTGTTTGATGGCTTCAAGGACGATGGACCTTTGCGAATCCTTGTCGGGGGCATAGCTCAGTGGTAGAGCATTCGACTGCAGATCGAGAGGTCCCGGTTCAAATCCGGGTGCTCCCTACTTTTTGACTTTTCACGTTGTTTGCATCTGTTTGTTTGATCGCTTGAAGGACGATGGACCTTTGCGAATCCTTGTCGGGGGCATAGCTCAGTGGTAGAGCATTCGACTGCAGATCGAGAGGTCCCCGGTTCAAATCCGGGTGCTCCCTACTTTTTGACTTTTCACGCTGTTTGCATCTGTTTGTTTGATGGCTTCAAGGACGATGGACCTTTGCGAATCCTTGTCGGGGGCATAGCTCAGTGGTAGAGCATTCGACTGCAGATCGAGAGGTCCCCGGTTCAAATCCGGGTGCTCCCTACTTTTTGACTTTTCACGCTGTTTGCATCTGTTTGTTTGATCGCTTCAAGGACGATGGACCTTGCGAATCCTTGTCGGGGGCATAGCTCAGTGGTAGAGCATTCGACTGCAGATCGAGAGGTCCCCGGTTCAAATCCGGGTGCTCCCTACTTTTTGACTTTTCACGTGTTTGCATCTGTTTGTTTGATCGCTTGAAGGACGATGGACCTTGCGAATCCTTGTCGGGGGCATAGCTCAGTGGTAGAGCATTCGACTGCAGATCGAGAGGTCCCCGGTTCAAATCCGGGTGCTCCCTACTTTTTGACTTTTCACGTTGTTTGCATCTGTTTGTTTGATCGCTTGAAGGACGATGGACCTTTGCGAATCCTTGTCGGGGGCATAGCTCAGTGGTAGAGCATTCGACTGCAGATCGAGAGGTCCCCGGTTCAAATCCGGGTGCTCCCTACTTTTTGACTTTTCACGCTGTTTGCATCTGTTTGTTTGATGGCTTCAAGGACGATGGACCTTGCGAATCCTTGTCGGGGGCATAGCTCAGTGGTAGAGCATTCGACTGCAGATCGAGAGGTCCCCGGTTCAAATCCGGGTGCTCCCTACTTTTTGACTTTTCACGTTGTTTGCATCTGTTTGTTTGATCGCTTGAAGGACGATGGACCTTTGCGAATCCTTGTCGGGGGCATAGCTCAGTGGTAGAGCATTCGACTGCAGATCGAGAGGTCCCCGGTTCAAATCCGGGTGCTCCCTACTTTTTGACTTTTCACGCTGTTTGCATCTGTTTGTTTGATGGCTTCAAGGACGATGGACCTTTGCGAATCCTTGTCGGGGCATAGCTCAGTGGTAGAGCATTCGACTGCAGATCGAGAGGTCCCCGGTTCAAATCCGGGTGCTCCCTACTTTTTGACTTTTCACGCTGTTTGCATCTGTTTGTTTGATCGCTTGAAGGACGATGGACCATTGCGAATCCTCGTCGGGGGCATAGCTCAGTGGTAGAGCATTCGACTGCAGATCGAGAGGTCCCGGTTCAAATCCGGGTGCTCCCTACTTTTTGACTTTTCACGTTGTTTGCATCTGTTTGTTTGATCGCTTGAAGGACGATGGACCTTGCGAATCCCTGTCGGGGGCATAGCTCAGTGGTAGAGCATTCGACTGCAGATCGAGAGGTCCCCGGTTCAAATCCGGGTGCTCCCTACTTTTGACTTTTCACGCTGTTTGCATCTGTTTGTTTGATGGCTTCAAGGACGATGGACCTTTGCGAATCCTTGTCGGGGCATAGCTCAGTGGTAGAGCATTCGACTGCAGATCGAGAGGTCCCCGGTTCAAATCCGGGTGCTCCCTACTTTTTGACTTTTCACGCTGTTTGCATCTGTTTGTTTGATCGCTTCAAGGACGATGGACCTTTGCGAATCCTTGTCGGGGGCATAGCTCAGTGGTAGAGCATTCGACTGCAGATCGAGAGGTCCCCGGTTCAAATCCGGGTGCTCCCTACTTTTTGACTTTTCACGTTGTTTGCATCTGTTTGTTTGATCGCTTGAAGGACGATGGACCTTTGCGAAACCTTGTCGGGGGCATAGCTCAGTGGTAGAGCATTCGACTGCAGATCGAGAGGTCCCCGGTTCAAATCCGGGTGCTCCCTACTTTTTGACTTTTCACGCTGTTTGCATCTGTTTGTTTGATCGCTTGAAGGACGATGGACCTTGCGAATCCTTGTCGGGGGCATAGCTCAGTGGTAGAGCATTCGACTGCAGATCGAGAGGTCCCCGGTTCAAATCCGGGTGCTCCCTACTTTTTGACTTTTCACGCTGTTTGCATCTGTTTGTTTGATGGCTTCAAGGACGATGGACCTTTGCGAATCCTTGTCGGGGGCATAGCTCAGTGGTAGAGCATTCGACTGCAGATCGAGAGGTCCCCGGTTCAAATCCGGGTGCTCCCTACTTTTTGACTTTTCACGCTGTTTGCATCTGTTTGTTTGATCGCTTGAAGGACGATGGACCATTGCGAATCCTTGTCGGGGGCATAGCTCAGTGGTAGAGCATTCGACTGCAGATCGAGAGGTCCCCGGTTCAAATCCGGGTGCTCCCTACTTTTTGACTTTTCACGTTGTTTGCATCTGTTTGTTTGATCGCTTGAAGGACGATGGACCTTTGCGAATCCTTGTCGGGGCATAGCTCAGTGGTAGAGCATTCGACTGCAGATCGAGAGGTCCCCGGTTCAAATCCGGGTGCTCCCTACTTTTTGACTTTTCACGCTGTTTGCATCTGTTTGTTTGATGGCTTCAAGGACGATGGACCTTTGCGAATCCTTGTCGGGGGCATAGCTCAGTGGTAGAGCATTCGACTGCAGATCGAGAGGTCCCCGGTTCAAATCCGGGTGCTCCCTACTTTTTGACTTTTCACGCTGTTTGCATCTGTTTGTTTGATCGCTTGAAGGACGATGGACCATTGCGAATCCTTGTCGGGGGCATAGCTCAGTGGTAGAGCATTCGACTGCAGATCGAGAGGTCCCCGGTTCAAATCCGGGTGCTCCCTACTTTTTGACTTTTCACGTTGTTTGCATCTGTTTGTTTGATCGCTTGAAGGACGATGGACCTTTGCGAATCCTTGTCGGGGGCATAGCTCAGTGGTAGAGCATTCGACTGCAGATCGAGAGGTCCCCGGTTCAAATCCGGGTGCTCCCTACTTTTTGACTTTTCACGCTGTTTGCATCTGTTTGTTTGATGGCTTCAAGGACGATGGACCTTGCGAATCCTTGTCGGGGGCATAGCTCAGTGGTAGAGCATTCGACTGCAGATCGAGAGGTCCCCGGTTCAAATCCGGGTGCTCCCTACTTTTTGACTTTTCACGCTGTTTGCATCTGTTTGTTTGATCGCTTGAAGGACGATGGACCATTGCGAATCCTCGTCGGGGGCATAGCTCAGTGGTAGAGCATTCGACTGCAGATCGAGAGGTCCCCGGTTCAAATCCGGGTGCTCCCTACTTTTTGACTTTTCACGCTGTTTGCATCTGTTTGTTTGATCGCTTGAAGGACGATGGACCTTTGCGAATCCTTGTCGGGGCATAGCTCAGTGGTAGAGCATTCGACTGCAGATCGAGAGGTCCCCGGTTCAAATCCGGGTGCTCCCTACTTTTTGACTTTTCACGCTGTTTGCATCTGTTTGTTTGATGGCTTCAAGGACGATGGACCTTTGCGAATCCTTGTCGGGGGCATAGCTCAGTGGTAGAGCATTCGACTGCAGATCGAGAGGTCCCCGGTTCAAATCCGGGTGCTCCTACTTTTTGACTTTTCACGCTGTTTGCATCTGTTTGTTTGATCGCTTGAAGGACGATGGACCTTTGCGAATCCTTGTCGGGGGCATAGCTCAGTGGTAGAGCATTCGACTGCAGATCGAGAGGTCCCCGGTTCAAATCCGGGTGCTCCCTACTTTTTGACTTTTCACGCTGTTTGCATCTGTTTGTTTGATGGCTTCAAGGACGATGGACCTTGCGAATCCTTGTCGGGGCATAGCTCAGTGGTAGAGCATTCGACTGCAGATCGAGAGGTCCCCGGTTCAAATCCGGGTGCTCCCTACTTTTTGACTTTTCACGCTGTTTGCATCTGTTTGTTTGATGGCTTCAAGGACGATGGACCTTTGCGAATCCTTGTCGGGGGCATAGCTCAGTGGTAGAGCATTCGACTGCAGATCGAGAGGTCCCCGGTTCAAATCCGGGTGCTCCCTACTTTTTGACTTTTCACGCTGTTTGCATCTGTTTGTTTGATCGCTTGAAGGACGATGGACCTTGCGAATCCTTGTCGGGGGCATAGCTCAGTGGTAGAGCATTCGACTGCAGATCGAGAGGTCCCCGGTTCAAATCCGGGTGCTCCCTACTTTTTGACTTTTCACGTTGTTTGCATCTGTTTGTTTGATCGCTTGAAGGACGATGGACCTTTGCGAATCCTTGTCGGGGGCATAGCTCAGTGGTAGAGCATTCGACTGCAGATCGAGAGGTCCCCGGTTCAAATCCGGGTGCTCCCTACTTTTTGACTTTTCACGCTGTTTGCATCTGTTTGTTTGATGGCTTCAAGGACGATGGACCTTGGCGAATCCTTGTCGGGGGCATAGCTCAGTGGTAGAGCATTCGACTGCAGATCGAGAGGTCCCCGGTTCAAATCCGGGTGCTCCCTACTTTTTGACTTTTCACGCTGTTTGCATCTGTTTGTTTGATCGCTTGAAGGACGATGGACCTTTGCGAATCCTTGTCGGGGGCATAGCTCAGTGGTAGAGCATTCGACTGCAGATCGAGAGGTCCCCGGTTCAAATCCGGGTGCTCCCTACTTTTTGACTTTTCACGCTGTTTGCATCTGTTTGTTTGATCGCTTGAAGGACGATGGACCTTTGCGAATCCTTGTCGGGGGCATAGCTCAGTGGTAGAGCATTCGACTGCAGATCGAGAGGTCCCCGGTTCAAATCCGGGTGCTCCCTACTTTTTGACTTTTCACGCTGTTTGCATCTGTTTGTTTGATCGCTTGAAGGACGATGGACCTTGCGAAACCTTGTCGGGGGCATAGCTCAGTGGTAGAGCATTCGACTGCAGATCGAGAGGTCCCCGGTTCAAATCCGGGTGCTCCCTACTTTTTGACTTTTCACGTTGTTTGCATCTGTTTGTTTGATCGCTTGAAGGACGATGGACCTTTGCGAACCCTTGTCGGGGGCATAGCTCAGTGGTAGAGCATTCGACTGCAGATCGAGAGGTCCCCGGTTCAAATCCGGGTGCTCCCTACTTTTTGACTTTTCACGCTGTTTGCATCTGTTTGTTTGATGGCTTCAAGGACGATGGACCTTTGCGAATCCTTGTCGGGGGCATAGCTCAGTGGGTAGAGCATTCGACTGCAGATCGAGAGGTCCCCGGTTCAAATCCGGGTGCTCCCTACTTTTTGACTTTTCACGCTGTTTGCATCTGTTTGTTTGATGGCTTCAAGGACGATGGACCTTTGCGAATCCTTGTCGGGGGCATAGCTCAGTGGTAGAGCATTCGACTGCAGATCGAGAGGTCCCCGGTTCAAATCCGGGTGCTCCCTACTTTTTGACTTTTCACGCTGTTTGCATCTGTTTGTTTGATCGCTTGAAGGACGATGGACCATTGCGAAACCTCGTCGGGGGCATAGCTCAGTGGTAGAGCATTCGACTGCAGATCGAGAGGTCCCCGGTTCAAATCCGGGTGCTCCCTACTTTTTGACTTTTCACGCTGTTTGCATCTGTTTGTTTGATCGCTTGAAGGACGATGGACCTTTGCGAATCCTTGTCGGGGGCATAGCTCAGTGGTAGAGCATTCGACTGCAGATCGAGAGGTCCCCGGTTCAAATCCGGGTGCTCCCTACTTTTTGACTTTTCACGCTGTTTGCATCTGTTTGTTTGATGGCTTCAAGGACGATGGACCTTTGCGAATCCTTGTCGGGGGCATAGCTCAGTGGTAGAGCATTCGACTGCAGATCGAGAGGTCCCCGGTTCAAATCCGGGTGCTCCCTACTTTTTGACTTTTCACGCTGTTTGCATCTGTTTGTTTGATCGCTGAAGGACGATGGACCATTGCGAATCCTCGTCGGGGGCATAGCTCAGTGGTAGAGCATTCGACTGCAGATCGAGAGGTCCCCGGTTCAAATCCGGGTGCTCCCTACTTTTTGACTTTTCACGTTGTTTGCATCTGTTTGTTTGATCGCTTGAAGGACGATGGACCTTTGCGAATCCTTGTCGGGGGCATAGCTCAGTGGTAGAGCATTCGACTGCAGATCGAGAGGTCCCCGGTTCAAATCCGGGTGCTCCCTACTTTTTGACTTTTCACGCTGTTTGCATCTGTTTGTTTGATGGCTTCAAGGACGATGGACCTTTGCGAATCCTGTCGGGGGCATAGCTCAGTGGTAGAGCATTCGACTGCAGATCGAGAGGTCCCCGGTTCAAATCCGGGTGCTCCCTACTTTTTGACTTTTCACACTGTTTGCATCTGTTTGTTTGATCGCTTGAAGGACGATGGACCATTGCGAAACCTCGTCGGGGCATAGCTCAGTGGTAGAGCATTCGACTGCAGATCGAGAGGTCCCCGGTTCAAATCCGGGTGCTCCCTACTTTTTGACTTTTCACGTTGTTTGCATCTGTTTGTTTGATCGCTTGAAGGACGATGGACCTTTGCAAATCCTTGTCGGGGGCATAGCTCAGTGGTAGAGCATTCGACTGCAGATCGAGAGGTCCCCGGTTCAAATCCGGGTGCTCCCTACTTTTTGACTTTTCACGCTGTTTGCATCTGTTTGTTTGATGGCTTCAAGGACGATGGACCTTTGCGAATCCTTGTCGGGGGCATAGCTCAGTGGTAGAGCATTCGACTGCAGATCGAGAGGTCCCCGGTTCAAATCCGGGTGCTCCCTACTTTTTGACTTTTCACTGTTTGCATCTGTTTGTTTGATCGCTTGAAGGACGATGGACCTTGCGAATCCTTGTCGGGGGCATAGCTCAGTGGTAGAGCATTCGACTGCAGATCGAGAGGTCCCCGGTTCAAATCCGGGTGCTCCCTACTTTTTGACTTTTCACGTTGTTTGCATCTGTTTGTTTGATCGCTTGAAGGACGATGGACCTTTGCGAATCCTTGTCGGGGGCATAGCTCAGTGGTAGAGCATTCGACTGCAGATCGAGAGGTCCCCGGTTCAAATCCGGGTGCTCCCTACTTTTTGACTTTTCACGCTGTTTGCATCTGTTTGTTTGATGGCTTCAAGGACGATGGACCTTTGCGAATCCTTGTCGGGGGCATAGCTCAGTGGTAGAGCATTCGACTGCAGATCGAGAGGTCCCCGGTTCAAATCCGGGTGCTCCCTACTTTTTGACTTTTCACGCTGTTTGCATCTGTTTGTTTGATGGCTTCAAGGACGATGGACCTTGCGAATCCTTGTCGGGGGCATAGCTCAGTGGTAGAGCATTCGACTGCAGATCGAGAGGTCCCCGGTTCAAATCCGGGTGCTCCCTACTTTTTGACTTTTCACGTTGTTTGCATCTGTTTGTTTGATCGCTTGAAGGACGATGGACCTTTGCGAATCCTTGTCGGGGGCATAGCTCAGTGGTAGAGCATTCGACTGCAGATCGAGAGGTCCCCGGTTCAAATCCGGGTGCTCCCTACTTTTTGACTTTTCACGTGTTTGCATCTGTTTGTTTGATCGCTTGAAGGACGATGGACCTTTGCAAACCCTTGTCGGGGGCATAGCTCAGTGGTAGAGCATTCGACTGCAGATCGAGAGGTCCCCGGTTCAAATCCGGGTGCTCCCTACTTTTTGACTTTTCACGCTGTTTGCATCTGTTTGTTTGATGGCTTCAAGGACGATGGACCTTTGCGAATCCTTGTCGGGGGCATAGCTCAGTGGTAGAGCATTCGACTGCAGATCGAGAGGTCCCCGGTTCAAATCCGGGTGCTCCCTACTTTTGACTTTTCACGTTGTTTGCATCTGTTTGTTTGATCGCTTGAAGGACGATGGACCTTTGCGAATCCTTGTCGGGGGCATAGCTCAGTGGTAGAGCATTCGACTGCAGATCGAGAGGTCCCCGGTTCAAATCCGGGTGCTCCCTACTTTTTGACTTTTCACGCTGTTTGCATCTGTTTGTTTGATGGCTTCAAGGACGATGGACCTTTGCGAATCCTTGTCGGGGGCATAGCTCAGTGGTAGAGCATTCGACTGCAGATCGAGAGGTCCCCGGTTCAAATCCGGGTGCTCCCTACTTTTTGACTTTTCACGCTGTTTGCATCTGTTTGTTTGATCGCTTGAAGGACGATGGACCATTGCGAAACCTCGTCGGGGGCATAGCTCAGTGGTAGAGCATTCGACTGCAGATCGAGAGGTCCCCGGTTCAAATCCGGGTGCTCCCTACTTTTTAACTTTTCACGTTGTTTGCATCTGTTTGTTTGATCGCTTGAAGGACGATGGACCTTTGCAAACCCTTGTCGGGGGCATAGCTCAGTGGTAGAGCATTCGACTGCAGATCGAGAGGTCCCCGGTTCAAATCCGGGTGCTCCCTACTTTTTGACTTTTCACGCTGTTTGCATCTGTTTGTTTGATGGCTTCAAGGACGATGGACCTTGGCGAATCCTGTCGGGGGCATAGCTCAGTGGTAGAGCATTCGACTGCAGATCGAGAGGTCCCCGGTTCAAATCCGGGTGCTCCCTACTTTTTGACTTTTCACGCTGTTTGCATCTGTTTGTTTGATGGCTTCAAGGACGATGGACCTTTGCGAATCCTTGTCGGGGGCATAGCTCAGTGGTAGAGCATTCGACTGCAGATCGAGAGGTCCCCGGTTCAAATCCGGGTGCTCCCTACTTTTGACTTTTCACGTTGTTTGCATCTGTTTGTTTGATCGCTTGAAGGACGATGGACCATTGCGAATCCTTGTCGGGGGCATAGCTCAGTGGTAGAGCATTCGACTGCAGATCGAGAGGTCCCCGGTTCAAATCCGGGTGCTCCCTACTTTTTGACTTTTCACGTTGTTTGCATCTGTTTGTTTGATCGCTTGAAGGACGATGGACCTTTGCGAATCCTTGTCGGGGGCATAGCTCAGTGGTAGAGCATTCGACTGCAGATCGAGAGGTCCCCGGTTCAAATCCGGGTGCTCCCTACTTTTTGACTTTTCACGCTGTTTGCATCTGTTTGTTTGATGGCTTCAAGGACGATGGACCTTGCGAATCCTTGTCGGGGGCATAGCTCAGTGGTAGAGCATTCGACTGCAGATCGAGAGGTCCCGGTTCAAATCCGGGTGCTCCCTACTTTTTGACTTTTCACGCTGTTTGCATCTGTTTGTTTGATCGCTTGAAGGACGATGGACCATTGCGAATCCTTGTCGGGGGCATAGCTCAGTGGTAGAGCATTCGACTGCAGATCGAGAGGTCCCCGGTTCAAATCCGGGTGCTCCCTACTTTTTGACTTTTCACGTTGTTTGCATCTGTTTGTTTGATCGCTTGAAGGACGATGGACCTTTGCGAATCCTTGTCGGGGGCATAGCTCAGTGGTAGAGCATTCGACTGCAGATCGAGAGGTCCCCGGTTCAAATCCGGGTGCTCCCTACTTTTTGACTTTTCACGCTGTTTGCATCTGTTTGTTTGATGGCTTCAAGGACGATGGACCTTTGCGAATCCTTGTCGGGGGCATAGCTCAGTGGTAGAGCATTCGACTGCAGATCGAGAGGTCCCCGGTTCAAATCCGGGTGCCCTACTTTTTGACTTTTCACGCTGTTTGCATCTGTTTGTTTGATCGCTTGAAGGACGATGGACCATTGCGAATCCTCGTCGGGGGCATAGCTCAGTGGTAGAGCATTCGACTGCAGATCGAGAGGTCCCCGGTTCAAATCCGGGTGCTCCCTACTTTTTGACTTTTCACTGTTTGCATCTGTTTGTTTGATCGCTTGAAGGACGATGGACCTTTGCGAAACCTTGTCGGGGGCATAGCTCAGTGGTAGAGCATTCGACTGCAGATCGAGAGGTCCCCGGTTCAAATCCGGGTGCTCCCTACTTTTTGACTTTTCACGCTGTTTGCATCTGTTTGTTTGATGGCTTCAAGGACGATGGACCTTTGCGAATCCTTGTCGGGGGCATAGCTCAGTGGTAGAGCATTCGACTGCAGATCGAGAGGTCCCCGGTTCAAATCCGGGTGCTCCCTACTTTTTGACTTTTCACGCTGTTTGCATCTGTTTGTTTGATCGCTTGAAGGACGATGGACCATTGCGAAACCTCGTCGGGGGCATAGCTCAGTGGTAGAGCATTCGACTGCAGATCGAGAGGTCCCCGGTTCAAATCCGGGTGCTCCCTACTTTTTGACTTTTCACGTGTTTGCATCTGTTTGTTTGATCGCTTGAAGGACGATGGACCTTTGCGAATCCTTGTCGGGGCATAGCTCAGTGGTAGAGCATTCGACTGCAGATCGAGAGGTCCCCGGTTCAAATCCGGGTGCTCCCTACTTTTTGACTTTTCACGCTGTTTGCATCTGTTTGTTTGATGGCTTCAAGGACGATGGACCTTTGCGAATCCTTGTCGGGGGCATAGCTCAGTGGTAGAGCATTCGACTGCAGATCGAGAGGTCCCCGGTTCAAATCCGGGTGCTCCCTACTTTTTGACTTTTCACGCTGTTTGCATCTGTTTGTTTGATGGCTTCAAGGACGATGGACCTTTGCGAATCCTTGTCGGGGGCATAGCTCAGTGGTAGAGCATTCGACTGCAGATCGAGAGGTCCCCGGTTCAAATCCGGGTGCTCCCTACTTTTTGACTTTTCACGCTGTTTGCATCTGTTTGTTTGATCGCTTGAAGGACGATGGACCATTGCGAAACCTCGTCGGGGGCATAGCTCAGTGGTAGAGCATTCGACTGCAGATCGAGAGGTCCCCGGTTCAAATCCGGGTGCTCCCTACTTTTTGACTTTTCACGCTGTTTGCATCTGTTTGTTTGATCGCTTGAAGGACGATGGACCTTTGCGAACCCTTGTCGGGGGCATAGCTCAGTGGTAGAGCATTCGACTGCAGATCGAGAGGTCCCCGGTTCAAATCCGGGTGCTCCCTACTTTTTGACTTTTCACGCTGTTTGCATCTGTTTGTTTGATCGCTTGAAGGACGATGGACCATTGCGAATCCTTGTCGGGGGCATAGCTCAGTGGTAGAGCATTCGACTGCAGATCGAGAGGTCCCCGGTTCAAATCCGGGTGCTCCCTACTTTTTGACTTTTCACGTTGTTTGCATCTGTTTGTTTGATCGCTTGAAGGACGATGGACCTTGCGAATCCTTGTCGGGGGCATAGCTCAGTGGTAGAGCATTCGACTGCAGATCGAGAGGTCCCCGGTTCAAATCCGGGTGCTCCCTACTTTTTGACTTTTCACGCTGTTTGCATCTGTTTGTTTGATGGCTTCAAGGACGATGGACCTTTGCGAATCCTTGTCGGGGGCATAGCTCAGTGGTAGAGCATTCGACTGCAGATCGAGAGGTCCCCGGTTCAAATCCGGGTGCTCCCTACTTTTTGACTTTTCACGCTGTTTGCATCTGTTTGTTTGATCGCTTGAAGGACGATGGACCATTGCGAATCCTTGTCGGGGGCATAGCTCAGTGGTAGAGCATTCGACTGCAGATCGAGAGGTCCCCGGTTCAAATCCGGGTGCTCCCTACTTTTTGACTTTTCACGCTGTTTGCATCTGTTTGTTTGATCGCTTGAAGGACGATGGACCTTTGCGAATCCTTGTCGGGGGCATAGCTCAGTGGTAGAGCATTCGACTGCAGATCGAGAGGTCCCCGGTTCAAATCCGGGTGCTCCCTACTTTTTGACTTTTCACGCTGTTTGCATCTGTTTGTTTGATCGCTTCAAGGACGATGGACCTTTGCGAATCCTTGTCGGGGGCATAGCTCAGTGGTAGAGCATTCGACTGCAGATCGAGAGGTCCCCGGTTCAAATCCGGGTGCTCCCTACTTTTTGACTTTTCACGCTGTTTGCATCTGTTTGTTTGATCGCTTGAAGGACGATGGACCTTGCGAATCCTTGTCGGGGGCATAGCTCAGTGGTAGAGCATTCGACTGCAGATCGAGAGGTCCCGGTTCAAATCCGGGTGCTCCCTACTTTTTGACTTTTCACGCTGTTTGCATCTGTTTGTTTGATGGCTTCAAGGACGATGGACCTTTGCGAATCCTTGTCGGGGGCATAGCTCAGTGGTAGAGCATTCGACTGCAGATCGAGAGGTCCCGGTTCAAATCCGGGTGCTCCCTACTTTTTGACTTTTCACGCTGTTTGCATCTGTTTGTTTGATGGCTTCAAGGACGATGGACCTTTGCGAATCCTTGTCGGGGGCATAGCTCAGTGGTAGAGCATTCGACTGCAGATCGAGAGGTCCCCGGTTCAAATCCGGGTGCTCCCTACTTTTTGACTTTTCACGCTGTTTGCATCTGTTTGTTTGATGGCTTCAAGGACGATGGACCTTTGCGAATCCTTGTCGGGGGCATAGCTCAGTGGTAGAGCATTCGACTGCAGATCGAGAGGTCCCCGGTTCAAATCCGCTCCCTACTTTTTGACTTTTCACGCTGTTTGCATCTGTTTGTTTGATCGCTTGAAGGACGATGGACCTTGCGAAACCTTGTCGGGGGCATAGCTCAGTGGTAGAGCATTCGACTGCAGATCGAGAGGTCCCCGGTTCAAATCCGGGTGCTCCCTACTTTTTGACTTTTCACGCTGTTTGCATCTGTTTGTTTGATCGCTTGAAGGACGATGGACCTTTGCGAATCCTTGTCGGGGCATAGCTCAGTGGTAGAGCATTCGACTGCAGATCGAGAGGTCCCCGGTTCAAATCCGGGTGCTCCCTACTTTTTGACTTTTCACGCTGTTTGCATCTGTTTGTTTGATGGCTTCAAGGACGATGGACCTTTGCGAATCCTTGTCGGGGGCATAGCTCAGTGGTAGAGCATTCGACTGCAGATCGAGAGGTCCCCGGTTCAAATCCGGGTGCTCCCTACTTTTTGACTTTTCACGCTGTTTGCATCTGTTTGTTTGATCGCTTGAAGGACGATGGACCTTTGCGAATCCTTGTCGGGGGCATAGCTCAGTGGTAGAGCATTCGACTGCAGATCGAGAGGTCCCCGGTTCAAATCCGGGTGCTCCCTACTTTTTGACTTTTCACGCTGTTTGCATCTGTTTGTTTGATGGCTTCAAGGACGATGGACCTTTGCGAATCCTTGTCGGGGCATAGCTCAGTGGTAGAGCATTCGACTGCAGATCGAGAGGTCCCCGGTTCAAATCCGGGTGCTCCCTACTTTTTGACTTTTCACGCTGTTTGCATCTGTTTGTTTGATGGCTTCAAGGACGATGGACCTTTGCGAATCCTTGTCGGGGGCATAGCTCAGTGGTAGAGCATTCGACTGCAGATCGAGAGGTCCCCGGTTCAAATCCGGGTGCTCCCTACTTTTTGACTTTTCACGCTGTTTGCATCTGTTTGTTTGATGGCTTGAAGGACGATGGACCTTTGCGAATCCTTGTCGGGGGCATAGCTCAGTGGTAGAGCATTCGACTGCAGATCGAGAGGTCCCCGGTTCAAATCCGGGTGCTCCCTACTTTTTGACTTTTCACGCTGTTTGCATCTGTTTGTTTGATCGCTTGAAGGACGATGGACCTTTGCGAAACCTTGTCGGGGGCATAGCTCAGTGGTAGAGCATTCGACTGCAGATCGAGAGGTCCCCGGTTCAAATCCGGGTGCTCCCTACTTTTTGACTTTTCACGCTGTTTGCATCTGTTTGTTTGATGGCTTCAAGGACGATGGACCTTTGCGAATCCTTGTCGGGGGCATAGCTCAGTGGTAGAGCATTCGACTGCAGATCGAGAGGTCCCCGGTTCAAATCCGGGTGCTCCCTACTTTTTGACTTTTCACGCTGTTTGCATCTGTTTGTTTGATGGCTTCAAGGACGATGGACCTTTGCGAATCCTTGTCGGGGGCATAGCTCAGTGGTAGAGCATTCGACTGCAGATCGAGAGGTCCCCGGTTCAAATCCGGGTGCTCCCTACTTTTTGACTTTTCACGCTGTTTGCATCTGTTTGTTTGATGGCTTCAAGGACGATGGACCTTTGCGAATCCTTGTCGGGGGCATAGCTCAGTGGTAGAGCATTCGACTGCAGATCGAGAGGTCCCGGTTCAAATCCGGGTGCTCCCTACTTTTTGACTTTTCACGCTGTTTGCATCTGTTTGTTTGATCGCTTGAAGGACGATGGACCATTGCGAAACCTTGTCGGGGGCATAGCTCAGTGGTAGAGCATTCGACTGCAGATCGAGAGGTCCCCGGTTCAAATCCGGGTGCTCCCTACTTTTTGACTTTTCACGCTGTTTGCATCTGTTTGTTTGATCGCTTGAAGGACGATGGACCTTTGCGAATCCTTGTCGGGGGCATAGCTCAGTGGTAGAGCATTCGACTGCAGATCGAGAGGTCCCCGGTTCAAATCCGGGTGCTCCCTACTTTTTGACTTTTCACGCTGTTTGCATCTGTTTGTTTGATCGCTTCAAGGACGATGGACCTTGCGAATCCGTCGGGGGCATAGCTCAGTGGTAGAGCATTCGACTGCAGATCGAGAGGTCCCCGGTTCAAATCCGGGTGCTCCCTACTTTTTGACTTTTCACGCTGTTTGCATCTGTTTGTTTGATGGCTTCAAGGACGATGGACCTTTGCGAATCCTTGTCGGGGGCATAGCTCAGTGGTAGAGCATTCGACTGCAGATCGAGAGGTCCCCGGTTCAAATCCGGGTGCTCCCTACTTTTTGACTTTTCACGTTGTTTGCATCTGTTTGTTTGATCGCTTGAAGGACGATGGACCTTTGCGAAACCTTGTCGGGGGCATAGCTCAGTGGTAGAGCATTCGACTGCAGATCGAGAGGTCCCCGGTTCAAATCCGGGTGCTCCCTACTTTTTGACTTTTCACGCTGTTTGCATCTGTTTGTTTGATGGCTTCAAGGACGATGGACCTTTGCGAATCCTTGTCGGGGGCATAGCTCAGTGGTAGAGCATTCGACTGCAGATCGAGAGGTCCCCGGTTCAAATCCGGGTGCTCCCTACTTTTTGACTTTTCACGCTGTTTGCATCTGTTTGTTTGATGGCTTCAAGGACGATGGACCTTTGCGAATCCTTGTCGGGGGCATAGCTCAGTGGTAGAGCATTCGACTGCAGATCGAGAGGTCCCCGGTTCAAATCCGGGTGCTCCCTACTTTTTGACTTTTCACGCTGTTTGCATCTGTTTGTTTGATCGCTTGAAGGACGATGGACCTTTGCGAATCCTTGTCGGGGCATAGCTCAGTGGTAGAGCATTCGACTGCAGATCGAGAGGTCCCCGGTTCAAATCCGGGTGCTCCCTACTTTTTGACTTTTCACGCTGTTTGCATCTGTTTGTTTGATCGCTTGAAGGACGATGGACCTTTGCGAATCCTTGTCGTCATAGCTCAGTGGTAGAGCATTCGACTGCAGATCGAGAGGTCCCCGGTTCAAATCCGGGTGCTCCCTACTTTTTGACTTTTCACGCTGTTTGCATCTGTTTGTTTGATGGCTTCAAGGACGATGGACCTTTGCGAATCCTTGTCGGGGGCATAGCTCAGTGGTAGAGCATTCGACTGCAGATCGAGAGGTCCCCGGTTCAAATCCGGGTGCCCTACTTTTTGACTTTTCACGCTGTTTGCATCTGTTTGTTTGATCGCTTGAAGGACGATGGACCTTTGCGAATCCTTGTCGGGGGCATAGCTCAGTGGTAGAGCATTCGACTGCAGATCGAGAGGTCCCCGGTTCAAATCCGGGTGCTCCCTACTTTTTGACTTTTCACGCTGTTTGCATCTGTTTGTTTGATGGCTTCAAGGACGATGGACCTTTGCGAATCCTTGTCGGGGGCATAGCTCAGTGGTAGAGCATTCGACTGCAGATCGAGAGGTCCCCGGTTCAAATCCGGGTGCTCCCTACTTTTTGACTTTTCACTGTTTGCATCTGTTTGTTTGATCGCTTGAAGGACGATGGACCTTTGCGAATCCTTGTCGGGGCATAGCTCAGTGGTAGAGCATTCGACTGCAGATCGAGAGGTCCCCGGTTCAAATCCGGGTGCTCCCTACTTTTTGACTTTTCACGCTGTTTGCATCTGTTTGTTTGATCGCTTGAAGGACGATGGACCTTTGCGAATCCTTGTCGGGGGCATAGCTCAGTGGTAGAGCATTCGACTGCAGATCGAGAGGTCCCCGGTTCAAATCCGGGTGCTCCCTACTTTTTGACTTTTCACGCTGTTTGCATCTGTTTGTTTGATGGCTTCAAGGACGATGGACCTTTGCGAATCCTTGTCGGGGGCATAGCTCAGTGGTAGAGCATTCGACTGCAGATCGAGAGGTCCCCGGTTCAAATCCGGGTGCTCCCTACTTTTTGACTTTTCACGCTGTTTGCATCTGTTTGTTTGATGGCTTCAAGGACGATGGACCTTTGCGAATCCTTGTCGGGGGCATAGCTCAGTGGTAGAGCATTCGACTGCAGATCGAGAGGTCCCCGGTTCAAATCCGGGTGCTCCCTACTTTTGACTTTTCACGCTGTTTGTTTGCATTGTTTTGATCGCTTGAAGGACGATGGACCTTTGCGAATCCTTGTCGGGGGCATAGCTCAGTGGTAGAGCATTCGACTGCAGATCGAGAGGTCCCCGGTTCAAATCCGGGTGCTCCCTACTTTTTGACTTTTCACGCTGTTTGCATCTGTTTGTTTGATCGCTTGAAGGACGATGGACCTTTGCGAATCCTTGTCGGGGGCATAGCTCAGTGGTAGAGCATTCGACTGCAGATCGAGAGGTCCCCGGTTCAAATCCGGGTGCTCCCTACTTTTTGACTTTTCACGCTGTTTGCATCTGTTTGTTTGATGGCTTCAAGGACGATGGACCTTGCGAATCCTTGTCGGGGGCATAGCTCAGTGGTAGAGCATTCGACTGCAGATCGAGAGGTCCCCGGTTCAAATCCGGGTGCTCCCTACTTTTTGACTTTTCACGCTGTTTGCATCTGTTTGTTTGATCGCTTGAAGGACGATGGACCTTTGCGAACCTTGTCGGGGGCATAGCTCAGTGGTAGAGCATTCGACTGCAGATCGAGAGGTCCCCGGTTCAAATCCGGGTGCTCCCTACTTTTTGACTTTTCACTGTTTGCATCTGTTTGTTTGATGGCTTCAAGGACGATGGACCTTTGCGAATCCTTGTCGGGGGCATAGCTCAGTGGTAGAGCATTCGACTGCAGATCGAGAGGTCCCGGTTCAAATCCGGGTGCTCCCTACTTTTTGACTTTTCACGCTGTTTGCATCTGTTTGTTTGATGGCTTCAAGGACGATGGACCTTTGCGAATCCTTGTCGGGGGCATAGCTCAGTGGTAGAGCATTCGACTGCAGATCGAGAGGTCCCCGGTTCAAATCCGGGTGCTCCCTACTTTTTGACTTTTCACGCTGTTTGCATCTGTTTGTTTGATCGCTTGAAGGACGATGGACCTTGCGAAACCTTGTCGGGGGCATAGCTCAGTGGTAGAGCATTCGACTGCAGATCGAGAGGTCCCCGGTTCAAATCCGGGTGCTCCCTACTTTTTGACTTTTCACGCTGTTTGCATCTGTTTGTTTGATCGCTTGAAGGACGATGGACCTTTGCGAACCCTTGTCGGGGGCATAGCTCAGTGGTAGAGCATTCGACTGCAGATCGAGAGGTCCCCGGTTCAAATCCGGGTGCTCCCTACTTTTTGACTTTTCACGCTGTTTGCATCTGTTTGTTTGATCGCTTGAAGGACGATGGACCTTGCGAATCCTTGTCGGGGGCATAGCTCAGTGGTAGAGCATTCGACTGCAGATCGAGAGGTCCCCGGTTCAAATCCGGGTGCTCCCTACTTTTTGACTTTTCACGCTGTTTGCATCTGTTTGTTTGATCGCTTGAAGGACGATGGACCTTTGCGAAACCCTGTCGGGGGCATAGCTCAGTGGTAGAGCATTCGACTGCAGATCGAGAGGTCCCCGGTTCAAATCCGGGTGCTCCCTACTTTTTGACTTTTCACGCTGTTTGCATCTGTTTGTTTGATGGCTTCAAGGACGATGGACCTTTGCGAATCCTTGTCGGGGGCATAGCTCAGTGGTAGAGCATTCGACTGCAGATCGAGAGGTCCCGGTTCAAATCCGGGTGCTCCCTACTTTTTGACTTTTCACGCTGTTTGCATCTGTTTGTTTGATCGCTTGAAGGACGATGGACCTTTGCGAATCCTTGTCGGGGGCATAGCTCAGTGGTAGAGCATTCGACTGCAGATCGAGAGGTCCCCGGTTCAAATCCGGGTGCTCCCTACTTTTTGACTTTTCACGCTGTTTGCATCTGTTTGTTTGATGGCTTCAAGGACGATGGACCTTGCGAAATCCTTGTCGGGGGCATAGCTCAGTGGTAGAGCATTCGACTGCAGATCGAGAGGTCCCCGGTTCAAATCCGGGTGCTCCCTACTTTTTGACTTTTCACGCTGTTTGCATCTGTTTGTTTGATCGCTCAAGGACGATGGACCTTTGCGAATCCTTGTCGGGGGCATAGCTCAGTGGTAGAGCATTCGACTGCAGATCGAGAGGTCCCCGGTTCAAATCCGGGTGCTCCCTACTTTTTGACTTTTCACGCTGTTTGCATCTGTTTGTTTGATGGCTTCAAGGACGATGGACCTTGCGAATCCTTGTCGGGGGCATAGCTCAGTGGTAGAGCATTCGACTGCAGATCGAGAGGTCCCCGGTTCAAATCCGGGTGCTCCCTACTTTTTGACTTTTCACGCTGTTTGCATCTGTTTGTTTGATCGCTTGAAGGACGATGGACCTTTGCGAATCCTTGTCGGGGGCATAGCTCAGTGGTAGAGCATTCGACTGCAGATCGAGAGGTCCCCGGTTCAAATCCGGGTGCTCCCTACTTTTTGACTTTTCACGTTGTTTGCATCTGTTTGTTTGATCGCTGAAGGACGATGGACCTTGCGAATCCTTGTCGGGGCATAGCTCAGTGGTAGAGCATTCGACTGCAGATCGAGAGGTCCCCGGTTCAAATCCGGGTGCTCCCTACTTTTTGACTTTTCACGCTGTTTGCATCTGTTTGTTTGATCGCTTGAAGGACGATGGACCTTTGCGAATCCTTGTCGGGGGCATAGCTCAGTGGTAGAGCATTCGACTGCAGATCGAGAGGTCCCCGGTTCAAATCCGGGTGCTCCCTACTTTTTGACTTTTCACGCTGTTTGCATCTGTTTGTTTGATGGCTTGAAGGACGATGGACCTTTGCGAAACCTTGTCGGGGGCATAGCTCAGTGGTAGAGCATTCGACTGCAGATCGAGAGGTCCCGGTTCAAATCCGGGTGCTCCCTACTTTTTGACTTTTCACGCTGTTTGCATCTGTTTGTTTGATGGCTTCAAGGACGATGGACCTTTGCGAATCCTTGTCGGGGGCATAGCTCAGTGGTAGAGCATTCGACTGCAGATCGAGAGGTCCCCGGTTCAAATCCGGGTGCTCCCTACTTTTTGACTTTTCACGCTGTTTGCATCTGTTTGTTTGATCGCTTGAAGGACGATGGACCATTGCGAATCCTTGTCGGGGCATAGCTCAGTGGTAGAGCATTCGACTGCAGATCGAGAGGTCCCGGTTCAAATCCGGGTGCTCCCTACTTTTTGACTTTTCACGCTGTTTGCATCTGTTTGTTTGATCGCTTCAAGGACGATGGACCTTTGCGAATCCTTGTCGGGGGCATAGCTCAGTGGTAGAGCATTCGACTGCAGATCGAGAGGTCCCCGGTTCAAATCCGGGTGCTCCCTACTTTTTGACTTTTCACGCTGTTTGCATCTGTTTGTTTGATGGCTTCAAGGACGATGGACCTTTGCGAATCCTTGTCGGGGGCATAGCTCAGTGGTAGAGCATTCGACTGCAGATCGAGAGGTCCCCGGTTCAAATCCGGGTGCTACTTTTGACTTTTCACACTGTTTGCATCTGTTTGTTTGATCGCTTGAAGGACGATGGACCATTGCGAAACCTTGTCGGGGGCATAGCTCAGTGGTAGAGCATTCGACTGCAGATCGAGAGGTCCCCGGTTCAAATCCGGGTGCTCCCTACTTTTTGACTTTTCACGCTGTTTGCATCTGTTTGTTTGATGGCTTCAAGGACGATGGACCTTTGCGAATCCTTGTCGGGGGCATAGCTCAGTGGTAGAGCATTCGACTGCAGATCGAGAGGTCCCCGGTTCAAATCCGGGTGCTCCCTACTTTTGACTTTTCACGCTGTTTGCATCTGTTTGTTTGATGGCTTGAAGGACGATGGACCTTTGCGAATCCTTGTCGGGGCATAGCTCAGTGGTAGAGCATTCGACTGCAGATCGAGAGGTCCCCGGTTCAAATCCGGGTGCTCCCTACTTTTTGACTTTTCACGCTGTTTGCATCTGTTTGTTTGATCGCTTGAAGGACGATGGACCTTTGCGAATCCTTGTCGGGGCATAGCTCAGTGGTAGAGCATTCGACTGCAGATCGAGAGGTCCCCGGTTCAAATCCGGGTGCTCCCTACTTTTTGACTTTTCACGCTGTTTGCATCTGTTTGTTTGATGGCTTCAAGGACGATGGACCTTTGCGAATCCTTGTCGGGGCATAGCTCAGTGGTAGAGCATTCGACTGCAGATCGAGAGGTCCCCGGTTCAAATCCGGGTGCTCCCTACTTTTTGACTTTTCACGCTGTTTGCATCTGTTTGTTTGATGGCTTCAAGGACGATGGACCTTTGCGAATCCTTGTCGGGGGCATAGCTCAGTGGTAGAGCATTCGACTGCAGATCGAGAGGTCCCGGTTCAAATCCGGGTGCTCCCTACTTTTTGACTTTTCACGCTGTTTGCATCTGTTTGTTTGATCGCTTGAAGGACGATGGACCTTTGCGATCCTTGTCGGGGGCATAGCTCAGTGGTAGAGCATTCGACTGCAGATCGAGAGGTCCCGGTTCAAATCCGGGTGCTCCCTACTTTTTGACTTTTCACGCTGTTTGCATCTGTTTGTTTGATCGCTTCAAGGACGATGGACCTTTGCGAATCCTTGTCGGGGGCATAGCTCAGTGGTAGAGCATTCGACTGCAGATCGAGAGGTCCCCGGTTCAAATCCGGGTGCTCCCTACTTTTTGACTTTTCACGCTGTTTGCATCTGTTTGTTTGATCGCTTGAAGGACGATGGACCTTTGCGAAACCTTGTCGGGGGCATAGCTCAGTGGTAGAGCATTCGACTGCAGATCGAGAGGTCCCCGGTTCAAATCCGGGTGCTCCCTACTTTTTGACTTTTCACGCTGTTTGCATCTGTTTGTTTGATGGCTTCAAGGACGATGGACCTTGCGAATCCTTGTCGGGGGCATAGCTCAGTGGTAGAGCATTCGACTGCAGATCGAGAGGTCCCCGGTTCAAATCCGGGTGCTCCCTACTTTTTGACTTTTCACGCTGTTTGCATCTGTTTGTTTGATCGCTTGAAGGACGATGGACCATTGCGAATCCTCGTCGGGGCATAGCTCAGTGGTAGAGCATTCGACTGCAGATCGAGAGGTCCCCGGTTCAAATCCGGGTGCTCCCTACTTTTTGACTTTTCACGCTGTTTGCATCTGTTTGTTTGATGGCTTCAAGGACGATGGACCTTTGCGAATCCTTGTCGGGGCATAGCTCAGTGGTAGAGCATTCGACTGCAGATCGAGAGGTCCCCGGTTCAAATCCGGGTGCTCCCTACTTTTTGACTTTTCACGCTGTTTGCATCTGTTTGTTTGATGGCTTCAAGGACGATGGACCTTTGCGAATCCTTGTCGGGGGCATAGCTCAGTGGTAGAGCATTCGACTGCAGATCGAGAGGTCCCCGGTTCAAATCCGGGTGCTCCCTACTTTTTGACTTTTCACGCTGTTTGCATCTGTTTGTTTGATCGCTTGAAGGACGATGGACCTTGCGAATCCTCGTCGGGGGCATAGCTCAGTGGTAGAGCATTCGACTGCAGATCGAGAGGTCCCCGGTTCAAATCCGGGTGTACTTTTTGACTTTTCACGCTGTTTGCATCTGTTTGTTTGATCGCTTGAAGGACGATGGACCATTGCGAAACCTTGTCGGGGGCATAGCTCAGTGGTAGAGCATTCGACTGCAGATCGAGAGGTCCCCGGTTCAAATCCGGGTGCTCCCTACTTTTTGACTTTTCACGCTGTTTGCATCTGTTTGTTTGATCGCTTGAAGGACGATGGACTTTGCGAATCCTTGTCGGGGGCATAGCTCAGTGGTAGAGCATTCGACTGCAGATCGAGAGGTCCCCGGTTCAAATCCGGGTGCTCCCTACTTTTTGACTTTTCACGCTGTTTGCATCTGTTTGTTTGATGGCTTCAAGGACGATGGACCTTGCGAATCCTTGTCGGGGGCATAGCTCAGTGGTAGAGCATTCGACTGCAGATCGAGAGGTCCCCGGTTCAAATCCGGGTGCTCCCTACTTTTTGACTTTTCACGCTGTTTGCATCTGTTTGTTTGATGGCTTCAAGGACGATGGACCTTTGCGAATCCTTGTCGGGGCATAGCTCAGTGGTAGAGCATTCGACTGCAGATCGAGAGGTCCCCGGTTCAAATCCGGGTGCTCCCTACTTTTTGACTTTTCACGCTGTTTGCATCTGTTTGTTTGATCGCTTGAAGGACGATGGACCATTGCGAACCTTGTCGGGGGCATAGCTCAGTGGTAGAGCATTCGACTGCAGATCGAGAGGTCCCCGGTTCAAATCCGGGTGCTCCCTACTTTTTGACTTTTCACGCTGTTTGCATCTGTTTGTTTGATGGCTTCAAGGACGATGGACCTTTGCGAATCCTTGTCGGGGCATAGCTCAGTGGTAGAGCATTCGACTGCAGATCGAGAGGTCCCCGGTTCAAATCCGGGTGCTCCCTACTTTTTGACTTTTCACGCTGTTTGCATCTGTTTGTTTGATGGCTTCAAGGACGATGGACCTTTGCGAATCCTTGTCGGGGGCATAGCTCAGTGGTAGAGCATTCGACTGCAGATCGAGAGGTCCCGGTTCAAATCCGGGTGCTCCCTACTTTTTGACTTTTCACGCTGTTTGCATCTGTTTGTTTGATCGCTTGAAGGACGATGGACCATTGCGAATCCTTGTCGGGGGCATAGCTCAGTGGTAGAGCATTCGACTGCAGATCGAGAGGTCCCCGGTTCAAATCCGTACTTTTTGACTTTTCACGCTGTTTGCATCTGTTTGTTTGATCGCTTGAAGGACGATGGACCATTGCGAATCCTCGTCGGGGGCATAGCTCAGTGGTAGAGCATTCGACTGCAGATCGAGAGGTCCCCGGTTCAAATCCGGGTGCTCCCTACTTTTTGACTTTTCACGCTGTTTGCATCTGTTTGTTTGATCGCTTGAAGGACGATGGACCTTGCAAATCCTTGTCGGGGGCATAGCTCAGTGGTAGAGCATTCGACTGCAGATCGAGAGGTCCCCGGTTCAAATCCGGGTGCTCCCTACTTTTTGACTTTTCACGCTGTTTGCATCTGTTTGTTTGATGGCTTCAAGGACGATGGACCTTGGCGAATCTTGTCGGGGGCATAGCTCAGTGGTAGAGCATTCGACTGCAGATCGAGAGGTCCCCGGTTCAAATCCGGGTGCTCCCTACTTTTTGACTTTTCACGCTGTTTGCATCTGTTTGTTTGATGGCTTCAAGGACGATGGACCTTTGCGAATCCTTGTCGGGGCATAGCTCAGTGGTAGAGCATTCGACTGCAGATCGAGAGGTCCCCGGTTCAAATCCGGGTGCTCCCTACTTTTTGACTTTTCACGCTGTTTGCATCTGTTTGTTTGATCGCTTGAAGGACGATGGACCTTTGCGAATCCTTGTCGGGGGCATAGCTCAGTGGTAGAGCATTCGACTGCAGATCGAGAGGTCCCCGGTTCAAATCCGGGTGCTCCCTACTTTTTGACTTTTCACGCTGTTTGCATCTGTTTGTTTGATGGCTTCAAGGACGATGGACCTTTGCGAATCCTTGTCGGGGGCATAGCTCAGTGGTAGAGCATTCGACTGCAGATCGAGAGGTCCCCGGTTCAAATCCGGGTGCTCCCTACTTTTTGACTTTTCACGCTGTTTGCATCTGTTTGTTTGATGGCTTCAAGGACGATGGACCTTTGCGAATCCTTGTCGGGGGCATAGCTCAGTGGTAGAGCATTCGACTGCAGATCGAGAGGTCCCCGGTTCAAATCCGGGTGCTCCCTACTTTTTGACTTTTCACGCTGTTTGCATCTGTTTGTTTGATCGCTTGAAGGACGATGGACCATTGCGACCTTGTCGGGGGCATAGCTCAGTGGTAGAGCATTCGACTGCAGATCGAGAGGTCCCCGGTTCAAATCCGTACTTTTTGACTTTTCACGCTGTTTGCATCTGTTTGTTTGATCGCTTGAAGGACGATGGACCATTGCGAAACCTTGTCGGGGCATAGCTCAGTGGTAGAGCATTCGACTGCAGATCGAGAGGTCCCCGGTTCAAATCCGGGTGCTCCCTACTTTTTGACTTTTCACGTTGTTTGCATCTGTTTGTTTGATCGCTTGAAGGACGATGGACCTTTGCGAAACCTTGTCGGGGCATAGCTCAGTGGTAGAGCATTCGACTGCAGATCGAGAGGTCCCCGGTTCAAATCCGGGTGCTCCCTACTTTTTGACTTTTCACGCTGTTTGCATCTGTTTGTTTGATGGCTTCAAGGACGATGGACCTTTGCGAATCCTTGTCGGGGGCATAGCTCAGTGGTAGAGCATTCGACTGCAGATCGAGAGGTCCCCGGTTCAAATCCGGGTGCTCCCTACTTTTTGACTTTTCACGCTGTTTGCATCTGTTTGTTTGATGGCTTCAAGGACGATGGACCTTTGCGAATCCTTGTCGGGGGCATAGCTCAGTGGTAGAGCATTCGACTGCAGATCGAGAGGTCCCCGGTTCAAATCCGGGTGCTCCCTACTTTTTGACTTTTCACGCTGTTTGCATCTGTTTGTTTGATCGCTTGAAGGACGATGGACCATTGCGAAGCCTCGTCGTGGGGCATAGCTCAGTGGTAGAGCATTCGACTGCAGATCGAGAGGTCCCCGGTTCAAATCCGTACTTTTTGACTTTTCACGCTGTTTGCATCTGTTTGTTTGATCGCTTGAAGGACGATGGACCATTGCGAAACCTCGTCGGGGGCATAGCTCAGTGGTAGAGCATTCGACTGCAGATCGAGAGGTCCCCGGTTCAAATCCGGGTGCTCCCTACTTTTTGACTTTTCACGCTGTTTGCATCTGTTTGTTTGATCGCTTGAAGGACGATGGACCTTTGCAAACCTTGTCGGGGGCATAGCTCAGTGGTAGAGCATTCGACTGCAGATCGAGAGGTCCCCGGTTCAAATCCGGGTGCTCCCTACTTTTTGACTTTTCACGCTGTTTGCATCTGTTTGTTTGATGGCTTCAAGGACGATGGACCTTGGCGAATCCTTGTCGGGGGCATAGCTCAGTGGTAGAGCATTCGACTGCAGATCGAGAGGTCCCCGGTTCAAATCCGGGTGCTCCCTACTTTTTGACTTTTCACGCTGTTTGCATCTGTTTGTTTGATGGCTTCAAGGACGATGGACCTTTGCGAATCCTTGTCGGGGCATAGCTCAGTGGTAGAGCATTCGACTGCAGATCGAGAGGTCCCCGGTTCAAATCCGGGTGCTCCCTACTTTTTGACTTTTCACGCTGTTTGCATCTGTTTGTTTGATCGCTTGAAGGACGATGGACCATTGCGAACCTCGTCGGGGGCATAGCTCAGTGGTAGAGCATTCGACTGCAGATCGAGAGGTCCCCGGTTCAAATCCGGGTGCTCCCTACTTTTTGACTTTTCACGCTGTTTGCATCTGTTTGTTTGATGGCTTCAAGGACGATGGACCTTTGCGAATCCTTGTCGGGGGCATAGCTCAGTGGTAGAGCATTCGACTGCAGATCGAGAGGTCCCCGGTTCAAATCCGGGTGCTCCCTACTTTTTGACTTTTCACGCTGTTTGCATCTGTTTGTTTGATGGCTTCAAGGACGATGGACCTTTGCGAATCCTTGTCGGGGGCATAGCTCAGTGGTAGAGCATTCGACTGCAGATCGAGAGGTCCCCGGTTCAAATCCGGGTGCTCCCTACTTTTTGACTTTTCACGCTGTTTGCATCTGTTTGTTTGATGGCTTCAAGGACGATGGACCTTTGCGAATCCTTGTCGGGGGCATAGCTCAGTGGTAGAGCATTCGACTGCAGATCGAGAGGTCCCCGGTTCAAATCCGGGTGCTCCCTACTTTTTGACTTTTCACGCTGTTTGCATCTGTTTGTTTGATCGCTTGAAGGACGATGGACCATTGCGAAACTCGTCGGGGGCATAGCTCAGTGGTAGAGCATTCGACTGCAGATCGAGAGGTCCCCGGTTCAAATCCGGGTGCTCCCTACTTTTTAACTTTTCACGTGTTTGCATCTGTTTGTTTGATCGCTTGAAGGACGATGGACCTTTGCGAACCCTTGTCGGGGGCATAGCTCAGTGGTAGAGCATTCGACTGCAGATCGAGAGGTCCCCGGTTCAAATCCGGGTGCTCCCTACTTTTTGACTTTTCACGCTGTTTGCATCTGTTTGTTTGATGGCTTCAAGGACGATGGACCTTTGCGAATCCTTGTCGGGGGCATAGCTCAGTGGTAGAGCATTCGACTGCAGATCGAGAGGTCCCCGGTTCAAATCCGGGTGCTCCCTACTTTTTGACTTTTCACGCTGTTTGCATCTGTTTGTTTGATGGCTTCAAGGACGATGGACCTTGCGAATCCTTGTCGGGGGCATAGCTCAGTGGTAGAGCATTCGACTGCAGATCGAGAGGTCCCCGGTTCAAATCCGGGTGCTCCCTACTTTTTGACTTTTCACGCTGTTTGCATCTGTTTTTTGATCGCTTGAAGGACGATGGACCATTGCGAACCTTGTCGGGGGCATAGCTCAGTGGTAGAGCATTCGACTGCAGATCGAGAGGTCCCCGGTTCAAATCCGGGTACTTTTTGACTTTTCACGCTGTTTGCATCTGTTTGTTTGATCGCTTGAAGGACGATGGACCTTTGCGAATCCTTGTCGGGGGCATAGCTCAGTGGTAGAGCATTCGACTGCAGATCGAGAGGTCCCCGGTTCAAATCCGGGTGCTCCCTACTTTTTGACTTTTCACGCTGTTTGCATCTGTTTGTTTGATCGCTTGAAGGACGATGGACCTTTGCGAACCTTGTCGGGGGCATAGCTCAGTGGTAGAGCATTCGACTGCAGATCGAGAGGTCCCCGGTTCAAATCCGGTGCTCCCTACTTTTTGACTTTTCACGTTGTTTGCATCTGTTTGTTTGATCGCTTCAAGGACGATGGACCTTTGCGAATCCTTGTCGGGGGCATAGCTCAGTGGTAGAGCATTCGACTGCAGATCGAGAGGTCCCCGGTTCAAATCCGGGTGCTCCCTACTTTTTGACTTTTCACGCTGTTTGCATCTGTTTGTTTGATGGCTTCAAGGACGATGGACCTTTGCGAATCCTTGTCGGGGGCATAGCTCAGTGGTAGAGCATTCGACTGCAGATCGAGAGGTCCCCGGTTCAAATCCGGTGCTCCCTACTTTTTGACTTTTCACGCTGTTTGCATCTGTTTGTTTGATCGCTTGAAGGACGATGGACCATTTGCGAAACCTCGTCGGGGGCATAGCTCAGTGGTAGAGCATTCGACTGCAGATCGAGAGGTCCCCGGTTCAAATCCGGGTGCTCCCTACTTTTTGACTTTTCACGCTGTTTGCATCTGTTTGTTTGATCGCTTGAAGGACGATGGACCTTGCGAATCCTTGTCGGGGGCATAGCTCAGTGGTAGAGCATTCGACTGCAGATCGAGAGGTCCCCGGTTCAAATCCGGGTGCTCCCTACTTTTTGACTTTTCACGTTGTTTGCATCTGTTTGTTTGATCGCTTCAAGGACGATGGACCTTTGCGAATCCTTGTCGGGGGCATAGCTCAGTGGTAGAGCATTCGACTGCAGATCGAGAGGTCCCCGGTTCAAATCCGGGTGCTCCCTACTTTTTGACTTTTCACGCTGTTTGCATCTGTTTGTTTGATGGCTTCAAGGACGATGGACCTTTGCGAATCCTTGTCGGGGGCATAGCTCAGTGGTAGAGCATTCGACTGCAGATCGAGAGGTCCCCGGTTCAAATCCGGGTGCTCCCTACTTTTGACTTTTCACGCTGTTTGCATCTGTTTGTTTGATCGCTTGAAGGACGATGGACCATTGCGAATCCTTGTCGGGGCATAGCTCAGTGGTAGAGCATTCGACTGCAGATCGAGAGGTCCCCGGTTCAAATCCGGGTGCTCCCTTTTTGACTTTTCACGCTGTTTGCATCTGTTTGTTTGATCGCTTGAAGGACGATGGACCTTTGCGAATCCTTGTCGGGGCATAGCTCAGTGGTAGAGCATTCGACTGCAGATCGAGAGGTCCCCGGTTCAAATCCGGGTGCTCCCTACTTTTTGACTTTTCACGTTGTTTGCATCTGTTTGTTTGATCGCTTGAAGGACGATGGACCTTTGCAAACCCTTGTCGGGGCATAGCTCAGTGGTAGAGCATTCGACTGCAGATCGAGAGGTCCCCGGTTCAAATCCGGGTGCTCCCTACTTTTTGACTTTTCACGCTGTTTGCATCTGTTTGTTTGATCGCTTCAAGGACGATGGACCTTGGCGAATCCTTGTCGGGGGCATAGCTCAGTGGTAGAGCATTCGACTGCAGATCGAGAGGTCCCCGGTTCAAATCCGGGTGCTCCCTACTTTTTGACTTTTCACGCTGTTTTGCATCTGTTTGTTTGATGGCTTCAAGGACGATGGACCTTTGCGAATCCTTGTCGGGGGCATAGCTCAGTGGTAGAGCATTCGACTGCAGATCGAGAGGTCCCCGGTTCAAATCCGGGTGCTCCCTACTTTTTGACTTTTCACGCTGTTTGCATCTGTTTGTTTGATGGCTTGAAGGACGATGGACCTTGCGAATCCTTGTCGGGGCATAGCTCAGTGGTAGAGCATTCGACTGCAGATCGAGAGGTCCCCGGTTCAAATCCGGGTGCTCCCTACTTTTTGACTTTTCACGCTGTTTGCATCTGTTTGTTTGATGGCTTGAAGGACGATGGACCTTTGCGAATCCTTGTCGGGGGCATAGCTCAGTGGTAGAGCATTCGACTGCAGATCGAGAGGTCCCCGGTTCAAATCCGGGTGCTCCCTACTTTTTGACTTTTCACGCTGTTTGCATCTGTTTGTTTGATGGCTTCAAGGACGATGGACCTTTGCGAATCCTTGTCGGGGGCATAGCTCAGTGGTAGAGCATTCGACTGCAGATCGAGAGGTCCCCGGTTCAAATCCGGGTGCTCCCTACTTTTTGACTTTTCACGCTGTTTGCATCTGTTTGTTTGATCGCTGAAGGACGATGGACCTTTGCGAACCTTGTCGGGGGCATAGCTCAGTGGTAGAGCATTCGACTGCAGATCGAGAGGTCCCCGGTTCAAATCCGGGTGCTCCACTTTTTGACTTTTCACGTGTTTGCATCTGTTTGTTTGATCGCTTGAAGGACGATGGACCATTGCGAAACCTCGTCGGGGGCATAGCTCAGTGGTAGAGCATTCGACTGCAGATCGAGAGGTCCCCGGTTCAAATCCGGGTGCTCCCTACTTTTTGACTTTTCACGTTGTTTGCATCTGTTTGTTTGATCGCTTGAAGGACGATGGACCTTTGCGAATCCTTGTCGGGGGCATAGCTCAGTGGTAGAGCATTCGACTGCAGATCGAGAGGTCCCCGGTTCAAATCCGGGTCTCCTACTTTTTGACTTTTCACGCTGTTTGCATCTGTTTGTTTGATGGCTTGAAGGACGATGGACCTTTGCGAATCCTTGTCGGGGCATAGCTCAGTGGTAGAGCATTCGACTGCAGATCGAGAGGTCCCCGTTTCAAATCCGGGTGCTCCCTACTTTTTGACTTTTCACGCTGTTTGCATCTGTTTGTTTGATCGCTTGAAGGACGATGGACCTTTGCGAATCCTTGTCGGGGGCATAGCTCAGTGGTAGAGCATTCGACTGCAGATCGAGAGGTCCCCGGTTCAAATCCGGGTGCTCCCTACTTTTTGACTTTTCACGCTGTTTGCATCTGTTTGTTTGATGGCTTCAAGGACGATGGACCTTTGCGAATCCTTGTCGGGGGCATAGCTCAGTGGTAGAGCATTCGACTGCAGATCGAGAGGTCCCCGGTTCAAATCCGGGTGCTCCCTACTTTTTGACTTTTCACGCTGTTTGCATCTGTTTGTTTGATCGCTTGAAGGACGATGGACCTTGCGAATCCTTGTCGGGGGCATAGCTCAGTGGTAGAGCATTCGACTGCAGATCGAGAGGTCCCCGGTTCAAATCCGGGTGCTTACTTTTTGACTTTTCACACTGTTTGCATCTGTTTGTTTGATCGCTTGAAGGACGATGGACCTTGCGAAACCTTGTCGGGGGCATAGCTCAGTGGTAGAGCATTCGACTGCAGATCGAGAGGTCCCCGGTTCAAATCCGGGTGCTCCCTACTTTTTGACTTTTCACGCTGTTTGCATCTGTTTGTTTGATCGCTTGAAGGACGATGGACCTTTGCGAACCCTTGTCGGGGGCATAGCTCAGTGGTAGAGCATTCGACTGCAGATCGAGAGGTCCCCGGTTCAAATCCGGGTGCTCCCTACTTTTTGACTTTTCACGCTGTTTGCATCTGTTTGTTTGATGCTTCAAGGACGATGGACCTTGGCGAATCCTTGTCGGGGGCATAGCTCAGTGGTAGAGCATTCGACTGCAGATCGAGAGGTCCCCGGTTCAAATCCGGGTGCTCCCTACTTTTTGACTTTTCACGCTGTTTGCATCTGTTTGTTTGATGGCTTCAAGGACGATGGACCTTTGCGAATCCTTGTCGGGGGCATAGCTCAGTGGTAGAGCATTCGACTGCAGATCGAGAGGTCCCCGGTTCAAATCCGGGTGCTCCCTACTTTTTGACTTTTCACGCTGTTTGCATCTGTTTGTTTGATCGCTTGAAGGACGATGGACCTTGCGAATCCTCGTCGGGGGCATAGCTCAGTGGTAGAGCATTCGACTGCAGATCGAGAGGTCCCCGGTTCAAATCCGGGTGCTCCCTACTTTTTGACTTTTCACGCTGTTTGCATCTGTTTGTTTGATCGCTTCAAGGACGATGGACCTTTGCGAATCCTTGTCGGGGGCATAGCTCAGTGGTAGAGCATTCGACTGCAGATCGAGAGGTCCCCGGTTCAAATCCGGGTGCTCCCTACTTTTTGACTTTTCACGCTGTTTGCATCTGTTTGTTTGATGGCTTCAAGGACGATGGACCTTTGCGAATCCTTGTCGGGGGCATAGCTCAGTGGTAGAGCATTCGACTGCAGATCGAGAGGTCCCCGGTTCAAATCCGGGTGCTCCCTACTTTTTGACTTTTCACGCTGTTTGCATCTGTTTGTTTGATCGCTTGAAGGACGATGGACCATTGCGAACCTTGTCGGGGGCATAGCTCAGTGGTAGAGCATTCGACTGCAGATCGAGAGGTCCCCGGTTCAAATCCGGGTGCTCCCTACTTTTGACTTTTCACGCTTGTTTGCATCTGTTTGTTTGATCGCTTGAAGGACGATGGACCTTTGCGAATCCTTGTCGGGGCATAGCTCAGTGGTAGAGCATTCGACTGCAGATCGAGAGGTCCCCGGTTCAAATCCGGGTGCTCCCTACTTTTTGACTTTTCACGTTGTTTGCATCTGTTTGTTTGATCGCTTGAAGGACGATGGACCTTTGCGAACCCTTGTCGGGGCATAGCTCAGTGGTAGAGCATTCGACTGCAGATCGAGAGGTCCCCGGTTCAAATCCGGGTGCTCCCTACTTTTTGACTTTTCACGCTGTTTGCATCTGTTTGTTTGATGGCTTCAAGGACGATGGACCTTGCGAATCCTTGTCGGGGGCATAGCTCAGTGGTAGAGCATTCGACTGCAGATCGAGAGGTCCCCGGTTCAAATCCGGGTGCTCCCTACTTTTTGACTTTTCACGCTGTTTGCATCTGTTTGTTTGATGCTTCAAGGACGATGGACCTTGCGAATCCTTGTCGGGGCATAGCTCAGTGGTAGAGCATTCGACTGCAGATCGAGAGGTCCCCGGTTCAAATCCGGGTGCTCCCTACTTTTTGACTTTTCACGCTGTTTGCATCTGTTTGTTTGATGCTTCAAGGACGATGGACCTTTGCGAATCCTTGTCGGGGGCATAGCTCAGTGGTAGAGCATTCGACTGCAGATCGAGAGGTCCCCGTTCAAATCCGGGTGCTCCCTACTTTTTGACTTTTCACGCTGTTTGCATCTGTTTGTTTGATCGCTTGAAGGACGATGGACCTTTGCGAATCCTTGTCGGGGCATAGCTCAGTGGTAGAGCATTCGACTGCAGATCGAGAGGTCCCCGGTTCAAATCCGGGTGCTCCCTACTTTTTGACTTTTCACGCTGTTTGCATCTGTTTGTTTGATCGCTTGAAGGACGATGGACCTTTGCGAATCCTTGTCGGGGGCATAGCTCAGTGGTAGAGCATTCGACTGCAGATCGAGAGGTCCCCGGTTCAAATCCGGGTGCTCCTTTTTTGACTTTTCACGCTGTTTGCATCTGTTTGTTTGATCGCTTGAAGGACGATGGACCTTGCGAAACCTTGTCGGGGGCATAGCTCAGTGGTAGAGCATTCGACTGCAGATCGAGAGGTCCCCGGTTCAAATCCGGGTGCTCCCTACTTTTTGACTTTTCACGCTGTTTGCATCTGTTTGTTTGATCGCTTGAAGGACGATGGACCTTTGCGAATCCTTGTCGGGGGCATAGCTCAGTGGTAGAGCATTCGACTGCAGATCGAGAGGTCCCCGGTTCAAATCCGGGTGCTCCCTACTTTTTGACTTTTCACGCTGTTTGCATCTGTTTGTTTGATGGCTTCAAGGACGATGGACCTTGGCGAATCCTTGTCGGGGGCATAGCTCAGTGGTAGAGCATTCGACTGCAGATCGAGAGGTCCCCGGTTCAAATCCGGGTGCTCCCTACTTTTTGACTTTTCACGCTGTTTGCATCTGTTTGTTTGATGGCTTCAAGGACGATGGACCTTTGCGAATCCTTGTCGGGGGCATAGCTCAGTGGTAGAGCATTCGACTGCAGATCGAGAGGTCCCCGGTTCAAATCCGGGTGCTCCCTACTTTTTGACTTTTCACGCTGTTTGCATCTGTTTGTTTGATGGCTTCAAGGACGATGGACCTTGCGAATCCTTGTCGGGGGCATAGCTCAGTGGTAGAGCATTCGACTGCAGATCGAGAGGTCCCCGGTTCAAATCCGGGTGCTCCCTACTTTTTGACTTTTCACGCTGTTTGCATCTGTTTGTTTGATCGCTTCAAGGACGATGGACCTTTGCGAATCCTTGTCGGGGCATAGCTCAGTGGTAGAGCATTCGACTGCAGATCGAGAGGTCCCCGTTCAAATCCGGGTGCTCCCTACTTTTTGACTTTTCACGCTGTTTGCATCTGTTTGTTTGATCGCTTGAAGGACGATGGACCATTGCGAACCTCGTCGGGGGCATAGCTCAGTGGTAGAGCATTCGACTGCAGATCGAGAGGTCCCCGGTTCAAATCCGGGTGCTCCCTACTTTTTGACTTTTCACGCTGTTTGCATCTGTTTGTTTGATCGCTTGAAGGACGATGGACCTTTGCGAATCCTTGTCGGGGCATAGCTCAGTGGTAGAGCATTCGACTGCAGATCGAGAGGTCCCCGGTTCAAATCCGGGTGCTCCCTACTTTTTGACTTTTCACGCTGTTTGCATCTGTTTGTTTGATGGCTTCAAGGACGATGGACCTTTGCGAATCCTTGTCGGGGGCATAGCTCAGTGGTAGAGCATTCGACTGCAGATCGAGAGGTCCCCGGTTCAAATCCGGGTGCTCCCTACTTTTTGACTTTTCACGCTGTTTGCATCTGTTTGTTTGATGGCTTCAAGGACGATGGACCTTTGCGAATCCTTGTCGGGGGCATAGCTCAGTGGTAGAGCATTCGACTGCAGATCGAGAGGTCCCCGGTTCAAATCCGGGTGCTCCCTACTTTTGACTTTTCACGCTGTTTGCATCTGTTTGTTTGATCGCTTGAAGGACGATGGACCATTGCGAAACCTCGTCGGGGGCATAGCTCAGTGGTAGAGCATTCGACTGCAGATCGAGAGGTCCCCGGTTCAAATCCGGGTGCTCCCTACTTTTGACTTTTCACGCTGTTTGCATCTGTTTGTTTGATGGCTTCAAGGACGATGGACCTTTGCGAATCCTTGTCGGGGGCATAGCTCAGTGGTAGAGCATTCGACTGCAGATCGAGAGGTCCCCGGTTCAAATCCGGGTGCTCCCTACTTTTTGACTTTTCACGCTGTTTGCATCTGTTTTTTGATGGCTTCAAGGACGATGGACCTTTGCGAATCCTTGTCGGGGGCATAGCTCAGTGGTAGAGCATTCGACTGCAGATCGAGAGGTCCCCGGTTCAAATCCGGGTGCTCCCTACTTTTTGACTTTTCACGCTGTTTGCATCTGTTTGTTTGATCGCTTGAAGGACGATGGACCATTGCGAATCCTCGTCGGGGGCATAGCTCAGTGGTAGAGCATTCGACTGCAGATCGAGAGGTCCCCGGTTCAAATCCGTACTTTTTGACTTTTCACGTGTTTGCATCTGTTTGTTTGATCGCTTGAAGGACGATGGACCATTGCGAAACCTCGTCGGGGGCATAGCTCAGTGGTAGAGCATTCGACTGCAGATCGAGAGGTCCCCGGTTCAAATCCGGGTGCTCCCTACTTTTTGACTTTTCACGCTGTTTGCATCTGTTTGTTTGATCGCTTGAAGGACGATGGACCTTTGCGAATCCTTGTCGGGGGCATAGCTCAGTGGTAGAGCATTCGACTGCAGATCGAGAGGTCCCCGTTCAAATCCGGGTGCTCCCTACTTTTTGACTTTTCACGCTGTTTGCATCTGTTTGTTTGATGCTTCAAGGACGATGGACCTTGGCGAATCCTTGTCGGGGGCATAGCTCAGTGGTAGAGCATTCGACTGCAGATCGAGAGGTCCCCGGTTCAAATCCGGGTGCTCCCTACTTTTTGACTTTTCACGCTGTTTGCATCTGTTTGTTTGATGCTTCAAGGACGATGGACCTTTGCGAATCCTTGTCGGGGCATAGCTCAGTGGTAGAGCATTCGACTGCAGATCGAGAGGTCCCCGGTTCAAATCCGGGTGCTCCCTACTTTTTGACTTTTCACGCTGTTTGCATCTGTTTGTTTGATCGCTTGAAGGACGATGGACCATTGCGAAACCTCGTCGGGGGCATAGCTCAGTGGTAGAGCATTCGACTGCAGATCGAGAGGTCCCCGGTTCAAATCCGGGTGCTCCCTACTTTTTGACTTTTCACGCTGTTTGCATCTGTTTGTTTGATGGCTTCAAGGACGATGGACCTTTGCGAATCCTTGTCGGGGCATAGCTCAGTGGTAGGAGCATTCGACTGCAGATCGAGAGGTCCCCGGTTCAAATCCGGTGCTCCCTACTTTTTGACTTTTCACGCTGTTTGCATCTGTTTGTTTGATGGCTTCAAGGACGATGGACCTTTGCGAATCCTTGTCGGGGGCATAGCTCAGTGGTAGAGCATTCGACTGCAGATCGAGAGGTCCCCGGTTCAAATCGGGTGCTCCCTACTTTTTGACTTTTCACGCTGTTTGCATCTGTTTGTTTGATCGCTTCGAAGGACGATGGACCTTTGCGAATCCTTGTCGGGGGCATAGCTCAGTGGTAGAGCATTCGACTGCAGATCGAGAGGTCCCCGGTTCAAATCCGGGTACTTTTTGACTTTTCACACTGTTTGCATCTGTTTGTTTGATCGCTTGAAGGACGATGGACCATTGCGAAACCTCGTCGGGGCATAGCTCAGTGGTAGAGCATTCGACTGCAGATCGAGAGGTCCCCGGTTCAAATCCGGGTGCTCCCTACTTTTTAACTTTTCACGTTGTTTGCATCTGTTTGTTTGATCGCTTGAAGGACGATGGACCTTTGCAAACCCTTGTCGGTTTCATAGCTCAGTGGTAGAGCATTCGACTGCAGATCGAGAGGTCCCCGGTTCAAATCCGGGTGCTCCCTACTTTTTGACTTTTCACGCTGTTTGCATCTGTTTGTTTGATGGCTTCAAGGACGATGGACCTTTGCGAATCCTTGTCGGGGGCATAGCTCAGTGGTAGAGCATTCGACTGCAGATCGAGAGGTCCCCGGTTCAAATCCGGGTGCTCCCTACTTTTTGACTTTTCACGCTGTTTGCATCTGTTTGTTTGATGGCTTCAAGGACGATGGACCTTTGCGAATCCTTGTCGGGGCATAGCTCAGTGGTAGAGCATTCGACTGCAGATCGAGAGGTCCCCGGTTCAAATCCGGGTGCTCCCTACTTTTTGACTTTTCACGCTGTTTGCATCTGTTTGTTTGATCGCTTGAAGGACGATGGACCATTGCGAATCCTTGTCGGGGGCATAGCTCAGTGGTAGAGCATTCGACTGCAGATCGAGAGGTCCCCGGTTCAAATCCGGGTACTTTTTGACTTTTCACACTGTTTGCATCTGTTTGTTTGATCGCTTGAAGGACGATGGACCTGCGAAACCTCGTCGGGGGCATAGCTCAGTGGTAGAGCATTCGACTGCAGATCGAGAGGTCCCCGGTTCAAATCCGGGTGCTCCCTACTTTTTGACTTTTCACGCTGTTTGCATCTGTTTGTTTGATCGCTTGAAGGACGATGGACCTTTGCGAACCCTTGTCGGGGCATAGCTCAGTGTAGAGCATAGATCGACAGATCGAGAGGTCCCCGGTTCAAATCCGGGTGCTCCCTACTTTTTGACTTTTCACGCTGTTTGCATCTGTTTGTTTGATGGCTTCAAGGACGATGGACCTTGCGAATCCTTGTCGGGGGCATAGCTCAGTGGTAGAGCATTCGACTGCAGATCGAGAGGTCCCCGGTTCAAATCCGGGTGCTCCCTACTTTTTGACTTTTCACGCTGTTTGCATCTGTTTGTTTGATGGCTTCAAGGACGATGGACCTTTGCGAATCCTTGTCGGGGCATAGCTCAGTGGTAGAGCATTCGACTGCAGATCGAGAGGTCCCCGGTTCAAATCCGGGTGCTCCCTACTTTTTGACTTTTCACGCTGTTTGCATCTGTTTGTTTGATCGCTTGAAGGACGATGGACCTTGCGAAACCTTGTCGGGGGCATAGCTCAGTGGTAGAGCATTCGACTGCAGATCGAGAGGTCCCCGGTTCAAATCCGGGTGCTCCCTACTTTTTGACTTTTCACGCTGTTTGCATCTGTTTGTTTGATGGCTTCAAGGACGATGGACCTTTGCGAATCCTTGTCGGGGGCATAGCTCAGTGGTAGAGCATTCGACTGCAGATCGAGAGGTCCCCGGTTCAAATCCGGGTGCTCCCTACTTTTTGACTTTTCACGCTGTTTGCATCTGTTTGTTTGATGGCTTCAAGGACGATGGACCTTTGCGAATCCTTGTCGGGGGCATAGCTCAGTGGTAGAGCATTCGACTGCAGATCGAGAGGTCCCCGGTTCAAATCCGGGTGCTCCCTACTTTTTGACTTTTCACGCTGTTTGCATCTGTTTGTTTGATGCTTCAAGGACGATGGACCTTTGCGAATCCTTGTCGGGGGCATAGCTCAGTGGTAGAGCATTCGACTGCAGATCGAGAGGTCCCCGGTTCAAATCCGGGTGCTCCCTACTTTTTGACTTTTCACGCTGTTTGCATCTGTTTGTTTGATCGCTTGAAGGACGATGGACCATTGCGAATCCTCGTCGGGGGCATAGCTCAGTGGTAGAGCATTCGACTGCAGATCGAGAGGTCCCCGGTTCAAATCCGGTACTTTTTGACTTTTCACGCTGTTTGCATCTGTTTGTTTGATCGCTTGAAGGACGATGGACCTTGCGAACCTCGTCGGGGGCATAGCTCAGTGGTAGAGCATTCGACTGCAGATCGAGAGGTCCCCGGTTCAAATCCGGGTGCTCCCTACTTTTTGACTTTTCACGTTGTTTGCATCTGTTTGTTTGATCGCTTGAAGGACGATGGACCTTGGCAAACCTTGTCGGGGGCATAGCTCAGTGGTAGAGCATTCGACTGCAGATCGAGAGGTCCCCGGTTCAAATCCGGGTGCTCCCTACTTTTTGACTTTTCACGCTGTTTGCATCTGTTTGTTTGATGGCTTCAAGGACGATGGACCTTGGCGAATCCTTGTCGGGGGCATAGCTCAGTGGTAGAGCATTCGACTGCAGATCGAGAGGTCCCCGGTTCAAATCCGGGTGCTCCCTACTTTTTGACTTTTCACGCTGTTTGCATCTGTTTGTTTGATGGCTTCAAGGACGATGGACCTTTGCGAATCCTTGTCGGGGGCATAGCTCAGTGGTAGAGCATTCGACTGCAGATCGAGAGGTCCCCGGTTCAAATCCGGGTGCTCCCTACTTTTTGACTTTTCACGCTGTTTGCATCTGTTTGTTTGATCGCTTGAAGGACGATGGACCTTGCGAAACCTCGTCGGGGGCATAGCTCAGTGGTAGAGCATTCGACTGCAGATCGAGAGGTCCCCGGTTCAAATCCGGGTGCTCCCTACTTTTTGACTTTTCACGCTGTTTGCATCTGTTTGTTTGATGCTTCAAGGACGATGGACCTTTGCGAATCCTTGTCGGGGGCATAGCTCAGTGGTAGAGCATTCGACTGCAGATCGAGAGGTCCCCGGTTCAAATCCGGGTGCTCCCTACTTTTTGACTTTTCACGCTGTTTGCATCTGTTTGTTTGATGGCTTGAAGGACGATGGACCTTTGCGAATCCTTGTCGGGGGCATAGCTCAGTGGTAGAGCATTCGACTGCAGATCGAGAGGTCCCCGGTTCAAATCCGGGTGCTCCCTACTTTTTGACTTTTCACGCTGTTTGCATCTGTTTGTTTGATCGCTTGAAGGACGATGGACCATTGCGAATCCTCGTCGGGGGCATAGCTCAGTGGTAGAGCATTCGACTGCAGATCGAGAGGTCCCCGGTTCAAATCCGGGTACTTTTTGACTTTTCACGCTGTTTGCATCTGTTTGTTTGATCGCTTGAAGGACGATGGACCTTTGCGAATCGTCGGGGGCATAGCTCAGTGGTAGAGCATTCGACTGCAGATCGAGAGGTCCCCGGTTCAAATCCGGGTGCTCCCTACTTTTTGACTTTTCACGTTGTTTGCATCTGTTTGTTTGATCGCTTGAAGGACGATGGACCTTTGCGAATCCTTGTCGGGGGCATAGCTCAGTGGTAGAGCATTCGACTGCAGATCGAGAGGTCCCCGGTTCAAATCCGGGTGCTCCCTACTTTTTGACTTTTCACGCTGTTTGCATCTGTTTGTTTGATGGCTTCAAGGACGATGGACCTTGGCGAATCCTTGTCGGGGGCATAGCTCAGTGGTAGAGCATTCGACTGCAGATCGAGAGGTCCCCGGTTCAAATCCGGGTGCTCCCTACTTTTTGACTTTTCACGCTGTTTGCATCTGTTTGTTTGATGCTTCAAGGACGATGGACCTTTGCGAACCTTGTCGGGGGCATAGCTCAGTGGTAGAGCATTCGACTGCAGATCGAGAGGTCCCCGGTTCAAATCCGGGTGCTCCCTACTTTTTGACTTTTCACGCTGTTTGCATCTGTTTGTTTGATGGCTTCAAGGACGATGGACCTTTGCGAATCCTTGTCGGGGGCATAGCTCAGTGGTAGAGCATTCGACTGCAGATCGAGAGGTCCCCGGTTCAAATCCGGGTGCTCCCTACTTTTTTGACTTTTCACGCTGTTTGCATCTGTTTGTTTGATCGCTTGAAGGACGATGGACCTTTGCGAATCCTTGTCGGGGCATAGCTCAGTGGTAGAGCATTCGACTGCAGATCGAGAGGTCCCCGGTTCAAATCCGGGTGCTCCCTACTTTTTGACTTTTCACGCTGTTTGCATCTGTTTGTTTGATCGCTTGAAGGACGATGGACCATTGCGAAACCTTGTCGGGGGCATAGCTCAGTGGTAGAGCATTCGACTGCAGATCGAGAGGTCCCCGGTTCAAATCCGGGTGCTCCCTACTTTTGACTTTTCACGCTGTTTGCATCTGTTTGTTTGATCGCTTGAAGGACGATGGACCTTGCGAAACCTTGTCGGGGGCATAGCTCAGTGGTAGAGCATTCGACTGCAGATCGAGAGGTCCCCGGTTCAAATCCGGTGCTCCCTACTTTTTGACTTTTCACGTTGTTTGCATCTGTTTGTTTGATCGCTTGAAGGACGATGGACCTTTGCGAACCCTTGTCGGGGGCATAGCTCAGTGGTAGAGCATTCGACTGCAGATCGAGAGGTCCCCGGTTCAAATCCGGGTGCTCCCTACTTTTTGACTTTTCACGTGTTTGCATCTGTTTGTTTGATCGCTTGAAGGACGATGGACCTTGCGAACCCTTGTCGGGGGCATAGCTCAGTGGTAGAGCATTCGACTGCAGATCGAGAGGTCCCCGGTTCAAATCCGGGTGCTCCCTACTTTTTGACTTTTCACGCTGTTTGCATCTGTTTGTTTGATGCTTCAAGGACGATGGACCTTGGCGAATCCTTGTCGGGGGCATAGCTCAGTGGTAGAGCATTCGACTGCAGATCGAGAGGTCCCCGGTTCAAATCCGGGTGCTCCCTACTTTTTGACTTTTCACGCTGTTTGCATCTGTTTGTTTGATGGCTTCAAGGACGATGGACCTTTGCGAATCCTTGTCGGGGGCATAGCTCAGTGGTAGAGCATTCGACTGCAGATCGAGAGGTCCCCGGTTCAAATCCGGGTGCTCCCTACTTTTTGACTTTTCACGCTGTTTGCATCTGTTTGTTTGATGGCTTCAAGGACGATGGACCTTTGCGAATCCTTGTCGGGGGCATAGCTCAGTGGTAGAGCATTCGACTGCAGATCGAGAGGTCCCCGGTTCAAATCCGGGTGCTCCCTACTTTTTGACTTTTCACGTTGTTTGCATCTGTTTGTTTGATCGCTTGAAGGACGATGGACCATTGCGAATCCTCGTCGGGGGCATAGCTCAGTGGTAGAGCATTCGACTGCAGATCGAGAGGTCCCCGGTTCAAATCCGGGTGCTCCCTACTTTTTGACTTTTCACGTTGTTTGCATCTGTTTGTTTGATCGCTTGAAGGACGATGGACCTTTGCGAACCCTTGTCGGGGGCATAGCTCAGTGGTAGAGCATTCGACTGCAGATCGAGAGGTCCCCGGTTCAAATCCGGGTGCTCCCTACTTTTTGACTTTTCACGCTGTTTGCATCTGTTTGTTTGATGGCTTCAAGGACGATGGACCTTTGCGAATCCTTGTCGGGGGCATAGCTCAGTGGTAGAGCATTCGACTGCAGATCGAGAGGTCCCCGGTTCAAATCCGGGTGCTCCCTACTTTTTGACTTTTCACGTTGTTTGCATCTGTTTGTTTGATCGCTTGAAGGACGATGGACCTTTGCGAATCCTTGTCGGGGGCATAGCTCAGTGGTAGAGCATTCGACTGCAGATCGAGAGGTCCCCGGTTCAAATCCGGGTGCTCCCTACTTTTTGACTTTTCACGCTGTTTGCATCTGTTTGTTTGATCGCTTGAAGGACGATGGACCTTTGCGAAACCTTGTCGGGGCATAGCTCAGTGGTAGAGCATTCGACTGCAGATCGAGAGGTCCCCGGTTCAAATCCGGGTGCTCCCTACTTTTTGACTTTTCACGCTGTTTGCATCTGTTTGTTTGATGGCTTCAAGGACGATGGACCTTGCGAATCCTTGTCGGGGGCATAGCTCAGTGGTAGAGCATTCGACTGCAGATCGAGAGGTCCCCGGTTCAAATCCGGGTGCTCCCTACTTTTTGACTTTTCACGCTGTTTGCATCTGTTTGTTTGATCGCTTGAAGGACGATGGACCTTGCGAAACCTTGTCGGGGGCATAGCTCAGTGGTAGAGCATTCGACTGCAGATCGAGAGGTCCCCGGTTCAAATCCGGGTGCTCCCTACTTTTTGACTTTTCACGCTGTTTGCATCTGTTTGTTTGATGGCTTCAAGGACGATGGACCTTTGCGAATCCTTGTCGGGGGCATAGCTCAGTGGTAGAGCATTCGACTGCAGATCGAGAGGTCCCCGGTTCAAATCCGGGTGCTCCCTACTTTTTGACTTTTCACGCTGTTTGCATCTGTTTGTTTGATGGCTTCAAGGACGATGGACCTTTGCGAATCCTTGTCGGGGGCATAGCTCAGTGGTAGAGCATTCGACTGCAGATCGAGAGGTCCCCGGTTCAAATCCGGGTGCTCCCTACTTTTTGACTTTTCACGCTGTTTGCATCTGTTTGTTTGATCGCTTGAAGGACGATGGACCTTGCGAATCCTCGTCGGGGGCATAGCTCAGTGGTAGAGCATTCGACTGCAGATCGAGAGGTCCCCGGTTCAAATCCGGGTGCTCCCTACTTTTTGACTTTTCACGCTGTTTGCATCTGTTTGTTTGATCGCTTGAAGGACGATGGACCTTTGCGAATCCTTGTCGGGGGCATAGCTCAGTGGTAGAGCATTCGACTGCAGATCGAGAGGTCCCCGGTTCAAATCCGGGTGCTCCCTACTTTTTGACTTTTCACGCTGTTTGCATCTGTTTGTTTGATCGCTTGAAGGACGATGGACCTTTGCGAATCCTTGTCGGGGGCATAGCTCAGTGGTAGAGCATTCGACTGCAGATCGAGAGGTCCCCGGTTCAAATCCGGGTGCTCCCTACTTTTTGACTTTTCACGCTGTTTGCATCTGTTTGTTTGATGGCTTCAAGGACGATGGACCTTGCGAATCCTTGTCGGGGGCATAGCTCAGTGGTAGAGCATTCGACTGCAGATCGAGAGGTCCCCGGTTCAAATCCGGGTGCTCCCTACTTTTTGACTTTTCACGCTGTTTGCATCTGTTTGTTTGATCGCTTCAAGGACGATGGACCTTTGCGAATCCTTGTCGGGGGCATAGCTCAGTGGTAGAGCATTCGACTGCAGATCGAGAGGTCCCCGGTTCAAATCCGGGTGCTCCCTACTTTTTGACTTTTCACGTTGTTTGCATCTGTTTGTTTGATCGCTTGAAGGACGATGGACCTTTGCGAATCCTTGTCGGGGGCATAGCTCAGTGGTAGAGCATTCGACTGCAGATCGAGAGGTCCCCGGTTCAAATCCGGGTGCTCCCTACTTTTTGACTTTTCACGCTGTTTGCATCTGTTTGTTTGATCGCTTGAAGGACGATGGACCTTTGCGAAACCTCGTCGGGGCATAGCTCAGTGGTAGAGCATTCGACTGCAGATCGAGAGGTCCCCGGTTCAAATCCGGGTGCTCCCTACTTTTTGACTTTTCACGTTGTTTGCATCTGTTTGTTTGATCGCTTGAAGGACGATGGACCTTTGCGAATCCTTGTCGGGGGCATAGCTCAGTGGTAGAGCATTCGACTGCAGATCGAGAGGTCCCCGGTTCAAATCCGGGTGCTCCCTACTTTTTGACTTTTCACGCTGTTTGCATCTGTTTGTTTGATGGCTTCAAGGACGATGGACCTTTGCGAATCCTTGTCGGGGGCATAGCTCAGTGGTAGAGCATTCGACTGCAGATCGAGAGGTCCCCGGTTCAAATCCGGGTGCTCCCTACTTTTTGACTTTTCACGCTGTTTGCATCTGTTTGTTTGATCGCTTCAAGGACGATGGACCTTTGCGAATCCTTGTCGGGGGCATAGCTCAGTGGTAGAGCATTCGACTGCAGATCGAGAGGTCCCCGGTTCAAATCCGGGTGCTCCCTACTTTTTGACTTTTCACGTTGTTTGCATCTGTTTGTTTGATCGCTTGAAGGACGATGGACCTTGCGAAACCTTGTCGGGGGCATAGCTCAGTGGTAGAGCATTCGACTGCAGATCGAGAGGTCCCCGGTTCAAATCCGGGTGCTCCCTACTTTTTGACTTTTCACGCTGTTTGCATCTGTTTGTTTGATCGCTTGAAGGACGATGGACCTTTGCGAATCCTTGTCGGGGGCATAGCTCAGTGGTAGAGCATTCGACTGCAGATCGAGAGGTCCCCGGTTCAAATCCGGGTGCTCCCTACTTTTTGACTTTTCACGCTGTTTGCATCTGTTTGTTTGATGCTTCAAGGACGATGGACCTTGGCGAATCCTTGTCGGGGGCATAGCTCAGTGGTAGAGCATTCGACTGCAGATCGAGAGGTCCCCGGTTCAAATCCGGGTGCTCCCTACTTTTTGACTTTTCACGTTGTTTGCATCTGTTTGTTTGATCGCTTGAAGGACGATGGACCTTTGCGAATCCTTGTCGGGGGCATAGCTCAGTGGTAGAGCATTCGACTGCAGATCGAGAGGTCCCCGGTTCAAATCCGGGTGCTCCCTACTTTTTGACTTTTCACGCTGTTTGCATCTGTTTGTTTGATGGCTTCAAGGACGATGGACCTTTGCGAATCCTTGTCGGGGGCATAGCTCAGTGGTAGAGCATTCGACTGCAGATCGAGAGGTCCCCGGTTCAAATCCGGGTGCTCCCTACTTTTTGACTTTTCACGCTGTTTGCATCTGTTTGTTTGATCGCTTGAAGGACGATGGACCATTGCGAAACCTCGTCGGGGCATAGCTCAGTGGTAGAGCATTCGACTGCAGATCGAGAGGTCCCCGGTTCAAATCCGGGTGCTCCCTACTTTTTGACTTTTCACGTTGTTTGCATCTGTTTGTTTGATCGCTTGAAGGACGATGGACCTTTGCGAACCCTTGTCGGGGGCATAGCTCAGTGGTAGAGCATTCGACTGCAGATCGAGAGGTCCCCGGTTCAAATCCGGGTGCTCCCTACTTTTTGACTTTTCACGCTGTTTGCATCTGTTTGTTTGATGGCTTCAAGGACGATGGACCTTTGCGAATCCTTGTCGGGGGCATAGCTCAGTGGTAGAGCATTCGACTGCAGATCGAGAGGTCCCCGGTTCAAATCCGGGTGCTCCCTACTTTTTGACTTTTCACGTTGTTTGCATCTGTTTGTTTGATCGCTTCAAGGACGATGGACCTTTGCGAATCCTTGTCGGGGGCATAGCTCAGTGGTAGAGCATTCGACTGCAGATCGAGAGGTCCCCGGTTCAAATCCGGGTGCTCCCTACTTTTTGACTTTTCACGCTGTTTGCATCTGTTTGTTTGATCGCTTGAAGGACGATGGACCATTGCGAATCCTTGTCGGGGGCATAGCTCAGTGGTAGAGCATTCGACTGCAGATCGAGAGGTCCCCGGTTCAAATCCGGGTGCTCCCTACTTTTTGACTTTTCACGCTGTTTGCATCTGTTTGTTTGATCGCTTGAAGGACGATGGACCTTGCGAATCCTCGTCGGGGGCATAGCTCAGTGGTAGAGCATTCGACTGCAGATCGAGAGGTCCCCGGTTCAAATCCGGGTGCTCCCTACTTTTTGACTTTTCACGCTGTTTGCATCTGTTTGTTTGATCGCTTGAAGGACGATGGACCATTGCGAATCCTCGTCGGGGGCATAGCTCAGTGGTAGAGCATTCGACTGCAGATCGAGAGGTCCCCGGTTCAAATCCGGGTGCTCCCTACTTTTTGACTTTTCACGCTGTTTGCATCTGTTTGTTTGATGGCTTCAAGGACGATGGACCTTTGCGAATCCTTGTCGGGGGCATAGCTCAGTGGTAGAGCATTCGACTGCAGATCGAGAGGTCCCCGGTTCAAATCCGGGTGCTCCCTACTTTTTGACTTTTCACGCTGTTTGCATCTGTTTGTTTGATGGCTTCAAGGACGATGGACCTTTGCGAATCCTTGTCGGGGGCATAGCTCAGTGGTAGAGCATTCGACTGCAGATCGAGAGGTCCCCGGTTCAAATCCGGGTGCTCCCTACTTTTTGACTTTTCACGCTGTTTGCATCTGTTTGTTTGATCGCTTGAAGGACGATGGACCTTGCGAATCCTTGTCGGGGGCATAGCTCAGTGGTAGAGCATTCGACTGCAGATCGAGAGGTCCCCGGTTCAAATCCGGGTGCTCCCTACTTTTTGACTTTTCACGTTGTTTGCATCTGTTTGTTTGATCGCTTGAAGGACGATGGACCTTTGCGAATCCTTGTCGGGGGCATAGCTCAGTGGTAGAGCATTCGACTGCAGATCGAGAGGTCCCCGGTTCAAATCCGGGTGCTCCCTACTTTTTGACTTTTCACGCTGTTTGCATCTGTTTGTTTGATGGCTTCAAGGACGATGGACCTTTGCGAATCCTTGTCGGGGGCATAGCTCAGTGGTAGAGCATTCGACTGCAGATCGAGAGGTCCCCGGTTCAAATCCGGGTGCTCCCTACTTTTTGACTTTTCACGCTGTTTGCATCTGTTTGTTTGATCGCTTGAAGGACGATGGACCATTGCGAACCTCGTCGGGGGCATAGCTCAGTGGTAGAGCATTCGACTGCAGATCGAGAGGTCCCCGGTTCAAATCCGGGTGCTCCCTACTTTTTGACTTTTCACGTTGTTTGCATCTGTTTGTTTGATCGCTTGAAGGACGATGGACCTTTGCGAACCTTGTCGGGGGCATAGCTCAGTGGTAGAGCATTCGACTGCAGATCGAGAGGTCCCCGGTTCAAATCCGGGTGCTCCCTACTTTTTGACTTTTCACGCTGTTTGCATCTGTTTGTTTGATGGCTTCAAGGACGATGGACCTTGGCGAATCCTTGTCGGGGGCATAGCTCAGTGGTAGAGCATTCGACTGCAGATCGAGAGGTCCCCGGTTCAAATCCGGGTGCTCCCTACTTTTTGACTTTTCACGCTGTTTGCATCTGTTTGTTTGATCGCTTGAAGGACGATGGACCATTGCGAATCCTCTTCGGGGGCATAGCTCAGTGGTAGAGCATTCGACTGCAGATCGAGAGGTCCCCGGTTCAAATCCGGGTGCTCCCTACTTTTTGACTTTTCACGCTGTTTGCATCTGTTTGTTTGATCGCTTGAAGGACGATGGACCTTTGCGAACCCTTGTCGGGGGCATAGCTCAGTGGTAGAGCATTCGACTGCAGATCGAGAGGTCCCCGGTTCAAATCCGGGTGCTCCCTACTTTTTGACTTTTCACGCTGTTTGCATCTGTTTGTTTGATGGCTTCAAGGACGATGGACCTTTGCGAATCCTTGTCGGGGGCATAGCTCAGTGGTAGAGCATTCGACTGCAGATCGAGAGGTCCCCGGTTCAAATCCGGGTGCTCCCTACTTTTTGACTTTTCACGCTGTTTGCATCTGTTTGTTTGATCGCTTGAAGGACGATGGACCTTTGCGAATCCTCGTCGGGGGCATAGCTCAGTGGTAGAGCATTCGACTGCAGATCGAGAGGTCCCCGGTTCAAATCCGGGTGCTCCCTACTTTTTGACTTTTCACGCTGTTTGCATCTGTTTGTTTGATCGCTTGAAGGACGATGGACCATTGCGAATCCTCGTCGGGGGCATAGCTCAGTGGTAGAGCATTCGACTGCAGATCGAGAGGTCCCCGGTTCAAATCCGGGTGCTCCCTACTTTTTGACTTTTCACGCTGTTTGCATCTGTTTGTTTGATGGCTTCAAGGACGATGGACCTTTGCGAATCCTTGTCGGGGGCATAGCTCAGTGGTAGAGCATTCGACTGCAGATCGAGAGGTCCCCGGTTCAAATCCGGGTGCTCCCTACTTTTTGACTTTTCACGCTGTTTGCATCTGTTTGTTTGATGGCTTCAAGGACGATGGACCTTTGCGAATCCTTGTCGGGGGCATAGCTCAGTGGTAGAGCATTCGACTGCAGATCGAGAGGTCCCCGGTTCAAATCCGGGTGCTCCCTACTTTTTGACTTTTCACGTTGTTTGCATCTGTTTGTTTGATCGCTTGAAGGACGATGGACCTTGCGAATCCTTGTCGGGGGCATAGCTCAGTGGTAGAGCATTCGACTGCAGATCGAGAGGTCCCCGGTTCAAATCCGGGTGCTCCCTACTTTTTGACTTTTCACGTTGTTTGCATCTGTTTGTTTGATCGCTTGAAGGACGATGGACCTTTGCGAATCCTTGTCGGGGGCATAGCTCAGTGGTAGAGCATTCGACTGCAGATCGAGAGGTCCCCGGTTCAAATCCGGGTGCTCCCTACTTTTTGACTTTTCACGCTGTTTGCATCTGTTTGTTTGATGGCTTCAAGGACGATGGACCTTTGCGAATCCTTGTCGGGGGCATAGCTCAGTGGTAGAGCATTCGACTGCAGATCGAGAGGTCCCCGGTTCAAATCCGGGTGCTCCCTACTTTTTGACTTTTCACGCTGTTTGCATCTGTTTGTTTGATCGCTTGAAGGACGATGGACCATTGCGAATCCTTGTCGGGGGCATAGCTCAGTGGTAGAGCATTCGACTGCAGATCGAGAGGTCCCCGGTTCAAATCCGGGTGCTCCCTACTTTTTGACTTTTCACGCTGTTTGCATCTGTTTGTTTGATCGCTTGAAGGACGATGGACCTTTGCGAACCCTTGTCGGGGGCATAGCTCAGTGGTAGAGCATTCGACTGCAGATCGAGAGGTCCCCGGTTCAAATCCGGGTGCTCCCTACTTTTTGACTTTTCACGCTGTTTGCATCTGTTTGTTTGATGGCTTCAAGGACGATGGACCTTGGCGAATCCTTGTCGGGGGCATAGCTCAGTGGTAGAGCATTCGACTGCAGATCGAGAGGTCCCCGGTTCAAATCCGGGTGCTCCCTACTTTTTGACTTTTCACGCTGTTTGCATCTGTTTGTTTGATCGCTTGAAGGACGATGGACCTTGCGAATCCTTGTCGGGGGCATAGCTCAGTGGTAGAGCATTCGACTGCAGATCGAGAGGTCCCCGGTTCAAATCCGGGTGCTCCCTACTTTTTGACTTTTCACGTTGTTTGCATCTGTTTGTTTGATCGCTTGAAGGACGATGGACCTTTGCAAACCCTTGTCGGGGGCATAGCTCAGTGGTAGAGCATTCGACTGCAGATCGAGAGGTCCCCGGTTCAAATCCGGGTGCTCCCTACTTTTTGACTTTTCACGCTGTTTGCATCTGTTTGTTTGATGGCTTCAAGGACGATGGACCTTGCGAATCCTTGTCGGGGGCATAGCTCAGTGGTAGAGCATTCGACTGCAGATCGAGAGGTCCCCGGTTCAAATCCGGGTGCTCCCTACTTTTTGACTTTTCACGCTGTTTGCATCTGTTTGTTTGATCGCTTCAAGGACGATGGACCTTTGCGAATCCTTGTCGGGGGCATAGCTCAGTGGTAGAGCATTCGACTGCAGATCGAGAGGTCCCCGGTTCAAATCCGGGTGCTCCCTACTTTTTGACTTTTCACGCTGTTTGCATCTGTTTGTTTGATCGCTTGAAGGACGATGGACCTTTGCGAACCTTGTCGGGGGCATAGCTCAGTGGTAGAGCATTCGACTGCAGATCGAGAGGTCCCCGGTTCAAATCCGGGTGCTCCCTACTTTTTGACTTTTCACGCTGTTTGCATCTGTTTGTTTGATCGCTTGAAGGACGATGGACCTTGCGAATCCTTGTCGGGGGCATAGCTCAGTGGTAGAGCATTCGACTGCAGATCGAGAGGTCCCCGGTTCAAATCCGGGTGCTCCCTACTTTTTGACTTTTCACGCTGTTTGCATCTGTTTGTTTGATCGCTTGAAGGACGATGGACCATTGCGAATCCTTGTCGGGGGCATAGCTCAGTGGTAGAGCATTCGACTGCAGATCGAGAGGTCCCCGGTTCAAATCCGGGTGCTCCCTACTTTTTGACTTTTCACGCTGTTTGCATCTGTTTGTTTGATGGCTTGAAGGACGATGGACCTTTGCGAATCCTTGTCGGGGGCATAGCTCAGTGGTAGAGCATTCGACTGCAGATCGAGAGGTCCCCGGTTCAAATCCGGGTGCTCCCTACTTTTTGACTTTTCACGCTGTTTGCATCTGTTTGTTTGATGGCTTCAAGGACGATGGACCTTTGCGAATCCTTGTCGGGGGCATAGCTCAGTGGTAGAGCATTCGACTGCAGATCGAGAGGTCCCCGGTTCAAATCCGGGTGCTCCCTACTTTTTGACTTTTCACGTTGTTTGCATCTGTTTGTTTGATCGCTTGAAGGACGATGGACCTTGCGAATCCTCGTCGGGGGCATAGCTCAGTGGTAGAGCATTCGACTGCAGATCGAGAGGTCCCCGGTTCAAATCCGGGTGCTCCCTACTTTTTGACTTTTCACGCTGTTTGCATCTGTTTGTTTGATCGCTTGAAGGACGATGGACCTTTGCGAATCCTTGTCGGGGGCATAGCTCAGTGGTAGAGCATTCGACTGCAGATCGAGAGGTCCCCGGTTCAAATCCGGGTGCTCCCTACTTTTTGACTTTTCACGCTGTTTGCATCTGTTTGTTTGATGGCTTCAAGGACGATGGACCTTTGCGAATCCTTGTCGGGGGCATAGCTCAGTGGTAGAGCATTCGACTGCAGATCGAGAGGTCCCCGGTTCAAATCCGGGTGCTCCCTACTTTTTGACTTTTCACGCTGTTTGCATCTGTTTGTTTGATCGCTTGAAGGACGATGGACCATTGCGAAACCTTGTCGGGGGCATAGCTCAGTGGTAGAGCATTCGACTGCAGATCGAGAGGTCCCCGGTTCAAATCCGGGTGCTCCCTACTTTTTGACTTTTCACGTGTTTGCATCTGTTTGTTTGATCGCTTGAAGGACGATGGACCTTTGCGAAACCTTGTCGGGGGCATAGCTCAGTGGTAGAGCATTCGACTGCAGATCGAGAGGTCCCCGGTTCAAATCCGGGTGCTCCCTACTTTTTGACTTTTCACGCTGTTTGCATCTGTTTGTTTGATGGCTTCAAGGACGATGGACCTTTGCGAATCCTTGTCGGGGGCATAGCTCAGTGGTAGAGCATTCGACTGCAGATCGAGAGGTCCCCGGTTCAAATCCGGGTGCTCCCTACTTTTTGACTTTTCACGTTGTTTGCATCTGTTTGTTTGATCGCTTGAAGGACGATGGACCATTGCGAAACCTCGTCGGGGGCATAGCTCAGTGGTAGAGCATTCGACTGCAGATCGAGAGGTCCCCGGTTCAAATCCGGGTGCTCCCTACTTTTTGACTTTTCACGTTGTTTGCATCTGTTTGTTTGATCGCTTGAAGGACGATGGACCTTTGCGAACCTTGTCGGGGGCATAGCTCAGTGGTAGAGCATTCGACTGCAGATCGAGAGGTCCCCGGTTCAAATCCGGGTGCTCCCTACTTTTTGACTTTTCACGCTGTTTGCATCTGTTTGTTTGATGGCTTCAAGGACGATGGACCTTGGCGAATCCTTGTCGGGGGCATAGCTCAGTGGTAGAGCATTCGACTGCAGATCGAGAGGTCCCCGGTTCAAATCCGGGTGCTCCCTACTTTTTGACTTTTCACGCTGTTTGCATCTGTTTGTTTGATCGCTTGAAGGACGATGGACCATTGCGAATCCTCGTCGGGGGCATAGCTCAGTGGTAGAGCATTCGACTGCAGATCGAGAGGTCCCCGGTTCAAATCCGGGTGCTCCCTACTTTTTGACTTTTCACGCTGTTTGCATCTGTTTGTTTGATGGCTTCAAGGACGATGGACCTTTGCGAATCCTTGTCGGGGGCATAGCTCAGTGGTAGAGCATTCGACTGCAGATCGAGAGGTCCCCGGTTCAAATCCGGGTGCTCCCTACTTTTTGACTTTTCACGCTGTTTGCATCTGTTTGTTTGATGGCTTCAAGGACGATGGACCTTTGCGAATCCTTGTCGGGGGCATAGCTCAGTGGTAGAGCATTCGACTGCAGATCGAGAGGTCCCCGGTTCAAATCCGGGTGCTCCCTACTTTTTGACTTTTCACGCTGTTTGCATCTGTTTGTTTGATCGCTTGAAGGACGATGGACCATTGCGAAACCTCGTCGGGGGCATAGCTCAGTGGTAGAGCATTCGACTGCAGATCGAGAGGTCCCCGGTTCAAATCCGGGTGCTCCCTACTTTTTGACTTTTCACGTTGTTTGCATCTGTTTGTTTGATCGCTTGAAGGACGATGGACCTTTGCAAACCCTTGTCGGGGGCATAGCTCAGTGGTAGAGCATTCGACTGCAGATCGAGAGGTCCCCGGTTCAAATCCGGGTGCTCCCTACTTTTTGACTTTTCACGCTGTTTGCATCTGTTTGTTTGATGGCTTCAAGGACGATGGACCTTGCGAATCCTTGTCGGGGGCATAGCTCAGTGGTAGAGCATTCGACTGCAGATCGAGAGGTCCCCGGTTCAAATCCGGGTGCTCCCTACTTTTTGACTTTTCACGCTGTTTGCATCTGTTTGTTTGATCGCTTGAAGGACGATGGACCATTGCGAATCCTCGTCGGGGGCATAGCTCAGTGGTAGAGCATTCGACTGCAGATCGAGAGGTCCCCGGTTCAAATCCGGGTGCTCCCTACTTTTTGACTTTTCACGCTGTTTGCATCTGTTTGTTTGATGGCTTCAAGGACGATGGACCTTTGCGAATCCTTGTCGGGGGCATAGCTCAGTGGTAGAGCATTCGACTGCAGATCGAGAGGTCCCCGGTTCAAATCCGGGTGCTCCCTACTTTTTGACTTTTCACGCTGTTTGCATCTGTTTGTTTGATGGCTTCAAGGACGATGGACCTTTGCGAATCCTTGTCGGGGGCATAGCTCAGTGGTAGAGCATTCGACTGCAGATCGAGAGGTCCCCGGTTCAAATCCGGGTGCTCCCTACTTTTTGACTTTTCACGTTGTTTGCATCTGTTTGTTTGATCGCTTGAAGGACGATGGACCATTGCGAAACCTTGTCGGGGGCATAGCTCAGTGGTAGAGCATTCGACTGCAGATCGAGAGGTCCCCGGTTCAAATCCGGGTGCTCCCTACTTTTTGACTTTTCACGTTGTTTGCATCTGTTTGTTTGATCGCTTGAAGGACGATGGACCTTTGCAAACCCTTGTCGGGGGCATAGCTCAGTGGTAGAGCATTCGACTGCAGATCGAGAGGTCCCCGGTTCAAATCCGGGTGCTCCCTACTTTTTGACTTTTCACGCTGTTTGCATCTGTTTGTTTGATGGCTTCAAGGACGATGGACCTTGGCGAATCCTTGTCGGGGGCATAGCTCAGTGGTAGAGCATTCGACTGCAGATCGAGAGGTCCCCGGTTCAAATCCGGGTGCTCCCTACTTTTTGACTTTTCACGCTGTTTGCATCTGTTTGTTTGATCGCTTGAAGGACGATGGACCTTTGCGAACCCTTGTCGGGGGCATAGCTCAGTGGTAGAGCATTCGACTGCAGATCGAGAGGTCCCCGGTTCAAATCCGGGTGCTCCCTACTTTTTGACTTTTCACGCTGTTTGCATCTGTTTGTTTGATGGCTTCAAGGACGATGGACCTTTGCGAATCCTTGTCGGGGGCATAGCTCAGTGGTAGAGCATTCGACTGCAGATCGAGAGGTCCCCGGTTCAAATCCGGGTGCTCCCTACTTTTTGACTTTTCACGCTGTTTGCATCTGTTTGTTTGATCGCTTGAAGGACGATGGACCATTGCGAAACCTCGTCGGGGGCATAGCTCAGTGGTAGAGCATTCGACTGCAGATCGAGAGGTCCCCGGTTCAAATCCGGGTGCTCCCTACTTTTTGACTTTTCACGTTGTTTGCATCTGTTTGTTTGATCGCTTGAAGGACGATGGACCTTTGCAAACCCTTGTCGGGGGCATAGCTCAGTGGTAGAGCATTCGACTGCAGATCGAGAGGTCCCCGGTTCAAATCCGGGTGCTCCCTACTTTTTGACTTTTCACGCTGTTTGCATCTGTTTGTTTGATGGCTTCAAGGACGATGGACCTTGGCGAATCCTTGTCGGGGGCATAGCTCAGTGGTAGAGCATTCGACTGCAGATCGAGAGGTCCCCGGTTCAAATCCGGGTGCTCCCTACTTTTTGACTTTTCACGCTGTTTGCATCTGTTTGTTTGATCGCTTGAAGGACGATGGACCTTGCGAATCCTTGTCGGGGGCATAGCTCAGTGGTAGAGCATTCGACTGCAGATCGAGAGGTCCCCGGTTCAAATCCGGGTGCTCCCTACTTTTTGACTTTTCACGCTGTTTGCATCTGTTTGTTTGATGGCTTCAAGGACGATGGACCTTTGCGAATCCTTGTCGGGGGCATAGCTCAGTGGTAGAGCATTCGACTGCAGATCGAGAGGTCCCCGGTTCAAATCCGGGTGCTCCCTACTTTTTGACTTTTCACGCTGTTTGCATCTGTTTGTTTGATGGCTTGAAGGACGATGGACCTTTGCGAATCCTTGTCGGGGGCATAGCTCAGTGGTAGAGCATTCGACTGCAGATCGAGAGGTCCCCGGTTCAAATCCGGGTGCTCCCTACTTTTTGACTTTTCACGCTGTTTGCATCTGTTTGTTTGATCGCTTGAAGGACGATGGACCTTTGCGAATCCTTGTCGGGGGCATAGCTCAGTGGTAGAGCATTCGACTGCAGATCGAGAGGTCCCCGGTTCAAATCCGGGTGCTCCCTACTTTTTGACTTTTCACGCTGTTTGCATCTGTTTGTTTGATCGCTTCAAGGACGATGGACCTTTGCGAATCCTTGTCGGGGGCATAGCTCAGTGGTAGAGCATTCGACTGCAGATCGAGAGGTCCCCGGTTCAAATCCGGGTGCTCCCTACTTTTTGACTTTTCACGCTGTTTGCATCTGTTTGTTTGATCGCTTCAAGGACGATGGACCTTTGCGAATCCTTGTCGGGGGCATAGCTCAGTGGTAGAGCATTCGACTGCAGATCGAGAGGTCCCCGGTTCAAATCCGGGTGCTCCCTACTTTTTGACTTTTCACGCTGTTTGCATCTGTTTGTTTGATCGCTTGAAGGACGATGGACCTTTGCGAAACCTTGTCGGGGGCATAGCTCAGTGGTAGAGCATTCGACTGCAGATCGAGAGGTCCCCGGTTCAAATCCGGGTGCTCCCTACTTTTTGACTTTTCACGCTGTTTGCATCTGTTTGTTTGATGCTTCAAGGACGATGGACCTTGCGAATCCTTGTCGGGGGCATAGCTCAGTGGTAGAGCATTCGACTGCAGATCGAGAGGTCCCCGGTTCAAATCCGGGTGCTCCCTACTTTTTGACTTTTCACGCTGTTTGCATCTGTTTGTTTGATCGCTTGAAGGACGATGGACCTTTGCGAATCCTTGTCGGGGCATAGCTCAGTGGTAGAGCATTCGACTGCAGATCGAGAGGTCCCCGGTTCAAATCCGGGTGCTCCCTACTTTTTGACTTTTCACGCTGTTTGCATCTGTTTGTTTGATGGCTTCAAGGACGATGGACCTTTGCGAATCCTTGTCGGGGGCATAGCTCAGTGGTAGAGCATTCGACTGCAGATCGAGAGGTCCCCGGTTCAAATCCGGGTGCTCCCTACTTTTTGACTTTTCACGCTGTTTGCATCTGTTTGTTTGATGGCTTCAAGGACGATGGACCTTTGCGAATCCTTGTCGGGGGCATAGCTCAGTGGTAGAGCATTCGACTGCAGATCGAGAGGTCCCCGGTTCAAATCCGGGTGCTCCCTACTTTTTGACTTTTCACGCTGTTTGCATCTGTTTGTTTGATCGCTTGAAGGACGATGGACCTTTGCGAATCCTTGTCGGGGGCATAGCTCAGTGGTAGAGCATTCGACTGCAGATCGAGAGGTCCCCGGTTCAAATCCGGGTGCTCCCTACTTTTTGACTTTTCACGCTGTTTGCATCTGTTTGTTTGATCGCTTGAAGGACGATGGACCTTTGCGAACCCTTGTCGGGGGCATAGCTCAGTGGTAGAGCATTCGACTGCAGATCGAGAGGTCCCCGGTTCAAATCCGGGTGCTCCCTACTTTTTGACTTTTCACGCTGTTTGCATCTGTTTGTTTGATGCTTCAAGGACGATGGACCTTGCGAATCCTTGTCGGGGGCATAGCTCAGTGGTAGAGCATTCGACTGCAGATCGAGAGGTCCCCGGTTCAAATCCGGGTGCTCCCTACTTTTTGACTTTTCACGTTGTTTGCATCTGTTTGTTTGATCGCTTGAAGGACGATGGACCTTTGCGAATCCTTGTCGGGGGCATAGCTCAGTGGTAGAGCATTCGACTGCAGATCGAGAGGTCCCCGGTTCAAATCCGGGTGCTCCCTACTTTTTGACTTTTCACGCTGTTTGCATCTGTTTGTTTGATGGCTTCAAGGACGATGGACCTTGGCGAATCCTTGTCGGGGGCATAGCTCAGTGGTAGAGCATTCGACTGCAGATCGAGAGGTCCCCGGTTCAAATCCGGGTGCTCCCTACTTTTTGACTTTTCACGCTGTTTGCATCTGTTTGTTTGATCGCTTGAAGGACGATGGACCTTGCGAATCCTTGTCGGGGGCATAGCTCAGTGGTAGAGCATTCGACTGCAGATCGAGAGGTCCCCGGTTCAAATCCGGGTGCTCCCTACTTTTTGACTTTTCACGCTGTTTGCATCTGTTTGTTTGATGGCTTCAAGGACGATGGACCTTTGCGAATCCTTGTCGGGGGCATAGCTCAGTGGTAGAGCATTCGACTGCAGATCGAGAGGTCCCCGGTTCAAATCCGGGTGCTCCCTACTTTTTGACTTTTCACGCTGTTTGCATCTGTTTGTTTGATCGCTTGAAGGACGATGGACCTTTGCGAATCCTTGTCGGGGGCATAGCTCAGTGGTAGAGCATTCGACTGCAGATCGAGAGGTCCCCGGTTCAAATCCGGGTGCTCCCTACTTTTTGACTTTTCACGCTGTTTGCATCTGTTTGTTTGATCGCTTGAAGGACGATGGACCTTTGCGAATCCTTGTCGGGGGCATAGCTCAGTGGTAGAGCATTCGACTGCAGATCGAGAGGTCCCCGGTTCAAATCCGGGTGCTCCCTACTTTTTGACTTTTCACGCTGTTTGCATCTGTTTGTTTGATGGCTTCAAGGACGATGGACCTTTGCGAATCCTTGTCGGGGGCATAGCTCAGTGGTAGAGCATTCGACTGCAGATCGAGAGGTCCCCGGTTCAAATCCGGGTGCTCCCTACTTTTTGACTTTTCACGCTGTTTGCATCTGTTTGTTTGATCGCTTGAAGGACGATGGACCATTGCGAATCCTCGTCGGGGGCATAGCTCAGTGGTAGAGCATTCGACTGCAGATCGAGAGGTCCCCGGTTCAAATCCGGGTGCTCCCTACTTTTTGACTTTTCACGCTGTTTGCATCTGTTTGTTTGATCGCTTGAAGGACGATGGACCTTTGCGAATCCTTGTCGGGGGCATAGCTCAGTGGTAGAGCATTCGACTGCAGATCGAGAGGTCCCCGGTTCAAATCCGGGTGCTCCCTACTTTTTGACTTTTCACGCTGTTTGCATCTGTTTGTTTGATGGCTTCAAGGACGATGGACCTTTGCGAATCCTTGTCGGGGGCATAGCTCAGTGGTAGAGCATTCGACTGCAGATCGAGAGGTCCCCGGTTCAAATCCGGGTGCTCCCTACTTTTTGACTTTTCACGCTGTTTGCATCTGTTTGTTTGATCGCTTGAAGGACGATGGACCTTTGCGAAACCTCGTCGGGGGCATAGCTCAGTGGTAGAGCATTCGACTGCAGATCGAGAGGTCCCCGGTTCAAATCCGGGTGCTCCCTACTTTTTGACTTTTCACGCTGTTTGCATCTGTTTGTTTGATGGCTTCAAGGACGATGGACCTTTGCGAATCCTTGTCGGGGGCATAGCTCAGTGGTAGAGCATTCGACTGCAGATCGAGAGGTCCCCGGTTCAAATCCGGGTGCTCCCTACTTTTTGACTTTTCACGCTGTTTGCATCTGTTTGTTTGATGGCTTCAAGGACGATGGACCTTTGCGAATCCTTGTCGGGGGCATAGCTCAGTGGTAGAGCATTCGACTGCAGATCGAGAGGTCCCCGGTTCAAATCCGGGTGCTCCCTACTTTTTGACTTTTCACGCTGTTTGCATCTGTTTGTTTGATGCTTCAAGGACGATGGACCTTTGCGAATCCTTGTCGGGGGCATAGCTCAGTGGTAGAGCATTCGACTGCAGATCGAGAGGTCCCCGGTTCAAATCCGGGTGCTCCCTACTTTTTGACTTTTCACGCTGTTTGCATCTGTTTGTTTGATCGCTTGAAGGACGATGGACCATTGCGAATCCTCGTCGGGGGCATAGCTCAGTGGTAGAGCATTCGACTGCAGATCGAGAGGTCCCCGGTTCAAATCCGGGTGCTCCCTACTTTTTGACTTTTCACGTTGTTTGCATCTGTTTGTTTGATCGCTTGAAGGACGATGGACCTTTGCGAACCCTTGTCGGGGGCATAGCTCAGTGGTAGAGCATTCGACTGCAGATCGAGAGGTCCCCGGTTCAAATCCGGGTGCTCCCTACTTTTTGACTTTTCACGCTGTTTGCATCTGTTTGTTTGATGGCTTCAAGGACGATGGACCTTGGCGAATCCTTGTCGGGGGCATAGCTCAGTGGTAGAGCATTCGACTGCAGATCGAGAGGTCCCCGGTTCAAATCCGGGTGCTCCCTACTTTTTGACTTTTCACGCTGTTTGCATCTGTTTGTTTGATCGCTTGAAGGACGATGGACCATTGCGAATCCTCGTCGGGGGCATAGCTCAGTGGTAGAGCATTCGACTGCAGATCGAGAGGTCCCCGGTTCAAATCCGGGTGCTCCCTACTTTTTGACTTTTCACGCTGTTTGCATCTGTTTGTTTGATGGCTTCAAGGACGATGGACCTTTGCGAATCCTTGTCGGGGGCATAGCTCAGTGGTAGAGCATTCGACTGCAGATCGAGAGGTCCCCGGTTCAAATCCGGGTGCTCCCTACTTTTTGACTTTTCACGCTGTTTGCATCTGTTTGTTTGATGGCTTCAAGGACGATGGACCTTTGCGAATCCTTGTCGGGGGCATAGCTCAGTGGTAGAGCATTCGACTGCAGATCGAGAGGTCCCCGGTTCAAATCCGGGTGCTCCCTACTTTTTGACTTTTCACGCTGTTTGCATCTGTTTGTTTGATGCTTCAAGGACGATGGACCTTTGCGAATCCTTGTCGGGGGCATAGCTCAGTGGTAGAGCATTCGACTGCAGATCGAGAGGTCCCCGGTTCAAATCCGGGTGCTCCCTACTTTTTGACTTTTCACGTTGTTTGCATCTGTTTGTTTGATCGCTTGAAGGACGATGGACCATTGCGAAACCTCGTCGGGGGCATAGCTCAGTGGTAGAGCATTCGACTGCAGATCGAGAGGTCCCCGGTTCAAATCCGGGTGCTCCCTACTTTTTGACTTTTCACGCTGTTTGCATCTGTTTGTTTGATGCTTCAAGGACGATGGACCTTTGCGAATCCTTGTCGGGGGCATAGCTCAGTGGTAGAGCATTCGACTGCAGATCGAGAGGTCCCCGGTTCAAATCCGGGTGCTCCCTACTTTTTGACTTTTCACGCTGTTTGCATCTGTTTGTTTGATGGCTTCAAGGACGATGGACCTTTGCGAATCCTTGTCGGGGGCATAGCTCAGTGGTAGAGCATTCGACTGCAGATCGAGAGGTCCCCGGTTCAAATCCGGGTGCTCCCTACTTTTTGACTTTTCACGCTGTTTGCATCTGTTTGTTTGATGGCTTCAAGGACGATGGACCTTTGCGAATCCTTGTCGGGGGCATAGCTCAGTGGTAGAGCATTCGACTGCAGATCGAGAGGTCCCCGGTTCAAATCCGGGTGCTCCCTACTTTTTGACTTTTCACGTTGTTTGCATCTGTTTGTTTGATCGCTTGAAGGACGATGGACCTTGCGAAACCTTGTCGGGGGCATAGCTCAGTGGTAGAGCATTCGACTGCAGATCGAGAGGTCCCCGGTTCAAATCCGGGTGCTCCCTACTTTTTGACTTTTCACGCTGTTTGCATCTGTTTGTTTGATGGCTTCAAGGACGATGGACCTTTGCGAATCCTTGTCGGGGGCATAGCTCAGTGGTAGAGCATTCGACTGCAGATCGAGAGGTCCCCGGTTCAAATCCGGGTGCTCCCTACTTTTTGACTTTTCACGCTGTTTGCATCTGTTTGTTTGATCGCTTGAAGGACGATGGACCATTGCGAATCCTCGTCGGGGGCATAGCTCAGTGGTAGAGCATTCGACTGCAGATCGAGAGGTCCCCGGTTCAAATCCGGGTGCTCCCTACTTTTTGACTTTTCACGCTGTTTGCATCTGTTTGTTTGATGGCTTCAAGGACGATGGACCTTTGCGAATCCTTGTCGGGGGCATAGCTCAGTGGTAGAGCATTCGACTGCAGATCGAGAGGTCCCCGGTTCAAATCCGGGTGCTCCCTACTTTTTGACTTTTCACGCTGTTTGCATCTGTTTGTTTGATCGCTTGAAGGACGATGGACCTTTGCGAATCCTTGTCGGGGGCATAGCTCAGTGGTAGAGCATTCGACTGCAGATCGAGAGGTCCCCGGTTCAAATCCGGGTGCTCCCTACTTTTTGACTTTTCACGCTGTTTGCATCTGTTTGTTTGATCGCTTGAAGGACGATGGACCTTTGCGAATCCTTGTCGGGGGCATAGCTCAGTGGTAGAGCATTCGACTGCAGATCGAGAGGTCCCCGGTTCAAATCCGGGTGCTCCCTACTTTTTGACTTTTCACGCTGTTTGCATCTGTTTGTTTGATCGCTTGAAGGACGATGGACCTTTGCGAATCCTTGTCGGGGGCATAGCTCAGTGGTAGAGCATTCGACTGCAGATCGAGAGGTCCCCGGTTCAAATCCGGGTGCTCCCTACTTTTTGACTTTTCACGCTGTTTGCATCTGTTTGTTTGATGGCTTCAAGGACGATGGACCTTTGCGAATCCTTGTCGGGGGCATAGCTCAGTGGTAGAGCATTCGACTGCAGATCGAGAGGTCCCCGGTTCAAATCCGGGTGCTCCCTACTTTTTGACTTTTCACGCTGTTTGCATCTGTTTGTTTGATCGCTTGAAGGACGATGGACCTTTGCGAATCCTTGTCGGGGGCATAGCTCAGTGGTAGAGCATTCGACTGCAGATCGAGAGGTCCCCGGTTCAAATCCGGGTGCTCCCTACTTTTTGACTTTTCACGTTGTTTGCATCTGTTTGTTTGATCGCTTGAAGGACGATGGACCTTTGCGAATCCTTGTCGGGGGCATAGCTCAGTGGTAGAGCATTCGACTGCAGATCGAGAGGTCCCCGGTTCAAATCCGGGTGCTCCCTACTTTTTGACTTTTCACGCTGTTTGCATCTGTTTGTTTGATGGCTTCAAGGACGATGGACCTTTGCGAATCCTTGTCGGGGGCATAGCTCAGTGGTAGAGCATTCGACTGCAGATCGAGAGGTCCCCGGTTCAAATCCGGGTGCTCCCTACTTTTTGACTTTTCACGCTGTTTGCATCTGTTTGTTTGATCGCTTGAAGGACGATGGACCTTTGCGAATCCTTGTCGGGGGCATAGCTCAGTGGTAGAGCATTCGACTGCAGATCGAGAGGTCCCCGGTTCAAATCCGGGTGCTCCCTACTTTTTGACTTTTCACGCTGTTTGCATCTGTTTGTTTGATCGCTTCAAGGACGATGGACCTTGCGAATCCTTGTCGGGGGCATAGCTCAGTGGTAGAGCATTCGACTGCAGATCGAGAGGTCCCCGGTTCAAATCCGGGTGCTCCCTACTTTTTGACTTTTCACGCTGTTTGCATCTGTTTGTTTGATGGCTTCAAGGACGATGGACCTTTGCGAATCCTTGTCGGGGGCATAGCTCAGTGGTAGAGCATTCGACTGCAGATCGAGAGGTCCCCGGTTCAAATCCGGGTGCTCCCTACTTTTTGACTTTTCACGCTGTTTGCATCTGTTTGTTTGATCGCTTGAAGGACGATGGACCTTTGCGAAACCTTGTCGGGGGCATAGCTCAGTGGTAGAGCATTCGACTGCAGATCGAGAGGTCCCCGGTTCAAATCCGGGTGCTCCCTACTTTTTGACTTTTCACGCTGTTTGCATCTGTTTGTTTGATCGCTTGAAGGACGATGGACCTTTGCGAATCCTTGTCGGGGGCATAGCTCAGTGGTAGAGCATTCGACTGCAGATCGAGAGGTCCCCGGTTCAAATCCGGGTGCTCCCTACTTTTTGACTTTTCACGCTGTTTGCATCTGTTTGTTTGATCGCTTGAAGGACGATGGACCTTTGCGAATCCTTGTCGGGGGCATAGCTCAGTGGTAGAGCATTCGACTGCAGATCGAGAGGTCCCCGGTTCAAATCCGGGTGCTCCCTACTTTTTGACTTTTCACGCTGTTTGCATCTGTTTGTTTGATCGCTTGAAGGACGATGGACCTTTGCGAATCCTTGTCGGGGGCATAGCTCAGTGGTAGAGCATTCGACTGCAGATCGAGAGGTCCCCGGTTCAAATCCGGGTGCTCCCTACTTTTTGACTTTTCACGCTGTTTGCATCTGTTTGTTTGATGGCTTCAAGGACGATGGACCTTTGCGAATCCTTGTCGGGGGCATAGCTCAGTGGTAGAGCATTCGACTGCAGATCGAGAGGTCCCCGGTTCAAATCCGGGTGCTCCCTACTTTTTGACTTTTCACGTTGTTTGCATCTGTTTGTTTGATCGCTTGAAGGACGATGGACCTTGCGAAACCTTGTCGGGGGCATAGCTCAGTGGTAGAGCATTCGACTGCAGATCGAGAGGTCCCCGGTTCAAATCCGGGTGCTCCCTACTTTTTGACTTTTCACGCTGTTTGCATCTGTTTGTTTGATCGCTTGAAGGACGATGGACCTTTGCGAATCCTTGTCGGGGGCATAGCTCAGTGGTAGAGCATTCGACTGCAGATCGAGAGGTCCCCGGTTCAAATCCGGGTGCTCCCTACTTTTTGACTTTTCACGCTGTTTGCATCTGTTTGTTTGATCGCTTCAAGGACGATGGACCTTTGCGAATCCTTGTCGGGGGCATAGCTCAGTGGTAGAGCATTCGACTGCAGATCGAGAGGTCCCCGGTTCAAATCCGGGTGCTCCCTACTTTTTGACTTTTCACGCTGTTTGCATCTGTTTGTTTGATCGCTTGAAGGACGATGGACCTTTGCGAATCCTTGTCGGGGGCATAGCTCAGTGGTAGAGCATTCGACTGCAGATCGAGAGGTCCCCGGTTCAAATCCGGGTGCTCCCTACTTTTTGACTTTTCACGCTGTTTGCATCTGTTTGTTTGATGGCTTCAAGGACGATGGACCTTGCGAATCCTTGTCGGGGGCATAGCTCAGTGGTAGAGCATTCGACTGCAGATCGAGAGGTCCCCGGTTCAAATCCGGGTGCTCCCTACTTTTTGACTTTTCACGCTGTTTGCATCTGTTTGTTTGATCGCTTGAAGGACGATGGACCTTTGCGAATCCTTGTCGGGGGCATAGCTCAGTGGTAGAGCATTCGACTGCAGATCGAGAGGTCCCCGGTTCAAATCCGGGTGCTCCCTACTTTTTGACTTTTCACGCTGTTTGCATCTGTTTGTTTGATGGCTTCAAGGACGATGGACCTTTGCGAATCCTTGTCGGGGGCATAGCTCAGTGGTAGAGCATTCGACTGCAGATCGAGAGGTCCCCGGTTCAAATCCGGGTGCTCCCTACTTTTTGACTTTTCACGCTGTTTGCATCTGTTTGTTTGATGGCTTCAAGGACGATGGACCTTTGCGAATCCTTGTCGGGGGCATAGCTCAGTGGTAGAGCATTCGACTGCAGATCGAGAGGTCCCCGGTTCAAATCCGGGTGCTCCCTACTTTTTGACTTTTCACGCTGTTTGCATCTGTTTGTTTGATGGCTTCAAGGACGATGGACCTTTGCGAATCCTTGTCGGGGGCATAGCTCAGTGGTAGAGCATTCGACTGCAGATCGAGAGGTCCCCGGTTCAAATCCGGGTGCTCCCTACTTTTTGACTTTTCACGTTGTTTGCATCTGTTTGTTTGATCGCTTGAAGGACGATGGACCATTGCGAAACCTCGTCGGGGGCATAGCTCAGTGGTAGAGCATTCGACTGCAGATCGAGAGGTCCCCGGTTCAAATCCGGGTGCTCCCTACTTTTTGACTTTTCACGCTGTTTGCATCTGTTTGTTTGATGGCTTCAAGGACGATGGACCTTTGCGAATCCTTGTCGGGGGCATAGCTCAGTGGTAGAGCATTCGACTGCAGATCGAGAGGTCCCCGGTTCAAATCCGGGTGCTCCCTACTTTTTGACTTTTCACGCTGTTTGCATCTGTTTGTTTGATGGCTTCAAGGACGATGGACCTTTGCGAATCCTTGTCGGGGGCATAGCTCAGTGGTAGAGCATTCGACTGCAGATCGAGAGGTCCCCGGTTCAAATCCGGGTGCTCCCTACTTTTTGACTTTTCACGCTGTTTGCATCTGTTTGTTTGATGGCTTCAAGGACGATGGACCTTTGCGAATCCTTGTCGGGGGCATAGCTCAGTGGTAGAGCATTCGACTGCAGATCGAGAGGTCCCCGGTTCAAATCCGGGTGCTCCCTACTTTTTGACTTTTCACGTTGTTTGCATCTGTTTGTTTGATCGCTTGAAGGACGATGGACCTTGCGAAACCTTGTCGGGGGCATAGCTCAGTGGTAGAGCATTCGACTGCAGATCGAGAGGTCCCCGGTTCAAATCCGGGTGCTCCCTACTTTTTGACTTTTCACGCTGTTTGCATCTGTTTGTTTGATGGCTTCAAGGACGATGGACCTTTGCGAATCCTTGTCGGGGGCATAGCTCAGTGGTAGAGCATTCGACTGCAGATCGAGAGGTCCCCGGTTCAAATCCGGGTGCTCCCTACTTTTTGACTTTTCACGCTGTTTGCATCTGTTTGTTTGATCGCTTGAAGGACGATGGACCTTTGCGAATCCTTGTCGGGGGCATAGCTCAGTGGTAGAGCATTCGACTGCAGATCGAGAGGTCCCCGGTTCAAATCCGGGTGCTCCCTACTTTTTGACTTTTCACGCTGTTTGCATCTGTTTGTTTGATGGCTTCAAGGACGATGGACCTTTGCGAATCCTTGTCGGGGGCATAGCTCAGTGGTAGAGCATTCGACTGCAGATCGAGAGGTCCCCGGTTCAAATCCGGGTGCTCCCTACTTTTTGACTTTTCACGCTGTTTGCATCTGTTTGTTTGATGGCTTGAAGGACGATGGACCTTTGCGAATCCTTGTCGGGGGCATAGCTCAGTGGTAGAGCATTCGACTGCAGATCGAGAGGTCCCCGGTTCAAATCCGGGTGCTCCCTACTTTTTGACTTTTCACGCTGTTTGCATCTGTTTGTTTGATGGCTTCAAGGACGATGGACCTTTGCGAATCCTTGTCGGGGGCATAGCTCAGTGGTAGAGCATTCGACTGCAGATCGAGAGGTCCCCGGTTCAAATCCGGGTGCTCCCTACTTTTTGACTTTTCACGTTGTTTGCATCTGTTTGTTTGATCGCTTGAAGGACGATGGACCTTTGCGAATCCTTGTCGGGGGCATAGCTCAGTGGTAGAGCATTCGACTGCAGATCGAGAGGTCCCCGGTTCAAATCCGGGTGCTCCCTACTTTTTGACTTTTCACGCTGTTTGCATCTGTTTGTTTGATGGCTTCAAGGACGATGGACCTTTGCGAATCCTTGTCGGGGGCATAGCTCAGTGGTAGAGCATTCGACTGCAGATCGAGAGGTCCCCGGTTCAAATCCGGGTGCTCCCTACTTTTTGACTTTTCACGCTGTTTGCATCTGTTTGTTTGATCGCTTGAAGGACGATGGACCATTGCGAAACCTCGTCGGGGGCATAGCTCAGTGGTAGAGCATTCGACTGCAGATCGAGAGGTCCCCGGTTCAAATCCGGGTGCTCCCTACTTTTTGACTTTTCACGCTGTTTGCATCTGTTTGTTTGATGGCTTCAAGGACGATGGACCTTTGCGAATCCTTGTCGGGGGCATAGCTCAGTGGTAGAGCATTCGACTGCAGATCGAGAGGTCCCCGGTTCAAATCCGGGTGCTCCCTACTTTTTGACTTTTCACGCTGTTTGCATCTGTTTGTTTGATGGCTTCAAGGACGATGGACCTTTGCGAATCCTTGTCGGGGGCATAGCTCAGTGGTAGAGCATTCGACTGCAGATCGAGAGGTCCCCGGTTCAAATCCGGGTGCTCCCTACTTTTTGACTTTTCACGCTGTTTGCATCTGTTTGTTTGATCGCTTGAAGGACGATGGACCATTGCGAAACCTTGTCGGGGGCATAGCTCAGTGGTAGAGCATTCGACTGCAGATCGAGAGGTCCCCGGTTCAAATCCGGGTGCTCCCTACTTTTTGACTTTTCACGCTGTTTGCATCTGTTTGTTTGATCGCTTGAAGGACGATGGACCTTTGCGAAACCTTGTCGGGGGCATAGCTCAGTGGTAGAGCATTCGACTGCAGATCGAGAGGTCCCCGGTTCAAATCCGGGTGCTCCCTACTTTTTGACTTTTCACGCTGTTTGCATCTGTTTGTTTGATGGCTTGAAGGACGATGGACCTTTGCGAATCCTTGTCGGGGGCATAGCTCAGTGGTAGAGCATTCGACTGCAGATCGAGAGGTCCCCGGTTCAAATCCGGGTGCTCCCTACTTTTTGACTTTTCACGCTGTTTGCATCTGTTTGTTTGATCGCTTGAAGGACGATGGACCTTTGCGAACCCTTGTCGGGGGCATAGCTCAGTGGTAGAGCATTCGACTGCAGATCGAGAGGTCCCCGGTTCAAATCCGGGTGCTCCCTACTTTTTGACTTTTCACGCTGTTTGCATCTGTTTGTTTGATGGCTTCAAGGACGATGGACCTTTGCGAATCCTTGTCGGGGGCATAGCTCAGTGGTAGAGCATTCGACTGCAGATCGAGAGGTCCCCGGTTCAAATCCGGGTGCTCCCTACTTTTTGACTTTTCACGCTGTTTGCATCTGTTTGTTTGATCGCTTGAAGGACGATGGACCTTTGCGAAACCTTGTCGGGGGCATAGCTCAGTGGTAGAGCATTCGACTGCAGATCGAGAGGTCCCCGGTTCAAATCCGGGTGCTCCCTACTTTTTGACTTTTCACGCTGTTTGCATCTGTTTGTTTGATGGCTTGAAGGACGATGGACCTTTGCGAATCCTTGTCGGGGGCATAGCTCAGTGGTAGAGCATTCGACTGCAGATCGAGAGGTCCCCGGTTCAAATCCGGGTGCTCCCTACTTTTTGACTTTTCACGCTGTTTGCATCTGTTTGTTTGATGCTTCAAGGACGATGGACCTTTGCGAATCCTTGTCGGGGGCATAGCTCAGTGGTAGAGCATTCGACTGCAGATCGAGAGGTCCCCGGTTCAAATCCGGGTGCTCCCTACTTTTTGACTTTTCACGTTGTTTGCATCTGTTTGTTTGATCGCTTGAAGGACGATGGACCTTTGCGAATCCTTGTCGGGGGCATAGCTCAGTGGTAGAGCATTCGACTGCAGATCGAGAGGTCCCCGGTTCAAATCCGGGTGCTCCCTACTTTTTGACTTTTCACGCTGTTTGCATCTGTTTGTTTGATGGCTTCAAGGACGATGGACCTTGCGAATCCTTGTCGGGGGCATAGCTCAGTGGTAGAGCATTCGACTGCAGATCGAGAGGTCCCCGGTTCAAATCCGGGTGCTCCCTACTTTTTGACTTTTCACGCTGTTTGCATCTGTTTGTTTGATCGCTTGAAGGACGATGGACCATTGCGAATCCTCGTCGGGGGCATAGCTCAGTGGTAGAGCATTCGACTGCAGATCGAGAGGTCCCCGGTTCAAATCCGGGTGCTCCCTACTTTTTGACTTTTCACGCTGTTTGCATCTGTTTGTTTGATGGCTTCAAGGACGATGGACCTTTGCGAATCCTTGTCGGGGGCATAGCTCAGTGGTAGAGCATTCGACTGCAGATCGAGAGGTCCCCGGTTCAAATCCGGGTGCTCCCTACTTTTTGACTTTTCACGCTGTTTGCATCTGTTTGTTTGATGGCTTCAAGGACGATGGACCTTTGCGAATCCTTGTCGGGGGCATAGCTCAGTGGTAGAGCATTCGACTGCAGATCGAGAGGTCCCCGGTTCAAATCCGGGTGCTCCCTACTTTTTGACTTTTCACGCTGTTTGCATCTGTTTGTTTGATGGCTTCAAGGACGATGGACCTTTGCGAATCCTTGTCGGGGGCATAGCTCAGTGGTAGAGCATTCGACTGCAGATCGAGAGGTCCCCGGTTCAAATCCGGGTGCTCCCTACTTTTTGACTTTTCACGTTGTTTGCATCTGTTTGTTTGATCGCTTGAAGGACGATGGACCATTGCGAAACCTCGTCGGGGGCATAGCTCAGTGGTAGAGCATTCGACTGCAGATCGAGAGGTCCCCGGTTCAAATCCGGGTGCTCCCTACTTTTTGACTTTTCACGCTGTTTGCATCTGTTTGTTTGATGGCTTCAAGGACGATGGACCTTTGCGAATCCTTGTCGGGGGCATAGCTCAGTGGTAGAGCATTCGACTGCAGATCGAGAGGTCCCCGGTTCAAATCCGGGTGCTCCCTACTTTTTGACTTTTCACGCTGTTTGCATCTGTTTGTTTGATGGCTTCAAGGACGATGGACCTTTGCGAATCCTTGTCGGGGGCATAGCTCAGTGGTAGAGCATTCGACTGCAGATCGAGAGGTCCCCGGTTCAAATCCGGGTGCTCCCTACTTTTTGACTTTTCACGCTGTTTGCATCTGTTTGTTTGATGGCTTCAAGGACGATGGACCTTTGCGAATCCTTGTCGGGGGCATAGCTCAGTGGTAGAGCATTCGACTGCAGATCGAGAGGTCCCCGGTTCAAATCCGGGTGCTCCCTACTTTTTGACTTTTCACGTTGTTTGCATCTGTTTGTTTGATCGCTTGAAGGACGATGGACCATTGCGAAACCTCGTCGGGGGCATAGCTCAGTGGTAGAGCATTCGACTGCAGATCGAGAGGTCCCCGGTTCAAATCCGGGTGCTCCCTACTTTTTGACTTTTCACGCTGTTTGCATCTGTTTGTTTGATGGCTTCAAGGACGATGGACCTTTGCGAATCCTTGTCGGGGGCATAGCTCAGTGGTAGAGCATTCGACTGCAGATCGAGAGGTCCCCGGTTCAAATCCGGGTGCTCCCTACTTTTTGACTTTTCACGCTGTTTGCATCTGTTTGTTTGATGGCTTCAAGGACGATGGACCTTGCGAATTTGTCGGGGGCATAGCTCAGTGTAGAGCATTCGACTGCAGATCGAGAGGTCCCCGGTTCAAATCCGGGTGCTCCCTACTTTTTGACTTTTCACGCTGTTTGCATCTGTTTGTTTGATCGCTTGAAGGACGATGGACCATTGCGAATCCTCGTCGGGGGCATAGCTCAGTGGTAGAGCATTCGACTGCAGATCGAGAGGTCCCCGGTTCAAATCCGGGTGCTCCCTACTTTTTGACTTTTCACGCTGTTTGCATCTGTTTGTTTGATGGCTTCAAGGACGATGGACCTTTGCGAATCCTTGTCGGGGGCATAGCTCAGTGGTAGAGCATTCGACTGCAGATCGAGAGGTCCCCGGTTCAAATCCGGGTGCTCCCTACTTTTTGACTTTTCACGCTGTTTGCATCTGTTTGTTTGATGGCTTCAAGGACGATGGACCTTTGCGAATCCTTGTCGGGGGCATAGCTCAGTGGTAGAGCATTCGACTGCAGATCGAGAGGTCCCCGGTTCAAATCCGGGTGCTCCCTACTTTTTGACTTTTCACGCTGTTTGCATCTGTTTGTTTGATCGCTTCAAGGACGATGGACCTTTGCGAATCCTTGTCGGGGGCATAGCTCAGTGGTAGAGCATTCGACTGCAGATCGAGAGGTCCCCGGTTCAAATCCGGGTGCTCCCTACTTTTTGACTTTTCACGTTGTTTGCATCTGTTTGTTTGATCGCTTGAAGGACGATGGACCTTTGCAAACCCTTGTCGGTTTCATAGCTCAGTGGTAGAGCATTCGACTGCAGATCGAGAGGTCCCCGGTTCAAATCCGGGTGCTCCCTACTTTTTGACTTTTCACGCTGTTTGCATCTGTTTGTTTGATGGCTTCAAGGACGATGGACCTTGCGAATCCTTGTCGGGGGCATAGCTCAGTGGTAGAGCATTCGACTGCAGATCGAGAGGTCCCCGGTTCAAATCCGGGTGCTCCCTACTTTTTGACTTTTCACGCTGTTTGCATCTGTTTGTTTGATCGCTTGAAGGACGATGGACCATTGCGAATCCTCGTCGGGGGCATAGCTCAGTGGTAGAGCATTCGACTGCAGATCGAGAGGTCCCCGGTTCAAATCCGGGTGCTCCCTACTTTTTGACTTTTCACGCTGTTTGCATCTGTTTGTTTGATGGCTTCAAGGACGATGGACCTTTGCGAATCCTTGTCGGGGGCATAGCTCAGTGGTAGAGCATTCGACTGCAGATCGAGAGGTCCCCGGTTCAAATCCGGGTGCTCCCTACTTTTTGACTTTTCACGCTGTTTGCATCTGTTTGTTTGATCGCTTGAAGGACGATGGACCTTTGCGAATCCTTGTCGGGGGCATAGCTCAGTGGTAGAGCATTCGACTGCAGATCGAGAGGTCCCCGGTTCAAATCCGGGTGCTCCCTACTTTTTGACTTTTCACGTGTTTGCATCTGTTTGTTTGATCGCTTGAAGGACGATGGACCTTTGCGAACCCTTGTCGGGGGCATAGCTCAGTGGTAGAGCATTCGACTGCAGATCGAGAGGTCCCCGGTTCAAATCCGGGTGCTCCCTACTTTTTGACTTTTCACGCTGTTTGCATCTGTTTGTTTGATGGCTTCAAGGACGATGGACCTTGCGAATCCTTGTCGGGGGCATAGCTCAGTGGTAGAGCATTCGACTGCAGATCGAGAGGTCCCCGGTTCAAATCCGGGTGCTCCCTACTTTTTGACTTTTCACGCTGTTTGCATCTGTTTGTTTGATCGCTTGAAGGACGATGGACCATTGCGAATCCTTGTCGGGGGCATAGCTCAGTGGTAGAGCATTCGACTGCAGATCGAGAGGTCCCCGGTTCAAATCCGGGTGCTCCCTACTTTTTGACTTTTCACGCTGTTTGCATCTGTTTGTTTGATGGCTTCAAGGACGATGGACCTTTGCGAATCCTTGTCGGGGGCATAGCTCAGTGGTAGAGCATTCGACTGCAGATCGAGAGGTCCCCGGTTCAAATCCGGGTGCTCCCTACTTTTTGACTTTTCACGCTGTTTGCATCTGTTTGTTTGATGGCTTCAAGGACGATGGACCTTTGCGAATCCTTGTCGGGGGCATAGCTCAGTGGTAGAGCATTCGACTGCAGATCGAGAGGTCCCCGGTTCAAATCCGGGTGCTCCCTACTTTTTGACTTTTCACGCTGTTTGCATCTGTTTGTTTGATGGCTTCAAGGACGATGGACCTTTGCGAATCCTTGTCGGGGGCATAGCTCAGTGGTAGAGCATTCGACTGCAGATCGAGAGGTCCCCGGTTCAAATCCGGGTGCTCCCTACTTTTTGACTTTTCACGTGTTTGCATCTGTTTGTTTGATCGCTTGAAGGACGATGGACCATTGCGAATCCTCGTCGGGGGCATAGCTCAGTGGTAGAGCATTCGACTGCAGATCGAGAGGTCCCCGGTTCAAATCCGGGTGCTCCCTACTTTTTGACTTTTCACGTTGTTTGCATCTGTTTGTTTGATCGCTTGAAGGACGATGGACCTTTGCAAACCCTTGTCGGTTTCATAGCTCAGTGGTAGAGCATTCGACTGCAGATCGAGAGGTCCCCGGTTCAAATCCGGGTGCTCCCTACTTTTTGACTTTTCACGCTGTTTGCATCTGTTTGTTTGATGGCTTCAAGGACGATGGACCTTGCGAATCCTTGTCGGGGGCATAGCTCAGTGGTAGAGCATTCGACTGCAGATCGAGAGGTCCCCGGTTCAAATCCGGGTGCTCCCTACTTTTTGACTTTTCACGTTGTTTGCATCTGTTTGTTTGATCGCTTGAAGGACGATGGACCTTTGCAAACCCTTGTCGGGGGCATAGCTCAGTGGTAGAGCATTCGACTGCAGATCGAGAGGTCCCCGGTTCAAATCCGGGTGCTCCCTACTTTTTGACTTTTCACGCTGTTTGCATCTGTTTGTTTGATGGCTTCAAGGACGATGGACCTTGGCGAATCCTTGTCGGGGGCATAGCTCAGTGGTAGAGCATTCGACTGCAGATCGAGAGGTCCCCGGTTCAAATCCGGGTGCTCCCTACTTTTTGACTTTTCACGCTGTTTGCATCTGTTTGTTTGATGGCTTCAAGGACGATGGACCTTTGCGAATCCTTGTCGGGGGCATAGCTCAGTGGTAGAGCATTCGACTGCAGATCGAGAGGTCCCCGGTTCAAATCCGGGTGCTCCCTACTTTTTGACTTTTCACGTTGTTTGCATCTGTTTGTTTGATCGCTTGAAGGACGATGGACCTTTGCAAACCTTGTCGGGGGCATAGCTCAGTGGTAGAGCATTCGACTGCAGATCGAGAGGTCCCCGGTTCAAATCCGGGTGCTCCCTACTTTTTGACTTTTCACGCTGTTTGCATCTGTTTGTTTGATGGCTTCAAGGACGATGGACCTTGGCGAATCCTTGTCGGGGGCATAGCTCAGTGGTAGAGCATTCGACTGCAGATCGAGAGGTCCCCGGTTCAAATCCGGGTGCTCCCTACTTTTTGACTTTTCACGTTGTTTGCATCTGTTTGTTTGATCGCTTGAAGGACGATGGACCTTGCGAAACCTTGTCGGGGGCATAGCTCAGTGGTAGAGCATTCGACTGCAGATCGAGAGGTCCCCGGTTCAAATCCGGGTGCTCCCTACTTTTTGACTTTTCACGTTGTTTGCATCTGTTTGTTTGATCGCTTGAAGGACGATGGACCTTTGCGAACCCTTGTTGTTGTCGGGGGCATAGCTCAGTGGTAGAGCATTCGACTGCAGATCGAGAGGTCCCCGGTTCAAATCCGGGTGCTCCCTACTTTTTGACTTTTCACGCTGTTTGCATCTGTTTGTTTGATGGCTTCAAGGACGATGGACCTTTGCGAATCCTTGTCGGGGGCATAGCTCAGTGGTAGAGCATTCGACTGCAGATCGAGAGGTCCCCGGTTCAAATCCGGGTGCTCCCTACTTTTTGACTTTTCACGCTGTTTGCATCTGTTTGTTTGATGGCTTCAAGGACGATGGACCTTTGCGAATCCTTGTCGGGGGCATAGCTCAGTGGTAGAGCATTCGACTGCAGATCGAGAGGTCCCCGGTTCAAATCCGGGTGCTCCCTACTTTTTGACTTTTCACGCTGTTTGCATCTGTTTGTTTGATGGCTTCAAGGACGATGGACCTTTGCGAATCCTTGTCGGGGGCATAGCTCAGTGGTAGAGCATTCGACTGCAGATCGAGAGGTCCCCGGTTCAAATCCGGGTGCTCCCTACTTTTTGACTTTTCACGTTGTTTGCATCTGTTTGTTTGATCGCTTGAAGGACGATGGACCATTGCGAAACCTCGTCGGGGGCATAGCTCAGTGGTAGAGCATTCGACTGCAGATCGAGAGGTCCCCGGTTCAAATCCGGGTGCTCCCTACTTTTTGACTTTTCACGTTGTTTGCATCTGTTTGTTTGATCGCTTGAAGGACGATGGACCTTTGCGAATCCTTGTCGGGGCATAGCTCAGTGGTAGAGCATTCGACTGCAGATCGAGAGGTCCCCGGTTCAAATCCGGGTGCTCCCTACTTTTTGACTTTTCACGCTGTTTGCATCTGTTTGTTTGATGGCTTCAAGGACGATGGACCTTGGCGAATCCTTGTCGGGGGCATAGCTCAGTGGTAGAGCATTCGACTGCAGATCGAGAGGTCCCCGGTTCAAATCCGGGTGCTCCCTACTTTTTGACTTTTCACGTTGTTTGCATCTGTTTGTTTGATCGCTTGAAGGACGATGGACCTTTGCGAACCCTTGTCGGGGGCATAGCTCAGTGGTAGAGCATTCGACTGCAGATCGAGAGGTCCCCGGTTCAAATCCGGGTGCTCCCTACTTTTTGACTTTTCACGCTGTTTGCATCTGTTTGTTTGATGGCTTCAAGGACGATGGACCTTGGCGAATCCTTGTCGGGGGCATAGCTCAGTGGTAGAGCATTCGACTGCAGATCGAGAGGTCCCCGGTTCAAATCCGGGTGCTCCCTACTTTTTGACTTTTCACGCTGTTTGCATCTGTTTGTTTGATCGCTTGAAGGACGATGGACCATTGCGAAGCCTCGTCGGGGGCATAGCTCAGTGGTAGAGCATTCGACTGCAGATCGAGAGGTCCCCGGTTCAAATCCGGGTGCTCCCTACTTTTTGACTTTTCACGCTGTTTGCATCTGTTTGTTTGATGGCTTCAAGGACGATGGACCTTTGCGAATCCTTGTCGGGGGCATAGCTCAGTGGTAGAGCATTCGACTGCAGATCGAGAGGTCCCCGGTTCAAATCCGGGTGCTCCCTACTTTTTGACTTTTCACGCTGTTTGCATCTGTTTGTTTGATGGCTTCAAGGACGATGGACCTTTGCGAATCCTTGTCGGGGGCATAGCTCAGTGGTAGAGCATTCGACTGCAGATCGAGAGGTCCCCGGTTCAAATCCGGGTGCTCCCTACTTTTTGACTTTTCACGCTGTTTGCATCTGTTTGTTTGATGGCTTCAAGGACGATGGACCTTTGCGAATCCTTGTCGGGGGCATAGCTCAGTGGTAGAGCATTCGACTGCAGATCGAGAGGTCCCCGGTTCAAATCCGGGTGCTCCCTACTTTTTGACTTTTCACGCTGTTTGCATCTGTTTGTTTGATCGCTTGAAGGACGATGGACCATTGCGAATCCTCGTCGGGGGCATAGCTCAGTGGTAGAGCATTCGACTGCAGATCGAGAGGTCCCCGGTTCAAATCCGGGTGCTCCCTACTTTTTGACTTTTCACGCTGTTTGCATCTGTTTGTTTGATGGCTTCAAGGACGATGGACCTTTGCGAATCCTTGTCGGGGGCATAGCTCAGTGGTAGAGCATTCGACTGCAGATCGAGAGGTCCCCGGTTCAAATCCGGGTGCTCCCTACTTTTTGACTTTTCACGCTGTTTGCATCTGTTTGTTTGATGGCTTCAAGGACGATGGACCTTTGCGAATCCTTGTCGGGGGCATAGCTCAGTGGTAGAGCATTCGACTGCAGATCGAGAGGTCCCCGGTTCAAATCCGGGTGCTCCCTACTTTTTGACTTTTCACGCTGTTTGCATCTGTTTGTTTGATGGCTTCAAGGACGATGGACCTTTGCGAATCCTTGTCGGGGGCATAGCTCAGTGGTAGAGCATTCGACTGCAGATCGAGAGGTCCCCGGTTCAAATCCGGGTGCTCCCTACTTTTTGACTTTTCACGTTGTTTGCATCTGTTTGTTTGATCGCTTGAAGGACGATGGACCATTGCGAAACCTCGTCGGGGGCATAGCTCAGTGGTAGAGCATTCGACTGCAGATCGAGAGGTCCCCGGTTCAAATCCGGGTGCTCCCTACTTTTTGACTTTTCACGTGTTTGCATCTGTTTGTTTGATCGCTTGAAGGACGATGGACCTTTGCGAACCTTGTCGGGGGCATAGCTCAGTGGTAGAGCATTCGACTGCAGATCGAGAGGTCCCCGGTTCAAATCCGGGTGCTCCCTACTTTTTGACTTTTCACGCTGTTTGCATCTGTTTGTTTGATGGCTTCAAGGACGATGGACCTTGCGAATCCTTGTCGGGGGCATAGCTCAGTGGTAGAGCATTCGACTGCAGATCGAGAGGTCCCCGGTTCAAATCCGGGTGCTCCCTACTTTTTGACTTTTCACGTTGTTTGCATCTGTTTGTTTGATCGCTTGAAGGACGATGGACCTTTGCAAACCCTTGTCGGGGGCATAGCTCAGTGGTAGAGCATTCGACTGCAGATCGAGAGGTCCCCGGTTCAAATCCGGGTGCTCCCTACTTTTTGACTTTTCACGCTGTTTGCATCTGTTTGTTTGATCGCTTCAAGGACGATGGACCTTGGCAAATCCTTGTCGGGGGCATAGCTCAGTGGTAGAGCATTCGACTGCAGATCGAGAGGTCCCCGTTCAAATCCGGGTGCTCCCTACTTTTTGACTTTTCACGCTGTTTGCATCTGTTTGTTTGATCGCTTGAAGGACGATGGACCTTGCGAAGCCTCGTCGGGGGCATAGCTCAGTGGTAGAGCATTCGACTGCAGATCGAGAGGTCCCCGGTTCAAATCCGGGTGCTCCCTACTTTTTGACTTTTCACGCTGTTTGCATCTGTTTGTTTGATGGCTTCAAGGACGATGGACCTTGGCGAATCCTTGTCGGGGGCATAGCTCAGTGGTAGAGCATTCGACTGCAGATCGAGAGGTCCCCGGTTCAAATCCGGGTGCTCCCTACTTTTTGACTTTTCACGCTGTTTGCATCTGTTTGTTTGATCGCTTGAAGGACGATGGACCATTGCGAATCCTCGTCGGGGGCATAGCTCAGTGGTAGAGCATTCGACTGCAGATCGAGAGGTCCCCGGTTCAAATCCGGGTGCTCCCTACTTTTTGACTTTTCACGCTGTTTGCATCTGTTTGTTTGATGGCTTCAAGGACGATGGACCTTTGCGAATCCTTGTCGGGGGCATAGCTCAGTGGTAGAGCATTCGACTGCAGATCGAGAGGTCCCCGGTTCAAATCCGGGTGCTCCCTACTTTTTGACTTTTCACGCTGTTTGCATCTGTTTGTTTGATGGCTTCAAGGACGATGGACCTTTGCGAATCCTTGTCGGGGGCATAGCTCAGTGGTAGAGCATTCGACTGCAGATCGAGAGGTCCCCGGTTCAAATCCGGGTGCTCCCTACTTTTTGACTTTTCACGCTGTTTGCATCTGTTTGTTTGATGGCTTCAAGGACGATGGACCTTTGCGAATCCTTGTCGGGGGCATAGCTCAGTGGTAGAGCATTCGACTGCAGATCGAGAGGTCCCCGGTTCAAATCCGGGTGCTCCCTACTTTTTGACTTTTCACGTTGTTTGCATCTGTTTGTTTGATCGCTTGAAGGACGATGGACCATTGCGAAACCTCGTCGGGGGCATAGCTCAGTGGTAGAGCATTCGACTGCAGATCGAGAGGTCCCCGGTTCAAATCCGGGTGCTCCCTACTTTTTGACTTTTCACGTTGTTTGCATCTGTTTGTTTGATCGCTTGAAGGACGATGGACCTTTGCAAACCCTTGTCGGGGGCATAGCTCAGTGGTAGAGCATTCGACTGCAGATCGAGAGGTCCCCGGTTCAAATCCGGGTGCTCCCTACTTTTTGACTTTTCACGCTGTTTGCATCTGTTTGTTTGATGGCTTCAAGGACGATGGACCTTGGCGAATCCTTGTCGGGGGCATAGCTCAGTGGTAGAGCATTCGACTGCAGATCGAGAGGTCCCCGGTTCAAATCCGGGTGCTCCCTACTTTTTGACTTTTCACGTTGTTTGCATCTGTTTGTTTGATCGCTTGAAGGACGATGGACCTTTGCGAACCCTTGTCGGGGGCATAGCTCAGTGGTAGAGCATTCGACTGCAGATCGAGAGGTCCCCGGTTCAAATCCGGGTGCTCCCTACTTTTTGACTTTTCACGCTGTTTGCATCTGTTTGTTTGATGGCTTCAAGGACGATGGACCTTTGCGAATCCTTGTCGGGGGCATAGCTCAGTGGTAGAGCATTCGACTGCAGATCGAGAGGTCCCCGGTTCAAATCCGGGTGCTCCCTACTTTTTGACTTTTCACGCTGTTTGCATCTGTTTGTTTGATGGCTTCAAGGACGATGGACCTTTGCGAATCCTTGTCGGGGGCATAGCTCAGTGGTAGAGCATTCGACTGCAGATCGAGAGGTCCCCGGTTCAAATCCGGGTGCTCCCTACTTTTTGACTTTTCACGCTGTTTGCATCTGTTTGTTTGATCGCTTGAAGGACGATGGACCTTGCGAAACCTCGTCGGGGGCATAGCTCAGTGGTAGAGCATTCGACTGCAGATCGAGAGGTCCCCGGTTCAAATCCGGGTGCTCCCTACTTTTTGACTTTTCACGCTGTTTGCATCTGTTTGTTTGATCGCTTGAAGGACGATGGACCATTGCGAATCCTCGTCGGGGGCATAGCTCAGTGGTAGAGCATTCGACTGCAGATCGAGAGGTCCCCGGTTCAAATCCGGGTGCTCCCTACTTTTTGACTTTTCACGCTGTTTGCATCTGTTTGTTTGATGGCTTCAAGGACGATGGACCTTTGCGAATCCTTGTCGGGGGCATAGCTCAGTGGTAGAGCATTCGACTGCAGATCGAGAGGTCCCCGGTTCAAATCCGGGTGCTCCCTACTTTTTGACTTTTCACGCTGTTTGCATCTGTTTGTTTGATCGCTTGAAGGACGATGGACCATTGCGAATCCTCGTCGGGGGCATAGCTCAGTGGTAGAGCATTCGACTGCAGATCGAGAGGTCCCCGGTTCAAATCCGGGTGCTCCCTACTTTTTGACTTTTCACGCTGTTTGCATCTGTTTGTTTGATGGCTTCAAGGACGATGGACCTTTGCGAATCCTTGTCGGTGGCATAGCTCAGTGGTAGAGCATTCGACTGCAGATCGAGAGGTCCCCGGTTCAAATCCGGGTGCTCCCTACTTTTTGACTTTTCACGCTGTTTGCATCTGTTTGTTTGATGGCTTCAAGGACGATGGACCTTGGCGAATCCTTGTCGGGGGCATAGCTCAGTGGTAGAGCATTCGACTGCAGATCGAGAGGTCCCCGGTTCAAATCCGGGTGCTCCCTACTTTTTGACTTTTCACGCTGTTTGCATCTGTTTGTTTGATGGCTTCAAGGACGATGGACCTTGCGAATCCTCGTCGGGGGCATAGCTCAGTGGTAGAGCATTCGACTGCAGATCGAGAGGTCCCCGGTTCAAATCCGGGTGCTCCCTACTTTTTGACTTTTCACGTTGTTTGCATCTGTTTGTTTGATCGCTTGAAGGACGATGGACCTTTGCGAAACCTCGTCGGGGGCATAGCTCAGTGGTAGAGCATTCGACTGCAGATCGAGAGGTCCCCGGTTCAAATCCGGGTGCTCCCTACTTTTTGACTTTTCACGCTGTTTGCATCTGTTTGTTTGATGGCTTCAAGGACGATGGACCTTGCGAATCCTCGTCGGGGGCATAGCTCAGTGGTAGAGCATTCGACTGCAGATCGAGAGGTCCCCGGTTCAAATCCGGGTGCTCCCTACTTTTTGACTTTTCACGCTGTTTGCATCTGTTTGTTTGATGGCTTCAAGGACGATGGACCATTGCGAATCCTCGTCGGGGGCATAGCTCAGTGGTAGAGCATTCGACTGCAGATCGAGAGGTCCCCGGTTCAAATCCGGGTGCTCCCTACTTTTTGACTTTTCACGCTGTTTGCATCTGTTTGTTTGATGGCTTCAAGGACGATGGACCTTTGCGAATCCTTGTCGGGGGCATAGCTCAGTGGTAGAGCATTCGACTGCAGATCGAGAGGTCCCCGGTTCAAATCCGGGTGCTCCCTACTTTTTGACTTTTCACGCTGTTTGCATCTGTTTGTTTGATGGCTTCAAGGACGATGGACCTTTGCGAATCCTTGTCGGGGGCATAGCTCAGTGGTAGAGCATTCGACTGCAGATCGAGAGGTCCCCGGTTCAAATCCGGGTGCTCCCTACTTTTTGACTTTTCACACTGTTTGCATCTGTTTGTTTGATCGCTTGAAGGACGATGGACCATTGCGAAACCTCGTCGGGGGCATAGCTCAGTGGTAGAGCATTCGACTGCAGATCGAGAGGTCCCCGGTTCAAATCCGGGTGCTCCCTACTTTTTGACTTTTCACGCTGTTTGCATCTGTTTGTTTGATGGCTTCAAGGACGATGGACCTTGGCGAATCCTCGTCGGGGGCATAGCTCAGTGGTAGAGCATTCGACTGCAGATCGAGAGGTCCCCGGTTCAAATCCGGGTGCTCCCTACTTTTTGACTTTTCACGCTGTTTGCATCTGTTTGTTTGATGGCTTCAAGGACGATGGACCTTTGCGAATCCTTGTCGGGGGCATAGCTCAGTGGTAGAGCATTCGACTGCAGATCGAGAGGTCCCCGGTTCAAATCCGGGTGCTCCCTACTTTTTGACTTTTCACGCTGTTTGCATCTGTTTGTTTGATCGCTTGAAGGACGATGGACCATTGCGAATCCTCGTCGGGGGCATAGCTCAGTGGTAGAGCATTCGACTGCAGATCGAGAGGTCCCCGGTTCAAATCCGGGTGCTCCCTACTTTTTGACTTTTCACGCTGTTTGCATCTGTTTGTTTGATGGCTTCAAGGACGATGGACCTTTGCGAATCCTTGTCGGGGGCATAGCTCAGTGGTAGAGCATTCGACTGCAGATCGAGAGGTCCCCGGTTCAAATCCGGGTGCTCCCTACTTTTTGACTTTTCACGCTGTTTGCATCTGTTTGTTTGATGGCTTCAAGGACGATGGACCTTTGCGAATCCTTGTCGGGGGCATAGCTCAGTGGTAGAGCATTCGACTGCAGATCGAGAGGTCCCCGGTTCAAATCCGGGTGCTCCCTACTTTTTGACTTTTCACACTGTTTGCATCTGTTTGTTTGATCGCTTGAAGGACGATGGACCATTGCGAAACCTCGTCGGGGGCATAGCTCAGTGGTAGAGCATTCGACTGCAGATCGAGAGGTCCCCGGTTCAAATCCGGGTGCTCCCTACTTTTTGACTTTTCACGCTGTTTGCATCTGTTTGTTTGATGGCTTCAAGGACGATGGACCTTTGCGAATCCTTGTCGGGGGCATAGCTCAGTGGTAGAGCATTCGACTGCAGATCGAGAGGTCCCCGGTTCAAATCCGGGTGCTCCCTACTTTTTGACTTTTCACGCTGTTTGCATCTGTTTGTTTGATGGCTTCAAGGACGATGGACCTTTGCGAATCCTTGTCGGTGGCATAGCTCAGTGGTAGAGCATTCGACTGCAGATCGAGAGGTCCCCGGTTCAAATCCGGGTGCTCCCTACTTTTTGACTTTTCACGCTGTTTGCATCTGTTTGTTTGATGGCTTCAAGGACGATGGACCTTTGCGAATCCTTGTCGGGGGCATAGCTCAGTGGTAGAGCATTCGACTGCAGATCGAGAGGTCCCCGGTTCAAATCCGGGTGCTCCCTACTTTTTGACTTTTCACGCTGTTTGCATCTGTTTGTTTGATGGCTTCAAGGACGATGGACCTTTGCGAATCCTTGTCGGGGGCATAGCTCAGTGGTAGAGCATTCGACTGCAGATCGAGAGGTCCCCGGTTCAAATCCGGGTGCTCCCTACTTTTTGACTTTTCACGCTGTTTGCATCTGTTTGTTTGATGGCTTCAAGGACGATGGACCTTTGCGAATCCTTGTCGGGGGCATAGCTCAGTGGTAGAGCATTCGACTGCAGATCGAGAGGTCCCCGGTTCAAATCCGGGTGCTCCCTACTTTTTGACTTTTCACGCTGTTTGCATCTGTTTGTTTGATCGCTTGAAGGACGATGGACCATTGCGAAGCCTCGTCGGGGGCATAGCTCAGTGGTAGAGCATTCGACTGCAGATCGAGAGGTCCCCGGTTCAAATCCGGGTGCTCCCTACTTTTTGACTTTTCACGCTGTTTGCATCTGTTTGTTTGATGGCTTCAAGGACGATGGACCTTTGCGAATCCTTGTCGGGGGCATAGCTCAGTGGTAGAGCATTCGACTGCAGATCGAGAGGTCCCCGGTTCAAATCCGGGTGCTCCCTACTTTTTGACTTTTCACGCTGTTTGCATCTGTTTGTTTGATGGCTTCAAGGACGATGGACCTTGGCGAATCCTTGTCGGGGGCATAGCTCAGTGGTAGAGCATTCGACTGCAGATCGAGAGGTCCCCGGTTCAAATCCGGGTGCTCCCTACTTTTTGACTTTTCACGCTGTTTGCATCTGTTTGTTTGATGGCTTCAAGGACGATGGACCTTGGCGAATCCTTGTCGGGGGCATAGCTCAGTGGTAGAGCATTCGACTGCAGATCGAGAGGTCCCCGGTTCAAATCCGGGTGCTCCCTACTTTTTGACTTTTCACGCTGTTTGCATCTGTTGTTTGATCGCTTGAAGGACGATGGACCATTGCGAAACCTCGTCGGGGGCATAGCTCAGTGGTAGAGCATTCGACTGCAGATCGAGAGGTCCCCGGTTCAAATCCGGGTGCTCCCTACTTTTTGACTTTTCACGCTGTTTGCATCTGTTTGTTTGATGGCTTCAAGGACGATGGACCTTGGCGAATCCTTGTCGGGGGCATAGCTCAGTGGTAGAGCATTCGACTGCAGATCGAGAGGTCCCCGGTTCAAATCCGGGTGCTCCTACTTTTTGACTTTTCACGTTGTTTGCATCTGTTTGTTTGATCGCTTGAAGGACGATGGACCATTGCGAAGCCTCGTCGGGGGCATAGCTCAGTGGTAGAGCATTCGACTGCAGATCGAGAGGTCCCCGGTTCAAATCCGGGTGCTCCCTACTTTTTGACTTTTCACGCTGTTTGCATCTGTTTGTTTGATCGCTTGAAGGACGATGGACCATTGCGAAACCTCGTCGGGGGCATAGCTCAGTGGTAGAGCATTCGACTGCAGATCGAGAGGTCCCCGGTTCAAATCCGGGTGCTCCCTACTTTTTGACTTTTCACGCTGTTTGCATCTGTTTGTTTGATCGCTTGAAGGACGATGGACCATTGCGAAACCTCGTCGGGGGCATAGCTCAGTGGTAGAGCATTCGACTGCAGATCGAGAGGTCCCCGGTTCAAATCCGGGTGCTCCCTACTTTTTGACTTTTCACGCTGTTTGCATCTGTTTGTTTGATGGCTTCAAGGACGATGGACCTTTGCGAATCCTTGTCGGTGGCATAGCTCAGTGGTAGAGCATTCGACTGCAGATCGAGAGGTCCCCGGTTCAAATCCGGGTGCTCCCTACTTTTTGACTTTTCACGCTGTTTGCATCTGTTTGTTTGATCGCTTGAAGGACGATGGACCATTGCGAAGCCTCGTCGGGGGCATAGCTCAGTGGTAGAGCATTCGACTGCAGATCGAGAGGTCCCCGGTTCAAATCCGGGTGCTCCCTACTTTTTGACTTTTCACGCTGTTTGCATCTGTTTCTTTGAAGGCTTCAAGGACGATGGACCTTTGCGAATCCTTGTCGGGGCATAGCTCAGTGGTAGAGCATTCGACTGCAGATCGAGAGGTCCCCGGTTCAAATCCGGGTGCTCCCTACTTTTTGACTTTTCACGCTGTTTGCATCTGTTTGTTTGATGGCTTCAAGGACGATGGACCTTGCGAAGCCTCGTCGGGGGCATAGCTCAGTGGTAGAGCATTCGACTGCAGATCGAGAGGTCCCCGGTTCAAATCCGGGTGCTCCCTACTTTTTGACTTTTCACGCTGTTTGCATCTGTTTGTTTGATGGCTTCAAGGACGATGGACCTTGGCGAATCCTTGTCGGGGGCATAGCTCAGTGGTAGAGCATTCGACTGCAGATCGAGAGGTCCCCGGTTCAAATCCGGGTGCTCCCTACTTTTTGACTTTTCACGCTGTTTGCATCTGTTTGTTTGATCGCTTGAAGGACGATGGACCATTGCGAAACCTCGTCGGGGGCATAGCTCAGTGGTAGAGCATTCGACTGCAGATCGAGAGGTCCCCGGTTCAAATCCGGGTGCTCCCTACTTTTTGACTTTTCACGCTGTTTGCATCTGTTTGTTTGATGGCTTCAAGGACGATGGACCTTGGCGAATCCTTGTCGGGGCATAGCTCAGTGGTAGAGCATTCGACTGCAGATCGAGAGGTCCCCGGTTCAAATCCGGGTGCTCCCTACTTTTTGACTTTTCACGTTGTTTGCATCTGTTTGTTTGATCGCTTGAAGGACGATGGACCATTGCGAAGCCTCGTCGGGGGCATAGCTCAGTGGTAGAGCATTCGACTGCAGATCGAGAGGTCCCCGGTTCAAATCCGGGTGCTCCCTACTTTTTGACTTTTCACGCTGTTTGCATCTGTTTGTTTGATCGCTTGAAGGACGATGGACCATTGCGAAACCTCGTCGGGGCATAGCTCAGTGGTAGAGCATTCGACTGCAGATCGAGAGGTCCCCGGTTCAAATCCGGGTGCTCCCTACTTTTTGACTTTTCACGCTGTTTGCATCTGTTTGTTTGATCGCTTGAAGGACGATGGACCATTGCGAAACCTCGTCGGGGGCATAGCTCAGTGGTAGAGCATTCGACTGCAGATCGAGAGGTCCCCGGTTCAAATCCGGGTGCTCCCTACTTTTTGACTTTTCACGCTGTTTGCATCTGTTTGTTTGATGGCTTCAAGGACGATGGACCTTTGCGAATCCTTGTCGGTGGCATAGCTCAGTGGTAGAGCATTCGACTGCAGATCGAGAGGTCCCCGGTTCAAATCCGGGTGCTCCCTACTTTTTGACTTTTCACGCTGTTTGCATCTGTTTGTTTGATCGCTTGAAGGACGATGGACCATTGCGAAGCCTCGTCGGGGCATAGCTCAGTGGTAGAGCATTCGACTGCAGATCGAGAGGTCCCCGGTTCAAATCCGGGTGCTCCCTACTTTTTGACTTTTCACGCTGTTTGCATCTGTTTGTTTGAAGGCTTCAAGGACGATGGACCTTTGCGAATCCTTGTCGGGGGCATAGCTCAGTGGTAGAGCATTCGACTGCAGATCGAGAGGTCCCCGGTTCAAATCCGGGTGCTCCCTACTTTTTGACTTTTCACGCTGTTTGCATCTGTTTGTTTGATCGCTTGAAGGACGATGGACCATTGCGAAACCTCGTCGGGGGCATAGCTCAGTGGTAGAGCATTCGACTGCAGATCGAGAGGTCCCCGGTTCAAATCCGGGTGCTCCCTACTTTTTGACTTTTCACGCTGTTTGCATCTGTTTGTTTGATGGCTTCAAGGACGATGGACCTTTGCGAATCCTTGTCGGGGGCATAGCTCAGTGGTAGAGCATTCGACTGCAGATCGAGAGGTCCCCGGTTCAAATCCGGGTGCTCCCTACTTTTTGACTTTTCACGCTGTTTGCATCTGTTTGTTTGAAGGCTTCAAGGACGATGGACCTTTGCGAATCCTTGTCGGGGGCATAGCTCAGTGGTAGAGCATTCGACTGCAGATCGAGAGGTCCCCGGTTCAAATCCGGGTGCTCCCTACTTTTTGACTTTTCACGCTGTTTGCATCTGTTTGTTTGATGGCTTCAAGGACGATGGACCTTGGCGAATCCTTGTCGGGGGCATAGCTCAGTGGTAGAGCATTCGACTGCAGATCGAGAGGTCCCCGGTTCAAATCCGGGTGCTCCCTACTTTTTGACTTTTCACGTTGTTTGCATCTGTTTGTTTGAAGGCTTCAAGGACGATGGACCTTTGCGAATCCTTGTCGGGGCATAGCTCAGTGGTAGAGCATTCGACTGCAGATCGAGAGGTCCCCGGTTCAAATCCGGGTGCTCCCTACTTTTTGACTTTTCACGCTGTTTGCATCTGGTTGTTTGATCGCTTGAAGGACGATGGACCATTGCGAAACCTCGTCGGGGGCATAGCTCAGTGGTAGAGCATTCGACTGCAGATCGAGAGGTCCCCGGTTCAAATCCGGGTGCTCCCTACTTTTTGACTTTTCACGCTGTTTGCATCTGTTTGTTTGATGGCTTCAAGGACGATGGACCTTGGCGAATCCTTGTCGGGGGCATAGCTCAGTGGTAGAGCATTCGACTGCAGATCGAGAGGTCCCCGGTTCAAATCCGGGTGCTCCCTACTTTTTGACTTGTTTGTTTGATCGCTTGAAGGACGATGGACCATTGCGAAGCCTCGTCGGGGGCATAGCTCAGTGGTAGAGCATTCGACTGCAGATCGAGAGGTCCCCGGTTCAAATCCGGGTGCTCCCTACTTTTTGACTTTTCACGCTGTTTGCATCTGTTTGTTTGATCGCTTGAAGGACGATGGACCATTGCGAAACCTCGTCGGGGGCATAGCTCAGTGGTAGAGCATTCGACTGCAGATCGAGAGGTCCCCGGTTCAAATCCGGGTGCTCCCTACTTTTTGACTTTTCACGCTGTTTGCATCTGTTTGTTTGATCGCTTGAAGGACGATGGACCATTGAGAAACCTCGTCGGGGGCATAGCTCAGTGGTAGAGCATTCGACTGCAGATCGAGAGGTCCCCGGTTCAAATCCGGGTGCTCCCTACTTTTTGACTTTTCACGCTGTTTGCATCTGTTTGTTTGATGGCTTCAAGGACGATGGACCTTTGCGAATCCTTGTCGGGGGCATAGCTCAGTGGTAGAGCATTCGACTGCAGATCGAGAGGTCCCCGGTTCAAATCCGGGTGCTCCCTACTTTTTGACTTTTCACGCTGTTTGCATCTGTTTGTTTGATCGCTTGAAGGACGATGGACCATTGCGAAACCTCGTCGGGGGCATAGCTCAGTGGTAGAGCATTCGACTGCAGATCGAGAGGTCCCCGGTTCAAATCCGGGTGCTCCCTACTTTTTAACTTTTCACGTTGTTTGCATCTGTTTGTTTGATCGCTTGAAGGACGATGGACCTTTGCAAACCCTTGTCGGTTTCATAGCTCAGTGGTAGAGCATTCGACTGCAGATCGAGAGGTCCCCGGTTCAAATCCGGGTGCTCCCTACTTTTTTACTTTTCACGTTGTTTGCATCTGTTTGTTTGATCGCTTGAAGGACGATGGACCATTGCGAAACCTCGTCGGGGGCATAGCTCAGTGGTAGAGCATTCGACTGCAGATCGAGAGGTCCCCGGTTCAAATCCGGGTGCTCCCTACTTTTTGACTTGTTTGTTTGATCGCTTGAAGGACGATGGACCATTGCGAAGCCTCGTCGGGGGCATAGCTCAGTGGTAGAGCATTCGACTGCAGATCGAGAGGTCCCCGGTTCAAATCCGGGTGCTCCCTACTTTTTGACTTTTCACGCTGTTTGCATCTGTTTGTTTGATCGCTTGAAGGACGATGGACCATTGCGAAACCTCGTCGGGGCATAGCTCAGTGGTAGAGCATTCGACTGCAGATCGAGAGGTCCCCGGTTCAAATCCGGGTGCTCCCTACTTTTTGACTTTTCACGCTGTTTGCATCTGTTTGTTTGATCGCTTGAAGGACGATGGACCATTGAGAAACCTCGTCGGGGGCATAGCTCAGTGGTAGAGCATTCGACTGCAGATCGAGAGGTCCCCGGTTCAAATCCGGGTGCTCCCTACTTTTTGACTTTTCACGCTGTTTGCATCTGTTTGTTTGATGGCTTCAAGGACGATGGACCTTTGCGAATCCTTATCGGGGGCATAGCTCAGTGGTAGAGCATTCGACTGCAGATCGAGAGGTCCCCGGTTCAAATCCGGGTGCTCCCTACTTTTTGACTTTTCACGCTGTTTGCATCTGTTTGTTTGATCGCTTGAAGGACGATGGACCTGTCGGCGAATGCCGAAATTAGAAATGTGCGCAATCGCGCCAAATGTAAGAAACCAAAAGATCGTAAAGAGAAAGCAAGCCAGCCGCCTCATGTCTAGCCTTTGGCGTTATAATGAATCATTTGCCTTTTTTGCCTTCTCGCCCATTTCTTATCGCAAAGAAAACAACTCGAGGCCTCATGACTAGTCTTCGGCATCGCAAATGATTCACAAGCAATTTCCTCTGTTTCTGTTGTTTTGATAAGATTGAACGCATTCCGCTTTTCCCAATTCCAGACAATGAATCATATTCAGTTTCGCTTCTCTCTTTTCTTTCTCCAACAATCACATATTCCCTAAGTATTATGTTTTGTTGGTGAACCAATATTTAAGCGTCAGGAGAACAGTTGGAAGACACACACAGTTCTTCAGTTTTTGATTTGATTATTTCTTCAATTATGGAAATAAAGGTTTAATTACCCAAGTTTGAGTTCGAGTCGGCTCAACAAGTGGTGCGTCGAATCGGAGCGAACAACCGGTACCACGTCACGAGCTCAGAGGCCGATCAGGGCGGCCGCTAGACTACAAATGGCGGCGACCATACGATCGTCGCTGATGGGCGTCATTTCAAAGATCAAGAAAAAGATCGCAGAAGCAGAAAACACCGACTTCGAAGTCGATCCAGAAGACGAGAGCGGCAAGAACGAGCTGCTCAAAACAACATGCTGCCTGATCGCTTCATTGGAGCTGATGCGAGCAGAGCTGACCAAGACCTTGAGCGAGTACGACGAATTCATCTTGAGGCTGCCCGATGAGCAGCAAGAGCAAGCAAGACAAGACAAGGAACAACGTGAGCAAGGCGTCGACGGCACCGATGCCCTGATGAGCAAGGCATTCGACGCCCTCATCCGTCTCAAATCAAACGAACGAATGCTGCAAGTAGCAACAGGGAAGTTGCAACCACCAAGTCAAGGTCAAGACAATCCTGCAGAACAAAGCCATCATGCCAATCCCGCAGCAGTCAACCAACAAGCCGCCAACCAACAAGCCGCCACTCGAACAAACAATGAGTCAGTCAATGGTTTCAATTTACTCTCGCCGCGACTGCCGGTCCAAACGCTACCAAGCTTCGATGGTAACGTCACTGAGTGGCCAAGTTTCATCCAGCTATTCCGTGCCTCAATCGATAGCCAACCTCTCACTGACATCGATAAGCTCCGCTACCTCATGAGCTGCATCACTGGAAGGGCAAAGGATGTGGTCGCAGGGTACACAATCGTGGAAGGTGCGTACTCGGACGTGCTCAAGACCCTGGAAGAGGAGTACGGAGACACGATGCTAAACAAATCAAGGCTACATGCAATGCTTAGGCGAATAAGCAAACCCGACGAATCCATTGCAAACACGCAAGTTGCAGTAAGAGAAATGACGAAGATTTGTCGGCAGCTGGGAGAGTTGGGAGAGGACATCGAGCACGAACAAATGGCAATGGCAATCCAAGAACGGCTCCCCTCCTGGCTTCTAACAAGCTGTGTTCGCGAGAAGAGAAGAACACAGACACGACAGGAGAGCTGGAACGTCACGCGGATGCTCCAGTTCTGCCAAGAGGAAATCAAGGACAGACGAGCCGTCAGTGAGATCGAGAATCAACTCCGAGTCAAGGTCAATGCAGTGACAATCAATGCAAGAGGCCAAGAAAGGAAATCGGTGTTCCAGAAGACGGAAATAAAGCCAAGAATGAAGGTAGGCAAGCAGTGCCGCCTCTGTGGCGATTCGCACTTCGAAACTGCTTGCGACAAATACAAAACAGCCAAGGAACGCCGTGAACACGCCAAGATGAAGAAGCTCTGCTTCAAATGTCTGAGCAACAGACACATGTCAACCGAGTGCACCAGCAAGTTTCGATGTAGGCAGTGTGGCGACAGCTCACATCACTCTTCTATCTGCTCAAACAATAAACCACCAATCCATAACAGACCCGCGTGGCAGGCACCGAACGTAACAGCAGCAGTCACAAGAGAGGAGAAAGATGTCGTGCTACTCACGGCACCAGTGTGCCTCATCAACTTGGAGACGGGAGAGGAGATTCAAGCAACAGCATTTTTGGACTCCGGAAGTCAAAGTTCCTTCATTTCCGAGGAAGCAGCCAACATGTTGAAGCTGCAACCTGAAGAAGAAAAACGGATTGTGGTAACCACCTTCGCTTCTTCCCAGACAACCGACATTCCAAGCCAACTCTTCAAAATCGGCATGCAACAAGAGGACGGATCTATCCTGCAGATAGAAGTGCAGAGCGTGAAGTCGATCATCGGCAGCGTCCAGAGTGTCACTCCTGAAGAATTCGAGAAGCAAGTGCCGAAGGGAGAACTCACAACTCCATCAATGCTCATCGGAAGCGACTACTTCTGGGAGATAGTCCAAGAGAAGGAACAAACACTGCCGTCCGGACTGACCCTCTTAAAGACAACACTTGGCAAGCTAGCAACAGGAACGGCAGTAGTCGCAGCAATCACTGGCACGACTCCGACAAAGTCAACGAAGAAGACTGCGGCTGAGAAGAGACTCGACGATCTCATGCGAGAAATGCACAGCCTCGAATGTCTCGGCATTTACGACGATCCATGGGAACAGGATGACGAAACGGCGAAACGAAAGTTCCAAGAATCCATGACGATATCCAACGAGCCGGGAGACGAAGGGAGAGTCGTGGTGGGATGGCCATGGAAATCTGAGCAGCCACAACTTCCCAACAATCGTGCCCTTTGCTTTGGAAGGCTGAAGTCAAACCTTCGACATCTGAAGGAACAAGGTCGTCTAGAGATGTACGATCAAGTCATCCAGGAGCAACTCCAAGCTGGAATTGTCGAAGAAGTTCCAAGGGCGACTCCAGATGAGGACCGCCTCATTCACTACATCCCGCACCATGGGGTGTACAATCCAGCCAAGAAGACGACGAAATTGCGTATCGTCTTTGATGCTTCAGCAGGTCCACGGGGAAGATCTCTAAACGAAAGCATGTTTCCCGGACCGTCAATGATTGCAAATCTGACGGGCATGCTCCTCCGAATGCGATGCCACAAGATTGTGGTGACAGCGGACATTCAAAAGGCTTTCCTGCAACTGGGGCTACACGAGAAAGATAGAGATGTCACAAGGTTTCTCTGGCTGAAGGATCCTGGCAAGGAGGCCACGGATGACAACATCCGCGAGTTGAGATTCACCAGAGTGCTCTTCGGAGTCATTGCATCTCCCTTTCTCCTCGCAGCCAGCCTCGTCAACCTCCTTAACGAAGAAGACAGCCCACTCGCAAAGGAACTACGTGCCAACCTCTACGCCGACAACTTCATGTTCTTCGCGGAGACAACAGAAGAAGCCAAATCAAAATGCGAAGAAGCCAAACGAATTCTTGCCAAACGAAAAATGGTGCTCAGAGAATTCACGTGCAACAACAAAGCTGTCCACGAGGAATTCGCAGATGAACCTGCAGAAAAGACAGCCAAGTTCCTCGGTCTAGTCTGGGACACAGAAAAAGACACTCTGACAATCAAGTCAGGAAGAAAGCGCGGAGAAGTGACGACAAAGACGATTGTGAGCTCTGAAGTAGCCGCAGGTTTTGATCCTTGTGGTCTCATTAGCCCTGCCGTACTTCCCGCTCGCCAGTTCCTCCAGAAGTTGAATGCAAAATACAACTGGAAGCAGACGCTGGAAGCAGACGATCAATTGGAATGGCAGAGACTCTCAGAGGACCTTCTCAACCAGCAAGTCACCATCGAACGACAAATTGAGATCAACGAGACAACTCAAATCCATGTCTTCTCTGATGCAAGCGCCACAGGAATCGGAGCAGTGGTCTATCTTCGGACCAAAACTGAGCACGGATACAAGGTCGTACCAGTATTCGCAAAGTCGCGCGTGACTCCAAGATCCGAGAAGGCGGACAAGGTGACAATTCCGCGGCTGGAGCTGACTTCTGCGCAGATCGGGTCAAAGCTCGCCACGTTCGTGAAACGAGAGCTACACATTCAACCACAGAAGACCTTGCTCTGGAGCGACAGCAAGTGCGTCCTGTCGTGGCTAAAGACGGATAAGGGAGAGAAGCTGCCCCGATTCGTTGCAAATCGAGTCAATTCAATTCTGAACGAGCCAATCGACGAATGCAGATACGTCAACACAACAGAAAACCCCGCCGATCTAGCATCGCGTGGATGTACCCTGGAAGAACTGAAGGGAGCAAGGCTATGGTGGAATGGGCCAAACTTCCTTTCCAAGGAGGAAGAGGAATGGCCAAAGCTCGCAAAGGAAGACGACGAAACGACAGTAACAGTGGCAGCAGTGACGAAGCAAGACAAGAACGTCCTCATCGACACAACCAGATTCAGCAGCCTGAACAGATTGATCAACTCAACGGCCCAAATTCTCCGCTTCGCGAGGCAAGCATTGAAGAAGACCGGTAAGGAACCGGTGACGAGATGGCTGAAAGAGGAGCCAACCTCCGAAGTGATCGATGCAAGAGAACGAACAAATGCAGTCCGGCTGCTACTAGCACAAGAGGGACGGAGTCATCCTCCAGACAAGGATCTCCAAGCAAATCTGGATCTCAAGAAGGACAGTGATGGCATCTGGAAGTGCCATGGACGACTCAGCAACAGTGACTTGCCGCCAAGCGCAAAACATCCGTACTTCGTCGACTCAAAGTCAAATCTGGCGCGACTTCTGATTCAAGATGCCCACGAAAGATGTGCACATGGCAATGTCGCCAACACAGTGGCAAGCCTGCGCGAATCCTTTTGGATCAACAGAGCAAGACGAGTTACAACGTCAACAATCCATGAATGCAGATGTTGTCGCAAGCGAAAGGCAGCACCATATCGAGCAGAAGAGATGGCAGCCCTTCCCAAGGAACGAGTCACGAGATCACCAGCCTTTTCCACGACTGGCATCGACTATTTCGGACCACTCTGTACACTCGTGAATGGCAAGGACGAAAAGAGATGGGCAGCTCTCTTCACATGTGCATCAACGAGAGCAGTGCATCTGGAGCTGGTTCCAGATCTCTCGGCAGAATCAGCAATCAATGCAATTTCAAGATTCGTCTCAAGGAGAGGCCGTCCACGGAAGATAATCTCCGACAATGGATCAAACTTCGTCCTGGCAGAGCGAGCACTCGTTGAAGCTTATGCAGCAAAGGAGCAGATTCAATGGCAGTTCATCACTCCACGTGCACCATGGCAGGGAGGGCTGTACGAACGCCTAGTACAAGAAGTCAAGAAGGCCATCAAGGCCACAATTGGAAGAAAGAAGCTGACAGAAGACGAGATGCAGACACTTCTGACAAAGGTTGAGGCTATCTTAAACAACAGACCTCTCATCCAAGTCGGAGAGACAGGCGAAGTCTTGCGTCCTCAAGATCTTATGCAACCTCTCGCCAAGACAGAAGCACCTGACTTCGAAGTCGACGACTACGACGAAGACGACTCGAAGAAGAAGCTTCTACAAGCATGGGCGACAACAAATGAGCTTCTTGACCGATTCTGGATGATCTGGATCAGGCACTACATTCCGGCCCTCCGTGAACAGCATCAGAAGTTCATGAAACAAGATCGGATGAGAGCCAAGCAATCACCGAACATCGGAAATGTCGTCATCATCGCAGATCTGCTGAAGAAGAGGGACGAATGGCCACTCGGAAGGATTGTCACACTTCACCCAGGCAACGATGGGCGAATACGCAGCGCAACAGTGCAAACTGCAAGTGGACGCCAGCTAACAAGAAGCATAACTCATCTCCTACATCTCGAAAAGAATGAAAACGACAATGGCGAAGAAAATGACAAAGAAGAAGAGCGCACAAAGCTTTCTCAACTAAAACCAAATCCAAAGGACAAAGGAAGTGGAGATGACAAGCAGCGATATTTCAAATCAAACAATCAACTGAGGAAGAACAAACCGGTAATAAAGGCAAGACCAAACTCAACGCCGTACAACCTTCGATCAACTGTGAAGAAAGCAGTGGTAAGCATGTTGATACTTCTGCTTCTGGCAACTGGAGGACTCGCACGAAGATGCCCAAATGACAAGGCACCAGTACCATCCAATCTTATTTTCCTCGACGAATGTCTGGAGTACGGCTACGCCGCGTTCTCAGGACCAGACGGACGCATCTGCCACATTTCCCGTCAGTGTCCAGGCAACGCACTTCGAAAAGAAACTGGAGATATGTGCGGCCCCAAGTGCAGTTGTGAACAATGGGCCTCTGGATGCTCCTTCTACCAAGGCACATATACTGCCAACTCCACAGCCAAAAACAACAAGGTCCGCAGCACTCTGGACAGCATGCGACCGAAGTATTGCTCGGGGAAGCCGTCTCCAAAATGCTCTCAAACGCCGATCGAGACAACAGTACTGCAGGTTGAATTGTACGATGGCAGCTACCATCCACTCGAGGAGATGAAGCTCGTCTTCCCCGAGATCAGTCGAAGCCATTGCATCGGTGAAGGCACCAAAACTGGCACACCTGAGTACTGCACGGAATTCAACTGCGATGAGAACGGCACCGCCTTCTGCTTCCTACCAAAGGCACCCATCGCGATGCTAGCCACGAAGGAAGGTCCCGTCGCAGTTCGACAATGGGGTTCGCTCAAGAGAACCGTCTACGGAGAAGCAGAGAATACAGAAACGTGCATTAACTGCTCAATCATATGCACCAAGGGCGGTGTCTACGCGACAGGCAACAATGTCCGCCTGATCAACCTCCAAGCAGCTGCCTATCAAGCCATGATCGAAGATCCAGAAAAACAGCAAGAAATTGCACTGCCGCACAACATCATCGCCAGCCCATACAAGGTAACAGTGAAGATGTACAAGAAGGAAGTCGTCGTGTTCGAGAAGCAGATCGACTGTCAAGCAGGCGCATTCTGTGAGCGCATCGAGTGCACAGTTTGCTGGGAGGCAGTAAGAAATCCACACTGTATACCAAAGCTTACCATCGCTACCGTCATCGCCTGCTCGTACCTCATCCTTACAATCCTCTGTGCACTTCTCAAAGTTGCCACTTGCCTCTGCAAAGGATGTCAAGTGATCCGCAAAGTTCTTCTCGCCGCTGGGAAGGTTGCCACCTTCTGTCGAAGCCAGGCAAAGTGGAAACGAACAGATGAAAGACGCGTCAAGCCGGTCACTTTCACGAGAAAGCGAGAAGCCGTCCCGCTTCTCACCATCCTCTTCATAGCAACTACCATCTGTCATGCATGCGACCACTCAGTCGTCATCTCCACATCGGAAGAGATTTGCGAGACGATAGCTGGAATCACGAGCTGCAGCAGTCAGGCAGTCAGCAATTTCAAAGAAGCAACAACTGGTGGAACACTTTGTCTCCAGGTGAAAGATCAAGAAGGACGTGCCGCAGCCACAATTGAGGCGTCTATCCAGAAGATCGCTCTAAGATGCGAGAAGATTTCCCACTTCTACACCAAAGCTGTTGACATCGACACCACCTCGATTAAGAGATGCTCATCCTCCGGAAGTTGTGTAGAAGACCGCTGCCGCACAATCAGCCCAAACCAATCAATCACCGAGCTCGGAACACTGAATGACCTACCAGGAGTATCAGGCTGCCTCCCATCGTCAGGATGCTTGTGGAATGGTTGCCTGTCATGCAATTCTGCCTGCACATTCTACCGCTCAGTAGCACGACCTCGAGAAAATGGAGTACACGAAGTATTCACATGTAACTCCTTCCTAGCCGTCGTCACCCTGAAAATCGACATCTCGACAAATAACAACACCGAAACAAGGACGCTCAAGATGACAAACGGCTTCAGCGAGACGGTGCAAGGAGTAAAGGTCGTACTCAACTACGTGGTCAGCCCGCCAATGCCAAGTCTAGTCGATTCCTTCGTATTTGACGGCACGAAGATCGGAAGGCTGACCCAAGAAGAAGTTCGAGAGGCTGAACAATTCAAGTGCAACCCAAACGAACTCGAACAATGCCAACTCGATCCAAATGCATGCCAATGTCATCTAATAGACGACGACCAAGTATCATGCAGATGCCCCACAGGAGCAGCAACGACCAAGGCTCTGCATGAACGACCGCTACCACAGCGATCAGGTAGTATTTGGCTTGAAGCCGAAGAGACAACGATCCAAGCAATAGCGTTCAAGGCGGTCGCCGACGTCTCAATCACAATCGAAGGATTCCAATTTGCCCAAATCCAAGAAAGCGACAAATGTGAACTACTTTCCAGCAAATTGCAAGGATGCCACAGTTGCTCTACTGGAGCACAAATGTCGTACATTTGCACAAGTGCAAACGACCATATCATCGGGCATCTGAACTGCAAGAGCGGTCTGGCAATCGCAATACAATGCTCTCCAGATGCGACAACGAGAATAGCCGTTTTCCAAGCCACCAGCGCTCAAGTGAATGAGGATTGCAACCTCAGCTGCGGAGTCTCAAGCACAGCAATCCAAATTCAAGGGCAACTCGAGACGCTACTCTCTGACAACACAATCCAAGGTTCCAACTCAAGATTCAGTCAACTAAAGGAATTCAAATCCAATTTCATAGCCTTAATCAAAGAAAATCTTGAATTCACAGTAGTAATGATGCTGTCCTCATTTGTCATAGTTTCAATGCTTTTGAAACTCTGCTTCTAGACATTTATTTGGCCCCCCGAGTGTCGGCGAATGCCGAAATTAGAAATGTGCGCAATCGCGCCAAATGTAAGAAACCAAAAGATCGTAAAGAGAAAGCAAGCCAGCCGCCTCATGTCTAGCCTTTGGCGTTATAATGAATCATTCGCCTTTTTTGCCTTCTCGCCCATTTCTTATCGCAAAGAAAACAACTCGAGGCCTCATGACTAGTCTTCGGCATCGCAAATGATTCACAAGCAATTTCCTCTGTTTCTGTTGTTTTGATAAGATTGAACGCATTCCGCTTTTCCCAATTCCAGACAATGAATCATATTCAGTTTCGCTTCTCTCTTTTCTTTCTCCAACAATCACATATTCCCTAAGTATTATGTTTTGTTGGTGAACCAATATTTAAGCGTCAGGAGAACAGTTGGAAGACACACACAGTTCTTCAGTTTTTGATTTGATTATTTCTTCAATTATGGAAATAAAGGTTTAATTACCCAAGTTTGAGTTCGAGTCGGCTCAACAGGACCATTGCGAAACCTCGTCGGGGCATAGCTCAGTGGTAGAGCATTCGACTGCAGATCGAGAGGTCCCCGGTTCAAATCCGGGTGCTCCCTACTTTTTAACTTTTCACGTTGTTTGCATCTGTTTGTTTGATCGCTTGAAGGACGATGGACCTCTGCAAACCCTTGTCGGTTTCATAGCTCAGTGGTAGAGCATTCGACTGCAGATCGAGAGGTCCCCGGTTCAAATCCGGGTGCTCCCTACTTTTTTACTTTTCACGTTGTTTGCATCTGTTTGTTTGATCGCTTGAAGGACGATGGACCATTGCGAAACCTCGTCGGGGGCATTGCTCAGTGGTAGAGCATTCGACTGCAGATCGAGAGGTCCCCGGTTCAAATCCGGGTGCTCCCTACTTTTTGACTTTTCACGCTGTTTGCATCTGTTTGTTTGATGGCTTCAAGGACGATGGATCTTTGCGAATCCTTGTCGGGGGCATAGCTCAGTGGTAGAGCATTCGACTGCAGATCGAGAGGTCCCCGGTTCAAATCCGGGTGCTCCCTACTTTTTGACTTTTCACGCTGTTTGCATCTGGTTGTTTGATCGCTTGAAGGACGATGGACCATTGCGAAACCTCGTCGGGGGCATAGCTCAGTGGTAGAGCATTCGACTGCAGATCGAGAGGTCCCCGGTTCAAATCCGGGTGCTCCCTACTTTTTAACTTTTCACGTTGTTTGCATCTGTTTGTTTGATCGCTTGAAGGACGATGGACCTTTGCGAATCCTTGTCGGTGGCATAGCTCAGTGGCAGAGCATTCGACTGCAGATCGAGAGGTCCCCGGTTCAAATCCGGGTGCTCCCTACTTTTTTACTTTTCACGTTGTTTGCATCTGTTTGTTTGATCGCTTGAAGGACGATGGACCATTGCGAAACCTCGTCGGGGGCATAGCTCAGTGGTAGAGCATTCGACTGCAGATCGAGAGGTCCCCGGTTCAAATCCGGGTGCTCCCTACTTTTTGACTTGTTTGTTTGATCGCTTGAAGGACGATGGACCATTGCGAAGCCTCGTCGGGGGCATAGCTCAGTGGTAGAGCATTCGACTGCAGATCGAGAGGTCCCCGGTTCAAATCCGGGTGCTCCCTACTTTTTGACTTTTCACGCTGTTTGCATCTGTTTGTTTGATCGCTTGAAGGACGATGGACCATTGCGAAACCTCGTCGGGGGCATAGCTCAGTGGTAGAGCATTCGACTGCAGATCGAGAGGTCCCCGGTTCAAATCCGGGTGCTCCCTACTTTTTGACTTTTCACGCTGTTTGCATCTGTTTGTTTGATCGCTTGAAGGACGATGGACCATTGAGAAACCTCGTCGGGGGCATAGCTCAGTGGTAGAGCATTCGACTGCAGATCGAGAGGTCCCCGTTCAAATCCGGGTGCTCCCTACTTTTTGACTTTTCACGCTGTTTGCATCTGTTTGTTTGATGGCTTCAAGGACGATGGACCTTTGCGAATCCTTGTCGGTGGCATAGCTCAGTGGCAGAGCATTCGACTGCAGATCGAGAGGTCCCCGGTTCAAATCCGGGTGCTCCCTACTTTTTGACTTGTTTGTTTGATCGCTTGAAGGACGATGGACCATTGCGAAGCCTCGTCGGGGGCATAGCTCAGTGGTAGAGCATTCGACTGCAGATCGAGAGGTCCCCGGTTCAAATCCGGGTGCTCCCTACTTTTTAACTTTTCACGTTGTTTGCATCTGTTTGTTTGATCGCTTGAAGGACGATGGACCTTTGCAAACCCTTGTCGGTGGCATAGCTCAGTGGCAGAGCATTCGACTGCAGATCGAGAGGTCCCCGGTTCAAATCCGGGTGCTCCCTACTTTTTTACTTTTCACGTTGTTTGCATCTGTTTGTTTGATCGCTTGAAGGACGATGGACCATTGCGAAACCTCGTCGGGGGCATTGCTCAGTGGTAGAGCATTCGACTGCAGATCGAGAGGTCCCCGGTTCAAATCCGGGTGCTCCCTACTTTTTGACTTTTCACGCTGTTAACATCTGTTTGTTTGATGGCTTCAAGGACGATGGATCTTTGCGAATCCTTGTCGGGGGCATAGCTCAGTGGTAGAGCATTCGACTGCAGATCGAGAGGTCCCCGGTTCAAATCCGGGTGCTCCCTACTTTTTGACTTTTCACGCTGTTTGCATCTGTTTGTTTGATCGCTTGAAGGACGATGGACCATTGCGAAACCTCGTCGGGGGCATAGCTCAGTGGTAGAGCATTCGACTGCAGATCGAGAGGTCCCCGGTTCAAATCCGGGTGCTCCCTACTTTTTAACTTTTCACGTTGTTTGCATCTGTTTGTTTGATCGCTTGAAGGACGATGGACCTTTGCAAACCCTTGTCGGTTTCATAGCTCAGTGGTAGAGCATTCGACTGCAGATCGAGAGGTCTCCGGTTCAAATCCGGGTGCTCCCTACATTTTGACTTTTCACGCTGTTTGCATCTGTTTGTTTGAAGGCTTCAAGGACGATGGACCTTTGCGAATCCTTGTCGGTGGCATAGCTCAGTGGCAGAGCATTCGACTGCAGATCGAGAGGTCCCCGGTTCAAATCCGGGTGCTCCCTACTTTTTTACTTTTCACGTTGTTTGCATCTGTTTGTTTGATCGCTTGAAGGACGATGGACCATTGCGAAACCTCGTCGGGGGCATAGCTAAGTGGTAGAGCATTCGACTGCAGATCGAGAGGTCCCCGGTTTAAATCAGGGTGCTCCCTGCTTTTTTGACTTTTCACGCTGTTTGCATCTGTTTGTTTGATCGCTTGAAGGACGATGGACCATTGCGAAACCTCGTCGGGGGCATAGCTCAGTGGTAGAGCATTCGACTGCAGATCGAGAGGTCCCCGGTTCAAATCCGGGTGCTCCCTACTTTTTGACTTGTTTGTTTGATCGCTTGAAGGACGATGGACCATTGCGAAGCCTCGTCGGGGGCATAGCTCAGTGGTAGAGCATTCGACTGCAGATCGAGAGGTCCCCGGTTCAAATCCGGGTGCTCCCTACTTTTTGACTTTTCACGCTGTTTGCATCTGTTTGTTTGAAGGCTTCAAGGACGATGGACCTTTGCGAATCCTTGTCGGTGGCATAGCTCAGTGGCAGAGCATTCGACTGCAGATCGAGAGGTCCCCGGTTCAAATCCGGGTGCTCCCTACTTTTTTACTTTTCACGTTGTTTGCATCTGTTTGTTTGATCGCTTGAAGGACGATGGACCATTGCGAAAAAAGACCCTTATGACGTTAGTTGATCTGCTCCATGTTTGGGTTTAAGTTGAGTATATTTTAAAATGAAACTTTTGCTGAAAATTGTGCCAGATATATAATTTTAAGAAGTTCGCATACGATAGCGTGAATGTGAATGAAATTTAGAAATGTTTCACAGTAGAAAGCATGTAAATATAATTTGTTTAAATACAATTCGTCTCTGTTCTCAGCCACTATTTGTATCATTTCAGTTATAATTGTTTTAATTTCGCAAAAATGTGCTTTTCAAACTTCAATGAATTGGTTAAAGAATATGTAAAAGGTCTTTCCTTTAAAATATCCTTAAAATAATTCATTGAAATTTTACTCAAGGTCATTAACGTTTGGTAAAACAGGCATTAGTTTTTGTCACGTTTAATTGCACGGCAGTTCGTTCTTCTTAAAATACATTTTTGGCTGCTTGCCTTAGTGCGTTTGCAAGCGTGTTCGCCGTATAAACTACGTTTCGCATTATCGAAAGGACAAATGTGCGAAATGTTTCTGTTTGCTTAGGCCGGAACATTTGTAATCGGAAAGTGAGAGGGGCAACCGAGCAGCGCACGCCTTCTCATCATGAATTTGTCCTTCTGGACTCGTCGCCCTCAGATTCGTCAATGTCACACCCGCTTCTTGGGCGAAACTATGTCAGTTTGAAAAATTACTAATGTAATTAATTAAGTAATAGTTAAGTAAGTAAGAATTAAGTTACACATCTTCAGCTCATTAAGATCTTTTGGAGAAATAGCGGCGCCATTTACATATATTTGAGGGAATTGAACATCGCCATCTGAAGATCGGATTCGTTTCTTCGGACTTTCCATACACTTTTAAGAATGAACATACCGGGAAATATCACGGCGTTTTGCCGTCATTCTTTGAGTTGTTCACGAAGTCATATAAATTGGGCTTCAGAATTCAGCAGTATGAATCTTTCGGTTAGACGTTTCGTGTGTAATGCATCTGACAAACCAAATTTATGTCAGGATCGTACGAATCAGTAAACGGTAGCTACAAGGGAATTCTCGATCATGTTTTGAATGGCGAGCTCGAGATTGTTAGCGAAGGAATGGGCCTCTCAATGAGTCGACTGCATGATTTCTATTTCGGCGTCGCGTTCATGAAGGGCACTGTGCGACTTTTATTATTTTAATAAAAAGTAGAGTTCTTTATTCGTCATTAACTTTTTTCACGAGTTTTCATACTTTCAGTACAATTTCTACGTACAAGCAAGGCAATCGCTGTTCGGAAGCTTCAAAGACTTCACTGTCTTTCCTTGGAGCGTCATTCTGGCAATTTGCATTATTATTGTCATTTTATTCGCTGCAGAACGCTTTCTTTTGTGGACTCATCAGCACTTTATTCCTCGTCATCCAGGTAACTAACTGCTTTGATATTATGGTAAATTTTTACAAGTTCACTTTCTTAAACCTGACTAATTGAATTTCAAGAAACGACTTTCGAGTGTGCATATCCGGATGCAAGGTTTGCTACTTTTTTCATCGAACTTGAAAATCTAATTGCACTTGTATTTTCATATTCGGTACCAAGCACACACATCTTTGCTCGAAACGTTTCTTCTATGCGTACAGGCCTTCCATGGCAATCTACATTGCTTCATTCACAATGCTTTTCATGATTTACAATGCGCTCTTTGCTGGCGTCGCTACAAGGCCTCTTCCACTGCCAACCATGTATGTACATAAGTGCTTCATCCTGTCTTTCATCAACCTGTGATGCAAGCCGTTATACAGGAACCTCGACCAGCTCTGTGGCTTTCTCCGCACGGGAATCTTAAAGCTGACAGCAATCGCATCGGCATCGGCCAAGACTTCAGAGGTGAAGTGTTCTTGCCACTCCTCTCTTCAGAGATCTCTTTCAGCTCACGGAGATGTACGATCGGAAGGTAAACTCGAGCGTCTTAAGGATCATCCCAGACGACTATGACCTACATGACGAGGTCTGTCGTGACGGCTCACTGGTCGCTCTAATGCTTGAATACCAGGCGTACATTGTTCATCCAGGCCTACCACGTCAGTGCGACCTGGCGACGTCGGTGCAAATTTTTAATTATTATAGGTCGGCCTACCTTTTCCAGTTGCTTGTTTTCAGCATACAACCGATCCCTGATTTTTGCGAGAAGTATCCCGTGCTCAGCCGTGGAGTCATCCTTAATGAGGCCAACTTTGGTTTCCTTTTGTTTTCTCGGAAGCTGAGCAGACGCTTCGTCAAGAAAGTAAACCTTCGACTTCGACAAGGTTGGGTCAATGCATTAAGTCAAATATTTAAAATACATTAAGTTGGTATTTTCAAGATGGACATTTTCTGGTGGCGACGCTTTACTTATCGACCTCGGCATACGCAATTGAAACGTACAATATTTGAGTTTGATGTTCTCACTCTGAAGGTGCTCTACCTTCTATTTGTGATGATTGGATCTTTGTATGGACTAGCCATTCTTGTGTTTGTCGGCGAACTATGTTTCGGGCGAGGAAAGGGTATTGTTTATATGGGATCTCAGAGATATTATTCATATCGCTCAAAGTCCTCATCTGTTTAAAGATTTAAAAAAACTTTCCATTGGTTTTCAGCATGTCAGAAGTATAACTTGAAAGTAATGTAGAAAACACTAAAATGTCAGGAAGTAGGTTAAGCTCAGTCCTTATATGTAATGCGTTTCACGCTTATTGTTAGCACCATAATAACGGTCATAAAGGAATATAAGAGACCGCGAAAATTGTAGAAATTATGTGAATACACGTGAAATGATAGGAAAAAATCTATTATCTCTGCTTTTACAAATCATACTCTATTATATGCATAGAAGATATTAGAGCGCTTTGCGCAGAACGTCGAAAGACTGCACGAACCAGTCGGCGGCATCCTTCACCGATTCTCGAACCTGAAACGAGGCTGTTGATTAAAGTTCCTTCAAAACGCACTATTAAGCAAGGAATGTGGACAGGACCAACCGCGTTTCCACCAAATGCAATGAAGAGATCTGCGGGCGGCGCTGCCTCGGCATCCGTTGCGCCATCGCCCACCATGACGAGCCGCTCATAGCTCTGCCTCTTCTTCAGCATCCCGCAGACACCGGCTTTGCCCACCTGGAGAGAAGCAGAAAAATAGAGAGCGAGACTTAAAAATCTGTCAAATACCAGGAAGCGAGAAATTCTTTTTAAAATCAATACAGTCAATAGAATCGCATATCTAGAAAGAATACCTCAATGCTGCCCGAGTCGGAAGTGAGCTCATTGGTGTCGAAGCCGGCATAGCTGCCATCCGAGTGGAAGAGAATCTCATTCGCATAGATTCGTTCTTGGGGAATCGAGAGATGCTCGGCGACCGGTCTGAACACAAAATTGTTTGTGCACAACTTACATTCCAATTTATTTTGTCACTCGTGAATCGCTGTGCTACGTGCAAATCGACAACTTTTGCTTCACTTGTGATTCTCTTTCTTTTCGCTCGCCCATCAATTGGCTGAATAGAGTGATGCGAACCGAATAATTGGCCGGAAGCCACCCGAGACGAGGTAGACATCCACTTCGCGTGCATGCAAGGCTGCAACCAGCTCCTTGATACCCGGAGTGAGCTAAAAGCGAAGAATAAAGTTTTGTCGATCGAAATCATCTTCCTTTCATCAAGGGTTTCTTTTTGACCTTTTCTGGTGATTCTAATACTCGTTTGGTACTCTAACAGAGAAACACCTTCACGTGATTGGAGAACAGAGAAATGTACGATGAACTTTTGGGCAGCGCCCTCTTGAAGATTGAGTGAGAACAAAGGGCAATTCTTTGCGTTAGACAGGGAAAGAGACTTGTTGTTCGAGCGGAGGGAAGCGATTAGAAAGGGAAAGACAAGAGAGAAAAGTCGCGCCACCTTGGGCGGCCTGCTGATGAACTCTTGGAGTGCAACACGTGTCGGCTGCATGATTCCCAGGCGAGTGGAGAGAGCATCACTGAAGAAGGAGAAAAAATATATTAGCAAATATCACGTAGACATATTTACTATGTGCAAAGTGCAACAGATGCGCACTTTGTCTGGCAAAGAGAGTTCTGGAAAGCGAATCTGAAGGTCAGTGTCAGATTACAGATGTGGATGGAAGTCTGTGGGAAGGTCGGCAGCGGATTTGTCCTATGAATGGTTGACTAAAAATACGAACCGGAAGCGAGTAGAGCCATTCATGGCTCGTTGCGTGGCAGCCGCTACGGCCTCGCCCACGCCGAGGTACTCGGCCAACTCGTCGATCGCCTCATTCTGACAGTGAACAAATACACGAGCATGTAAACGTGGTGTACAAGGCGATAGCCTTGGTTTTACCTCTAAATTCTTTCTTTTTTTGGAGATAGTTCGAAAGAGGAAAGCTGACCTGGCACACGGTTGAGTCGACGTCGAAGCAGACGGCATCGGCGCTCTTCCACAGTCGTCGCGCTCGCTGCTCGCGTGGATTGGTGGCAGCGGCCGGGGTGGTGTCGACTGGCGATGGGAGCCCGTTGTTGGCGGCGACGCCGGCGCTGCTTGGCGAGAGCTGAGGGACCGTCGCAACCAGAGTCATCTCTCGTGTGTGTGTGTGCAAGGCGGACGGGCACTTTAGAACAAGTACATTGTATCATGCTTTCAATCACAAGGTCGCGAATTTATTCAAAAATTTATTGATTCATTCAAAAATTGAACAACCTAAACTCAACTAGCAATTGCACAAAACGGATGTCATGCCAGCATTGCATTCTATCATACCACAACTTGCAACCACACTGTTGCAAAACTAACGTCGCATGACATAAAACTATTTAATGTCGTGTGGTGGCTACGTGACAACTGCAAGATTGCGATGACGAAGCAGATCATTCAACTTTCATTTACATTCAATTTTTCCTATTCTATGTATGTTGTTTAAGAAGTAATTTTTCAAGATCGTGTCAGCCAATGTATTAGTTGTTAGAAGCACTAGTGTTTTTATGCTCATTAGTGACAACTATGTAAACCAGTAAGAAAATGCGCTTGACCTATCGTATTCGAGTAGCATACTCTTGAGAAGGGGCGCAGATGTTTCTTTTTAAGCTAGCACATAGATTCAGACACAAAAAAATAGAAATTTTTAGCTACAGCGATCATATTACAATTGTCGCACAACGCAAAGAGTGAAGTGAAAAGAGCAGACCGGTCGTTTTAGCCATCATCTTCTCCCTCTTCTCTTTCTTCCTACTATTCCACTTTTACTCTCTGTTTCTCTGTCATCTCTCCATGACAGTCTCTGTCTCTGTCTCTCTCTCTCTCTTTCTCTTCTCTCTCTTTCTCTCTGCTACGCCTATCGCCTACCTTTCGGAGTGTGCTGCTTACCCGCCTACCTCACGCACGGTCTATCCCAGAGCGATAAATGTGTGCATGAGAGAGAGAGAGAGCCCGGCGCGGTTTTTTCGTTGATTGATAAGATATTGCATGCCGTTCCGGCGTGCCGTTCAACAAACTGAAAAAGAGGCAAAGACCTAGAACAAAATGATGTTGACAAATGTGTGAAATTCCCGTGTTTTGCTTGAGTCTTTCGTTTTTGTTCTGCGGCTCGGTAGGGCCTTTCTTAGCTCATCCAAAGAACACAGCTCGAATGGAATGTTCTGCTTTTGTGTAAAGAGATGCCCTTCTTCCTATCAAATCAACCAATCTCTCCACCCATCATCGCAAGCAAGCAAAAGTGGCCCCAAACGAGCTCGTGACGTAGTGCTCGAAAGAGCGCAACTCCCCGCCGCTGCCGTAGGGATTCCCTGACAGAATAACCTCATCTTGGCTTTGAATTTCATCAATATATCTCTTTGAGAATATTCTCTTCTACTTGAAATTTAAATTTGAAGGAAAATCCTTATAAATTATTAAGAATTATAAGTACTATTCACATTAATATTACATAAAATTACACAATAGCGTAACAATTTCCATCTGATGTGAATAGATGCTAATTAGGTGGGAGTGTGCTGAGAATTGGCTAATTGCTTATTAGTGGTGAAGGGGCTGCCTTGGGACGCTTTGAAAGTTTGCGCTGACGAGACAATGAATTGGGAGCGGTCGATGACAGTGTTCTACGTCTTTCCTCAGCCGAATTCGCTCTGTGATCCCTACATTCATAAGACTTGTGGAATCGTCAGAACGAATTGGCAGAGTAGGAGACGTAGGTCAAGGAGAGGGTTCGTTCATGGGCAGCATATAGCACTGCTAGGCAGCTTGCTTTGATAGTGATCCTTTATGTTCTCGATCAAATAAATTATTTGAAAAGTGGTCTGATTCTATATAGGAGTTGGCGTGAAGAAACCATGAAGGCTACCTGACAATATACATTCTAGAAGACCTTCTTACGTAGATTGATGACGAATAAAAAAATTCGTGAAGAACGCGTCGTTCGCTCAGCATCCTATTTAATTTGGCAGTGAGGCAATTGTATGGAGTGGACGGGATATTCTGGGCAGAGCTACTTGCCCTTTCTGGAAGAAAGTGGTTGAGGGGACGCCCACGTATGCACTCAAGTTGTTCTTCTGGGGACGCTCTCTCTCTCTCTCTCTCTGGCCATCTGAAGGATGAACACGGAAAGTCCTCGTGTGTGGACGATGAGGATTTCTTATGAGCCTTCGGAGAAAAATTGTCGGGCGCACTTTGGAGAAGTGGACGGGATGGGAGTGTTTGGAGGGGGGGGGGAGGAGGAGGATGAGGGGAAGAGAGAGAGATCCTGGCCAATTGGCAAAAAAAAGCTTTGCATTCATCACGGACGTCGCTCAATTAGTCCTCTCTTTCTCTCTCTCTCTCTCTCTCTCTCTTTCTCTCTCTCTTTTTCTGTCTCTCTCTCTCGCTCTTTTCTCTCTTTCTCTGTTTCTGTTACTCTCTATCTCCCTCATTCTTCTACATGAAGCCTCTTCTGCTCGTCCTCTCCCCATCTCTTCCCTCTCGTTACATGTCTCCTTCGCAATTCTCTATTATAGCCTCTTCGATATGCATGAAGCGGCTTGCAATGCACTCCTCGTTTCACTTACAATTAATTCAGAAGTGGCACATGCCGTCCATTCCACGGTTACAAATCAATACTTTATCAAATGCGTCTTATCTATTGTATAAACGCGAATAGGGACAAGGGATAAGAACATCTAAAATAAAAATAAGAAGAAAATGCAGCTCTGCCTGTCGTATTTCAACTCGTAAGAACATTCAACTCGCATCAATCGTGACAACAATATGGAAAGAGTTCTGGGAGAACAAAGAAAACAAACTATTCTATGAAACAGGTTAGATGTGCCTTTGTTGTTTTTGTTTTTTTTCTAGCGGAAGTCGCGGAACCAGCGAGCAGAGTACTGCGGATAGAAGCGAGTGCGCGCTGGGACGTCGAGCACGGGGAACAGGCGGCAGGAGTCTTCATTCTGAAAAATATTAATAGTTAGCTGAACAAACAAAATGTTCTTTGTTTTCTATTATCGATTTTATTTTCAACAATCTGGACAATTATTTGGAAGAGAGAAATGAAGTGAACAAAGTGAACTAAATAGTTCTACTGACAAAGTGCACTTTCATGTGCGCGCACTTGTCGGTGCGATGCTCGAATTCCATGGCGTAGTGGCTCAGATGGCGTCGTTCGCATTCGGCAAGGAAGGCAGTGCGCCACGCGGGCTCGCACTCGTTCGCGATTAGGGAGAAGAAGGGCGGATGAGGCAGTTCCATCCAAGCCTGGTAGGTGCATAGTTAACCGCAATTTCGATACCAAGGAAAGGAAGGACTGACAAGGCACAGATCAAGAGTGGTATGCTTTGAAGAACTGTCACTGTAAGTGCATAATTCTCACCTCGAAGATATCGGCAACGACCGCCGGGTTCACTTGGGTCAGCTCAACATTGTAACATGGCAAGGAGGCGCCGCCGCCGGCAACCCAGTCACGCACGACAGCGAGTACAGCATCAGCCTGCTGTCGCTCTCCGGGCGCGAACGAATTCGTCCATTTGAAGGTGCGGAACTGCTGAAGAAAAGCGACGGGCGTAGTCTTCTCTATCTCACATCACACTGTCCAACGTTTAATGATATTTGTTGATGCTATGCCATATGCGGCTCAGAAACAGCTTCAACGCACAACAAGGATTGGAAGACAACTATTTTAGGCCCTCTCTGATAACACTGGATGGACAGCGTTTTCGCTTTCAAGGTAATACGCTTATCGCTGCTCTAATACCATTTAATTCTCTTTATCTCTCTCTCTCTCACTCTCTCTCTCTCAGTTCCTATCTCCCTTTCCCAATGTCCTCGGTCGAAGTGAAAGGGCTGGCTGGCTGCTTGACCTTATCTATCAGGAGCGAGCACGCATGTGTAATGCTCCGACCGGTTATTATGATGGTTCCACTTGGAACCGTTGTCAGTATGAGGAACCAACCGATTTGGCAATGAGGGACGAATCGATCGCCTGCGGCAGTCGGCTGTCGCGAACAATGACGTGCTGCAATCAGTTAACAGTATTATCAACTGAACACAAATGAAAGAAGTCGTTTCTTATTGCAAATGTTAATGAAAAAAATTAGTGAGAAAATGTTTTGAAGATATTATTGTAGTAATTGTGCTAAATATCAATCAATCAATAATAATAATAATAATAAAAACTTTTTTCCTATCCTCACCTTGCAAGTGGGGACGACGAGCGCGAAGAGCTCGATGATGTCAGAAGCCGCGGCGTGGCCAAAGCAGCAGCCAGTGATACGAAGCTCTTCGACAAAGGATGTCTTCACCTTCTTGAGGCCGAGCAGATCGACGACGTAGCCGAGGAGGCTGCTGCCCTCCTCGTGGCCCTCTTCGTCATCCCTCGCCTGATCGGAGACGTTACGCAACTCAAGCGAAGAGATGTCGAGCAGCGACCACTTCTCGAAGTCAAAGTCGTGCAGTCTCTACAAAAGCAATTATTGAGTAGCAATCGGGAAAGAAGGCTCCATTACAATTTGAAGATCACAATAGTTGAAAATTATTTCGGCAGATGCACTTTGAGAACAAGAATGCATGTATTTTGGTGTGCTACATACATATATGTATGTATATGGCGCTTCCTGAAGCAGGCTCTCCTTCTCAAGGCAGTTAGTAGCAGCTGTTATCTATGGCAGCAGGCAAAACGCGCCGCTATCAGGCTCATGTGATCGTTAGTTGGCAGTCTAGTGTGAACTACGACGAGTGTTGCAATTATCTATCGAACTTGTCATGTTGCACAAACAAAGGATAGAAACAAAGACAATATGGGCCGTAAGAATGGCTTTATTTGCCTGTTTCTGGAATTTTCGTGCCTTATTTGCATGTAAATTAGCGGACGATTAGAGAAGAGAAGTACGTATGAATTACCTGGGCAAAAGCTTCGGCATGCTTGCTTCTTCTCAGTTCGACGACGGCTCTACCGGCCGAGTCGAGTGAGAAGACGGCGTTGACACGCGGCCGTCTTCTCTTACTGCGCACCGCATTCGCAGCACGGAGAAGCTAATTAATTAATTACTTGGACATTAATTAATTATTAAATTGGCAAATCCGAGACAAACCTTGCGATTGGCCAGCCTCGTCCGGTTGAGGTCGTCCGTCGTGACGTGGTGGAGGATGCGAACGAGTAGCTCATTCGGCAGTGCGCTCATTCTGTCCTGATCGTCGTTGTCGTTCTCCTGCAACCGTTCTCATCTTATCGGTTTTGGCTCGTCAGCACACAACACACCAAATCACGACAGTAATAGCCACTCATGTGGTCTTTAGTAGAAAAGCAAATAGTAGCGTCACATGGACATTGACTGAATACCGGGATGGACCTACAAGAGAATCTAGAGGTTACCAGGGCGGACATACAAGGGATGAATCCCGAGGTTAAGGACGGACCAACAAGAGAAGACTGCGCGTTTAGACAAGAAGAAGCCCGTGCCAAACTGACTCAAGGCACTGTCGCCATTCGTCCTATATCTTGGCATTGCTATCACTTCCCGACACCTCTTCTGCACATGTTTCCAACCTGGCACTCAGTGTTACTTATCTTGCTTGCCCTCTTGCTCCCTTCCAAGCTACTATCTTTCATCTCCAGACTCGCTGCCATTTTCTCAGCGCCTCTTAGTTCTCGCTCAGTTCATGCGCGCTTTGCCCCCTCAAAATTTGCTACGCTATGCAAAAACATTTTTTTTCCCAGAGAGTAAGGAAGTTTAATGACCTGTACTTTCTCCGATAAACCCCTTAAATCGCAGACACAGTGGAGCAGGAGTTTGATAGCGGCACCCAAGCATCAAAGTATTTCTCTGAACATTCCATGTCCGATTCATCCATATTAGAAATAAACAAACACTTTTTAATCTAGCAATTAAAGTATGTTATTTTCCCATTTTGTCCAGCTACTGAATTTCTCTAATGGTGAGCTATACATCATATACTATTATTCTAGTACATACGTTTCTCATCGCTACACTATTTAAATCTTTACTTTATATTGATGAATTTTTTTCCAATTATGAAAATTAAATGAAGCCTTCCTGTTATTTTTCTAAAATAAAAAATCTCTTCTTACCATTCTGTAGAAGAAGAAGCTGTTTGCGGCGCTGCACAAAGGGGTTGACTGATAGTTACTGTTTACAAGATGCTGGTTTTTCACCTCTGCTCATCGTGCAAACGAAGTGCTTTGCATGCCATTGCCTTCTATCTTCCATGGAAGAGGCTACTGATAGTCTTTGTCGGGGCTCTCTTCATCGAAAAGTTGCAATTAAGCACCTCTGCCGTGCTGTGCACCACTGTGGAAATGGTTTAGACTGATTAGAGACGAGTAAACTTGCATCGAAACTTGTGCCTGGAAGATTGGAAGATTCAAAACGGCTTTATCTTTGGGATTAGCAATTGAAGCAATTTTAAGGAAACAAAGAATAAGTCACAAAGCAATAAACAAAGAAAAAGGAAATTGTCTAGTAGCAATTGCCTTCAGTACACCAAATACCACGACGGGCCATGAGATGAGGCTGGAGATTCTCGAAGATTTCGACGTGCATTTCGCCCGTCCCGAACATCTTAGCTGATATGTTCCAAACCTGTGAATGATTACGACGTTGGCTATACATTTATGCTCTGATTTGTATCAGAGAGGATCGAACCTTTTCCCATTCCTCAGAATCGCCAACTGGTTTGTACGTTTGGATCAACCACTTTTGCGTATCGCAGTCCTTTCCTTCTATCTGAAGATTGGTTTCAGTATGCAAATGACAAATTTTCTTTGGAAATAAAAATAAACAACATCATCTTCATTGTAAACGACATGCCTTTATTTTCTTCTTCTCTTCCTTCGTTGTGAAAACCATGTTGTCAGCCTTGACACCGAGTGATGGAACGACGACATCCACACGAAACTGTAAGTGAACATCAATTAAGTTGTTCGTACAACTTCATCGACCACCCTTTTTTCTACCTTTTTGGACGACTTCGAATCCAGCATGACATCAATATTGCAAGGAATTGCGGAGAAGGTTATGTGCACAAATGCAAGGAGAATAAGGATTGCCTTACAACTTGTCATTTGTGCAGGCAGGTGCTGAAAGAAAAGAACTAGAGGTGCTTTGAATATTTTGCTGTTTATCACTATCCGTTACTCCGCCTCGCTCATAGAATTTAGTACAGCCAACATTTGACACACTTTCTTTCGTGATATCCTCAGCTCTTGTCTCGACATCAAAAAAGCAAGCAAATAGAGAGTGAGCTAAATGATTCACTTTTTAGGTCAAGCTGGCTCACTTCACTAACAAAACACCCGAGTGGGCTCCTTAATTTTGATTGTCGCAATAGTAAAATTAAAAGTTCAAAGTTCACTATACTGACAATAAGAAAACTGTTAAACTTAAGATAAATGAAAGAACTTCGTGCCAACATGCTTGAAAGTGGAAAACAATTAAACATTTTTGTCATCCGCAAGATTCGAACCTGTGCCTTCCGAAGCCACTCGGGATGACATCATCATCAGCGACAGATGAAATATGGCACGAAGTCGCCATTCTTATTTTTGATCTTATGCAACGTCTGTTCTTGAGACCATCCATTTGCATTTTTCATCGTTTAAAAGTCATTCCTCTGAACATGCTACTTTTTATTCTTGTTTAATATTTTCAAATTAAAATAGTACGTACAATATCATCCATATACATAGATTTTACATGTGAATACTACATATTAATTAGAATATATAAGATATATAACTACAAGTACGCATTAAAGCGTAACAGAACGACAACAACCGAAACAAAAGAAATGCGAAGGGCGGTGACACCTAGAAATCACTTACGTACGTTTTCGAATGGATCATTCAATACTACAGGCTTTCACTATGTTATATCAGACAATCACAACTTGTCATGAAGATGGAACTTCTCACCATTCAAGCCTCATTGCCAACTTGTAATATATGTATGCTAATTGATAGATCGTTTAAATTGTGTCTAGATAATAATTTAGATATCTAATGGTAAGAAAAGTCGCTATTTTGACTCGTCATCCGAAGAGAGTGGATGATGCTTCGCGGGGGGATTATCGAGTGAGAAGTAGTGGTTGCGTTCCATGCGCTGCATCATCTCTTGCGCGTCGCTTACATCCACGATCCTGAAAAATCAATAATTTCTTTTCAATCAAACCTTTATGTTGATTGCAAAAACTGTTTGATTTTTCAGCCAATATTGATTTTTTTTTTCAATTTTATTATTAAAAATGACTATTAAATCACGATGTAATGTTGTGTCAGTCACCAACTTGAGCAAACAAAATCAAAATCCCCTTTTACAATTTCCCTGCCTACATCGTAAGTCCGCGTCGACTATCAATTTCCATAAATAGACACTTCTAGTCGACTATCAATGTCCATAAATAGCATACGGCTTTGGTCACACCGACTGACGGTCGGTCAGTGGCTGAGAATAGACAGACAGACACGTGAGACTGTACCAGGAAATGATGAATGATACAGAGACAATGCAGTTATGGCCATCACACTGTCACACCTAATCATGATTGCGTGTGTGTGTGTGGCTCCATTGTGATGCGACGCCATCCATGATAGCCACGAAAGATAGTGGCCAGAGCCGTTTTGGGGAAGGAATGAATGGCTGTTTGATCTTCTTCCACACATTGAATCATCGAGAGAGGGGAATCGGATCAGAGAAGAGTGGCTGCTGCTTGCGTCAGTCCTTCTCCGCAGTCACGCATCTTTTCATTTCATTTACTTCTCGCCCGGACATCTTTTGATGTAGTCCTTTTTCTCTTTTTGAAAGCGAGTGTCTGTCTCATGAGACTTCCGCCGCTCTGCCTGTATACGCACATGCGCAAAACCAATTTAGAAAAGAGGCTTAAAGGATGAACAGAGAGTTCGGCAAAGAGAGAGAGCGAGAGAGAGAGAGAGAGAGAGGGAGATGGGTTAGGAATAAGCTCAGAACTCTCTCATAGACATCAATAGAGTCCCCCGTCTCCAGAGCAATCATCTTCCACTTGTCGTAGAGGGCCCCCTGGTCTTTCTGCGTTCGTCTCTTATTCAACCGCGCCCTACACGTCCTCCTTCCGAATTGTTTTGCCGCTCTCTCACTCTTCTTTCCTCACGTTGAATCCTCTCTACGGGTGTCTCGACAAGTGATGTAGAGAGAGAAAGAGAAAAAGAAAGAGAGAGAAAGAAAGCGAGAATGAAAGAGAGAGAGAGAGAGAGAGAGATCGAGAGAGATCGAGAGAGAAAGAGAGAGAGAGAGAGAAAGAAAAAGAGAGATAGAGAAAGAGAGAGAGACAGAAAACGGGAACAGCCGAGAACTGTTTGCCTAGCTTTCTCTTGCTCAACTTTTCCTCTTGTTTTCCACGAGCGACACCACTTGCATATACATTATGCGATGTGTCTCACAAGACGACAAAAAAGCATGTCTGGAGAAAAGGCGCAATTCATGGGAACTCCCAAAAAAATTAATGTGAAAACTTCATAGGGATATGGTTGTTATTTATTAAAATTCAGGTTCAGCAGTCGGCCAAATAGGCGAGAGAAAGCGAATAGTGTAGATATATATACATTCGGCGGAAGAAATAGAGCCCTTTGTAAAGTTCAGAGGAGAGAGAGAGAGTGAGAGAGAGAGCGAGAGGAGAAAGAGAGAAAGAGGGAGAAGGAGAAAGAGAGGGAGAAAGAGAGAAAGAGAAAGAGAGCGAGAACACACTCCCAATGGCTTGTCTCCAATCGATCCCAGCTTTTCTGCTAGTGACGTGTGTAGGGGGGAGTCAGAGGGCAAGGAAGAGAAGAAGCAAGAGAATGATGAAGAGGAAGTGAATGAAGTTGGGTTAGAAAAGAGAAGTAAATGAAAGAAAGATTTTGCAGAGAGTTATGCCCTCCGAGTAGGAAATATGAGAAGAGCGAGTCAACGAAAAAGCAATTTGCTTACTAAGAATGTTAATATCCGCTCAAAAATCATATGACGGCCATATTTCGTTGTTTTTTTTAGTTCTTCTTGCCTTTCCCGCATTTTCTCATATTCGCTCGCTGTCCATATATATTTTCCCCTAACCATTAGATTTGTATGCTCCTCAAAGGTTAATATTGAAAGAAGTGCAAGGAATTCTCATCTATGAAGTGCACTTCTGGCGTGCTAGCAGAAATTGTTTATTTCTGTGCCTCTCGTCATGTTCTCTCTTACAATGCAACGAGTGCGCTCTCATTGGTAAGCCGAGTGATCTATGATCTATGCAAAAAGTATGAAATGAAGCATACTTCTTCTTCTTCTTCTTCTCCACTAGACAACTGCAGAATTCCACATGCACTGAAGATCCTTCTACTTGCTTGTTCTAAGCCCTCAAGTCTACAAATACGAGAAGAAGCATTGCGAGAGAACGAAAGAACTAGACTAAGCAAACACGAGGTAGCCACGCGGGGGTGGAGATGGGGAGGGAGCTACACATATGTACAGTACCGCCCAACATTTCAGGTACATAAATTAATTAGATTAATTAGATTAATTTAAATGATTTCAATTGGAATTTGAGCGATACTAGGCAGTTTTACGCAGTTTCTTGTGTTTTTTAGGGTGGTTTTTGACATGCTGAACAAGTACATACAGTCAGATTTTAAAAAGAATCTCAAATGACCGCTTAAAAACGAATTCGGTCGTTTTTAGAAGGGCCAAGGCCGTGTTTTAGGTGCCTCCGATAACACAAGATCGACAGCACCAAAAAGACGGTCATGACCCTCCTAACAGCGGCCGAATTCGTTTTTAAACGGTCATTTGAGATTCTTTTTAAAATCTGACTGTATGTACATGTTCAGCATGTCAAAAACCACTCTAACAAACACAAGAAACTGAGTAAAAGTGCCTAATACCGCTCAAATTTCAATTGAAATTATTTAAATTAATCTAATTAATCTAATTAATTTATGTACCTGAAATGTTGGGTGGGACTGTATGTACTTAATTCCAGCCTTTCGAGTCTCACTTTCACACATGAACATTTCTTTGATATGGACAAGTTCTGCAGCGCCCGGTAACTATGCCAATTTCATCGTAAACACTATAGAAATAATACTTTGTTCGACTTATTTCTTTTTTTCTGTTGCGCGCATAAAAGAAAGTCCCTCTTTTCACAAAGAGCAGCTCTGCTATTTACAAAGCGGCTGCTGCAGCTGCCACATCTGGAATTGGGGCAAAAATGGCAAGAATTTCAAAGTTGAGAAGAGGCGACTCACAGATGGAACGGAGGATAAGCGATTTGAGGCGTTCCTTTCCTCCTTCACTCTTACTTTCTTACTTTTGCCTTTGTTCACATGGCACTTTACAGCGCCTCTCTCAGCTGGCTCTCGAGAGAGTTTAAGGAGACATTCCCAGAACACTTAACACTCTCGCTCGAGCTGATAATGAGACGAGATAATCCATCTCGAGCGCTCGCTCACCATCAGTCGGGGAGAGGCAATATTAATTCCAGCCATAATCCTGCCGCAGCTGTCCGCATCGCAGCCTCCTTTCACGCAAATTTTTCTCTCTCTCTTCCTCTCTCTCTCTCTCTCTTCCTATCTCTCTTTCTCTCTCTCTCTCTCAGCTACAGCTACTTCAGAGAAAAGCAGCCTTTAAGAAGAAGGCGTTCCTGTTGGCGGTGAAAGAAACGCATTCATGGGAGCGTATCCGTTGTAGATTAGAGTTGTGCTCTTATGAAGTACCCAACCGGCTCTCTCTCTCTCTCTCAACCTCTGCTCTTAATATGAAAATGCCTTTTATCTCTTCTATTGATATCTTTTTGGAAGTCATCCCGCTCGCAGGCATGAATTGTTTCCTTCCGTTGCATAATTGCCGCGCACTATCTATCGGCAGGCGTGGCCTGCGTGGCCGGTGAGGAGGGGGCTATTAAAAGGCGACGTCATTCTATTCCTGCTCGTGTCCACCATTGAATGCCTTATTCTTGCAATGCCAAGTTTCCGCCGCCTTTCACAAGAGCTTCCGTGTTTGATGATTCACATCTTTCGCACGGTGCCGCCACTCTCTTCCTCTGTTTCTCTCCCTACTTCTTGCTCTCTCTCTCTCTTTCTTTCTCTCTCACTCTCTCACTCTCTCTCACTTCTCTCAAGTATGGATAGATTGAAATGGGGATATTGAACGAAGCAATCATTGAGTTTAAGCTCCTCGATATGCTACTACATCATCACTACCCGTTCCGTATGCCAGCAGAATGCTCGAGATGTCCCGGAGAAGAGAAGAGAAGCGTAGAGAGAGAGTGAGAGAGAGAGAGTGAGAAATAGAGAACTTAGAGAAAGAAGAAGTGCAGAGAGTTAGGGAAGCAGAAAAAGAGAAGTGAAGCGGCCCGCCCGACCCCAGAAGCGAGAAGAGATGAAAGAAATGAAGAGAGAGAGAGCATGGAGAGTGAAGAGAGAACAGAGAAGAAGAGTGTGTGTGGCGGCTGCAGGCCTAGACGAGTGTGTGCCCTCCGCCGCTGCACGGCCGCCCTCCAATGCTGGTCTGCGGAGACCCGCATTGTGCCCTTCTTCGCAGCTCACTCAGGAGAGAGCGAGAAAACAGAAGGCAGACTCGCTCTCAGCCTCTTCTTCTTCTATCTGTTTGCTTATGGTAAGGTGGTGAGGAGGCAAAAATACATCATTTTCCTCTCATTAATCCGAACCATTACCACTTGAGAAGGCCTAACGAAGCATGCTTGTTATATGGCATTAGAAGATGCTTATGTGCTTCTCGTTAGCTCGTCTGACATTGCCGAGGGACACTCGAGTGGCCGACCCGCCCTTACCGCTCTCTCTCTCTCTCTCTCTCTCTATCTCTCTCTCTCTACCCCTATCATCATTCGTATGCCCCCTTCTCCATCTCCTCATCCACCCAGCCATTCTTCCGTTCTCGTCTTGCCATGTTCTCCCCTGATGATTGCATCTCGTCACTCACTGTCATAAGAATCGTTCTTGGTCTCAATTTCTGTCTCTCTCTCTTTCTCTCTCTCTTTTTCTTACTCACACTCCCTTACTTTGCTTATCCGCCTCACAGTCCCCATATCGCATATCCGTCTCCTTGTTCTCTCTCTCTCCCCCTTCTCTCTCTCTCTCTCTCTCTCTCTCTCTCTCTCATTCATCTCCAAGTCGGTCACACGGATACGCGCATATGCTGCCATGCTCCTGATGTTCAGGAGCTGTATCGTTTTTGCTTATACATCATCACGCCATGTGGCATTTGTCTCTGCCTTGACGCAGAATTTCTCGTTCATTTATTTCTCGATGCGCATACTATGAATCATAGCACATCCGGCTTGTTCACGCGCGTTCTCGGAACGCTCTTCATTTTGACACGTGCGAACAATCATCACCTGTCTGTGTTTAGCGAGTGGACAAAGCAGCTAGCTGCCTGGTGCTTGACTGTATTTCCTTGTCTCGTAAGAAGAAAAGAAGAAGAGCTAAGACAGCCAGCCAGCAGCCAGCAATGGTGGGTGCTCCGAGCGACGATAGCGAAGGACTTGACGAGGCGACCGGAGACGACGGCGAAATTCTTCTGCCCGACTTTTCGAACCAACGATTTTCGTTAGTAATTATTTAGCTAAATTTGTTAGTAACTCGTAAACACGCGACTCTCGTAGTATACATTTTGTATATGCAATTTTAACATAATTCTTGGAAAACGATGCCGTGCCTATGTATTTCTGCAAATAAGACAAGCTTTTTCCTTCAGCATTGGCGGAGGTCGCTTCTCGTTCGAAGACTCATTCGACTCGTTCATTGGCTTGGGCAGTTTCGGCGTTGTCTTCCGAGGGCACGACGAGTTGAAGGACAAAGAGGTTGGATGGAGGAAACTAATCAAGTATGAGAGAGAGCTTTTGAAAAAAAGAAGATGAAACGTGGGCGTTAAACAAAAAAAATGACGAGCTGGAGACCTTTATTTTTGACATTGACACTGGCTTGTGTCGATCGAAGGTTGAGAGCGGAAACAAGCGTCAGCACACACACATGATGCCGACGTAGTAAGAGATCGGATGATTTCGTCACGAAGAGAGTCTCTCTTTCTCTAGCCCCCATTCTTCGATCTCTAGTCAAGAGTTGTCATAAATACGCCAAGTAAGCGTCAAAAGGCTGACAGCAGTTCTGCTCTTCCTGAGTGAGTAAGAAAGCGTACGAATTTTGTGGCAGCGATAGCGCAGCGAGAAGATGGCACCGATCTATGTATTTAAACGTCGCGCTCCTTTCCTCTAATTCGTCGACCTTTTCATCGCTGTCAGTGCAAATATGAGGAAGCTTTATTTACGCAGTCGGAAATAGAGGGAAAGTGGATGAAAGGAGGAAGAGAAAGATGCTAAGGCAGATGTGTTGTATCAAAGTAGAGAATACTCCCGAGAGACTCGCAAAACTCCAAGCAGCTGCGCCGTTTGCCATTGAGGAAGTTACGGATGAAGAAAGGTTAATGAAAACTAAATAACAGTTGTCGAGATTAAAACTACCAATGAAGACAATTGAACCATAAATTATTTTAAAGATATTCCTCTTTCTTAATTCGAAATGCATCGTTTCGTATAAATTGGAGTGACGTTTTCCGTGGAAAGTGAATGTTGTTCTAGAAATAGCATGAGCTGAAGTTGATGTGACTCTACGCTAGCCTAATTTCTATTTTGGGTGTCGAGTTAAATGAAAAGAAAGACGTCAGCTGACTGCTGAGTGAGAAAACTTGAACTGCCGAGAAGGTGTGCTTCAGCGTCTAATTGAACAGCTGGAAAGTAAGTACCATAGGAGACTTAGTTTGAAAGAAACTTAATACTGCTGTAGCAGGGGAGAGAGTGGGAATGACGAGAAAATCGAGTCCTTACTTTTGCAGGTGGCCATCAAGCGGCTGCAGAAGCAGCACATCAAGACGAACGAGCTGAACGTCATCCGTTCGCTGCAGTCGTCTTATCTGATCGGCCTCATTGACATCTGCCACCTGGACGACGCCCACTCGTGCCTCGTCATGGAGCTGTGCGACACGGACCTCGACCACCACATTCGCTGCAACGCCACCGATCGCCGTCTCAACGCCAATAATTTGAGGTAACTTGACACAGCATACTGTAACAATTTCTTATGCACATACGTACACATATGTCCGTACATACATCAAGCATGACATACACATATGCATGTCCCAAAAAAATATAGTTTACATAATTTATAATTTGCTCAAACATGTCCCCAATGTAGGCTTCTAGGTATTGCTTTCATTTTTTCTCTGCTTTCTTCTCATTTTCCTGGAACCGTTCACACGCTCCTTCCTTTCCTGTGCAAAGCGAAAAACAGCTGGTCATGCAAGACCTTTTCCTATGACATCTCATGTTTCGCGGTCCACGTGCGCTCGTTCGCTGCCTTTCTCCACTTGGTATCCCTGCTTCTCCTTTCGTCTCTCCTTTGTCCTTCTTGCATTTCTGGCTGCTTCTCTTATTTAGCTTCTTTTTTTGTTTCTGTCATTCTTGCACCTGCCTTTGGCGGGAAAAAAGGCATCATTGGTCACGAGGCTCATGCGACGTTTTGGCTACCATGAGATGGGATGGCATTTGGGATGGAAGGGGAAGGGGAGGGGGTAAGGGGCTGCTGTTGTGTGCACACGTGTGCGTGTGCGTGTCCCTTCCCGAGACGCGGGCGGCCCATTACTCTTTCTCTCATTGGAAAGGCCCCTCTCGCAATCAACTGTGGAGCGAGTCCAAGTAATTAGGTTCGTTCCACACGACGCACCCACCACCAAAGTGATGTGCCTTTCTTACAAAAGAAAAGGCCTGCTGAAAATTGATGATGATGCTTCACAAAGAAATATTCAAGAGAAATGGCAATGGATAAAAGTTGTCAAAGCATGCAAATGTCAATGTGAGTTCATTTTAGATTGCTGATCGACAACCTCGCACGTGGCTACCTCGCACTCCACGAGCAGAAGATTGTGCATCGTGACATAAAGCCTCAGAACATTCTGGTGACCTACTCGCCATGCTCCAAGCTCTTCTCATCGGCTAAGATCACTGATTTTGGTGCGTGCATTCCATGTGATAGAGAAAAGCTTCTCATTGTTAGATGGAGACTTAGTATGTATAAAACATGTCAAAAATCTAGCCACTTTAGGGATCGCAAGGACTCTCGACAACGGAGAGATGTGCAACGTGGCGGGCACTTTGTACTACATGGCGCCCGAGGTCGGCGCCAACCTCGTGCGCACGTGCCAGTACAACGCCGAGGTGGACATGTGGAGCATCGGCTGCCTCATCTTCCAGTGCGTCACAGGCGAGGTAAGCTAGCCTCGAGCTCTTTTTTAAAGCTATATTTATGCACTCCGACTTCTGCGCTACCAAGATTATTTATGTATTTCCTCCCACATATAGAATGTGCAAAGAATTCATTGTGTTGTTGCCGTGCCACGCCTGCCTGCCGCCCAATTCCTAAGAGGCTCGTAAAGTAAAGCTCCGCCAACGCCAACGCATTAGGGACGCGCTCTTCCGCCAATACGTTTGAAACACCAAAGAAGCGCCGAAGTCTTTGTTTCGCAGCAAGAAGGCACCGCGTGCAGCTGACAATGAGTGCTTGCATTTTCATCTATTTGCGACGCAGAGTGGGCGCTAGCTTTTTGCTTTATTCTATTCGAAATTTTAGTGGAATACGCCAGACAAGCAGAATGCAATGGGAGAGCGAACAGAATCGAGAGGGCATGTAGGGAAGAGAGAGAGAGGGAGAATCTGGAAGCGACCAAAGACGAGCACCGGAAAAGGAAGAAGAGGCGTCGCTGCACGGCGCAAAGAGCCTGGCCATGATTGGATTTGGCAGGCACTCCCCCCCTCCCCCCCCCCCCTCGGCCGAGCAGGGCAGCGACTTTAGGAGAAAGCGTTCAGAAAACGAGCACAAGATGCAAAGAAGGAAGTGGGTCGAAGAGCAAAGAGAAGCTTTTAGCAGAGAGAAAGGAAGCTTGGGTTGGCATGGCAATGAATTGATCCTTGAACATCTTGAGGTGCCCTTCGATGAAGGCTCGCTTTGTCGTCTTTTCTTGCATACGGCAGGAGAGAACTACGAAGCGTACGATCATCCAGAGATGCCGAGAGATACTCCGAATGAGGTAATCCGTTAGTTCTTCATTTTCTACAATCCTCAAGGAATAAAACACGAATAATTTTGTATGTTATTTCTGTCCATTCAAAATGTTCCATAATTTCATGTGGTCGACATCGTCCACGATCTGCTCGAGATTGATCGGCACAAGCGAGCAACCCCGGAACGTTTCTTCCACTCGGTGACTTCATGGACTGGCGAGAAGTGCGGAACCCTCTGTACAGTCTGACCACTCTCCCGCCATCCCTGGCACCATTCATACTAGTTGTTATACTCTCTTAGACATATTACAGCGTAAGACACGCTCGGGGCGATTGCAAGATAAGAGAACGATACGGGTTTAGAGAATGCTTTTGAATATGCTCTGGCCAATTGTTGTACTTTCCATCTCTCTTGGCAACCATCAGCTAATTCAACATTCCTCGTGATAGTCAGCAGAACCCTCGGATGCGAAGGGCCTGCTTCATACGTTCCGATAATTCACTATTCATATAGCCATAGATTTAATTTTTCAGTCATATTATCGGGTCTTAGAATAGTTGGTCATCTTTCACAGATGAGAATAAAGAATTGTAACAATGCAATTTTTTCGCTTAAAGTTCAAATGAAAACGGCAATTGTATTAAATGCTTGAAGAAATAAAGAAAAAAAGGCAAAGAAAAAGGTAATGCATACCCTTCTTCGACTACATTGTACTGATTGTAGAGCTCGTCGACTGCATTACGGAGATTCTCCGTCACCTCAAATGGAACAACATTATGACCGATGATATGTACTGAGAGAAATGTGCTAGATAATATTTCTAGTTATTTATTAAGGTTGAATAAGTACCATAAAGGTTGTATTTAATAACACGCACATATATATATATATATATATATATATATATATATATAGGCGTGCATGCATGTAGATGCATACATGGCACGATTGTGCTACCGTAACCGTAAGCTACCATAACCGTGATTTGTTTTCATCAAAATTTTTGCAGGTTACAGTAACCGTAATACAGAGATTCGGTAGGTGATACATATGTAAATATCTCATAAAAAGTTCGAAATTTTTATCATTTTTAAAATTATAATGTCAGAATAAGAGTTTAAATAAAAGCAAATTACTAAGGAGGTTCCAGCAGATACATAAGTACTTCTTTGCTGCTTCTTGACATTTACTAGGCGTAAGATGTAAATTAGAGAAGTGAATACCTTGAACGTATTCTCGATGATTCCTTCGCTACCCACAATGGACTTGAACGACTGGGTCATCAGCTAAAGGAATTAAAATTACATTCTAAAATTGACAAGAAAAAAATGATTGATAGAAAAAGTTGTTGAATGAAAGGCTTTAAATTAACCAGAACATTTTCTGAATGAGAGGCTTTAAATTAGTCAGCTTTTGAAGTTCTCAAACAGAATGTAACGCAATAGGCATATGTAACTGCTTTCAAAAAAAATTATTTTGAAATAGTCAAATAGTATTCAGTTTCGATTAGTCAGAAGTCTGGGGTCATAGACTGAATCCAACAGGTAATTTTCAATTTGACAGAGCAGCTAGGAAGGACCTCGTTGGAGTTGGAGGTGGCGATGGCATTTTGGAGCGCGAGTGAAATGTCGCAGACGACATCTTGTACCTTGGACGGCAGTCGCTGCTTGCTCTCCAGGCTCACTCCGCTCATTCTGTTAAGATTGCAAATCTTCAAAGTAGCAGATTCAAGTTCGACAAGACTTGAAAGGATGCCCATGCTCAGTAATGCTTAATCAAAATATTAAACGCATCGTTCATGGCTCAAACTTTTAGTGCTAATCAACGCTGAATATACGGTAGTCGAGTGGTTAACTTCTCGCCAAGTAATACACTAAATATCTAACGATAAGCATAGAAGCGAGGAGAAATAGTGTTTTTCGAGTTTAATTCAGTGTTCTCTAACCTATTGCACATCTGTGAAAATTGGTGAAAAGAAATATGAAACCTTTCTAATAGAAAGCTCTTGATTAGATCGTAGACATTCCGCCAACACAAAAAAGCTGTTTCGATTGGGTAAGAAACTTCCGTCCTTCCCCGGTTCAATACACGATATTAATGTAGGTAATTAAACTAACATTCTGCTTAGTATTGGTTTCTCCGTCGTCTGCTTATCTAGACGTTGTATCCCGGTGCTTGGACAAGCACCAATGGTGTAGCGGTATCATTGTACCCTCCCACGGTACAGACCCGGGTTCGACTCCCGGTTGGTGCAATACTTTTGGTATTTTAAATAAAGATTTGGAATTTTCCTTTGCTGCTCTAAATTAGAAACTACCCTTTGTTTTCCTTGCGTTCCGGCGAATCAGTTTTCTTCGCGCTATCCGGACGAATAAAACTGCCGTTTATTCGGCTTACGACTCAGGTAATTAGTTTAAGATGAAAAATTAGCCTGATTCTTCCAGCTTTTATTTTCAGATGAATTTCAGACCTGTCATCTGGGGGAAATCAAATTTTCGTGCAATTTAAGTTTTTAAACTACATACAAGGCAAAATTCACTGGCCATTTTCACAATTATACGTCACCCTAATTTTGCGAATATAAATTTCTTCCTCTCGATATTTGTGCCAAAACCTAGCATCTGGAACTTCTTTATCCATTCCGGGTCAGTAGCGTTGAGAAAGGGAAATAACGGTTAGTGTGGAAAAGAGCCCATTCACTCATCAATTTGCGCCGGAGCAGGAGTCCACCATTGCAGCTCATTGTTAGCGCCGCCGGGGACTCATAGAATAACTCATTGAAGGTAATTGAAAAATTCGTTAGTATGCACCATATCTCTTGACATTTAACAAACAAGCAGTCGTGGTAGAATGTATGGACTTTCCATCAGATAAAAATGCATAGCGCTCTGTTCCTTCTCAGAAATTTACTGAAACAGCTAACCTTTTAAAGGCATATTTATAGAAAATTTATCATACGAGGTTTCAGAAGTGGAAAGAGAGAAGAACGAAGAGCGGGACGAGCAGAGAGAGGGGATACGACGTAGGGTAGGCTCCGTTGACTGGAGAAGACGTGGGGTGGGCTCCGTTGACTGGAGTAGACATAAGGAGGGCACCAGTGACTGGAGTTGACATCGCGAGGGCGCCGTTACAGAGGTTGTCGCTGCAGCACGTTCACTCCAGCATAGTTCGGGTCACTGCTCACTTGTCGTCTAATTAGCTAAACTTGACATGTTCATCATATTCCATCAAAGAGAATAACGAATATTATGATGATTATATCAGGAGTCCGCCATAAAAACACTGCCAACCTCAATGTCACAATCGGCCGTTACGCATGCTTTCAAAACAAGTTTGCCATGACCACCAGGTGCATCACCAGTAACCTGAAGATTGTCTTGATTTCAAGAAACTTTTATAGCACAAGAAAAAGAAACAAACCTTGCCACATTTGGTCTCTCCCTCCTTGCAAGCTGCCTTCACGAACACGCTAAGTCCTGCCTCCTTCCCGAGCTTTAAAGGAAGTATCCGACGAAAGAATACCGTATCTAATAAAAATACGTTTCAAACTGTGCTAAACTCCCAACTGGATGAGCCTTTTTTGAGCGCCCGCTACAAAATTTCAAATATGAAACGTATGTGTCTCTAACCTCTCTCGACTTCTTTCATTGTCTCGCTTTTCTCTAACGTCTGTATCTCTCATCCCTTGGTGAAAATGGGGTGCTAAGTGGGCAAGGCGGTCAGAGACTGCCTCTTCTTCCCACCCGTTGGCACTCCTTGCTTGGATTTGAGCATACACCGGGTGCATCGACAGAGACGTTTTCTACCGTATTCCAAAGAACAAATGCAAATTTCTGGCTAAATACTGACTTTCGTAAAGCGGGATCACCTCTAATCGATCTTTTATGCCAGACTTGATCATATTGGAATATAAAAGAAGAAGTAATTTTTTCGTCGGATACTTCCTTTAACCCCGCGTAGCACTCGAGCGCGTCGACGGGGCAAGCGACGAGAACCAAGAAAAGGAAGCAGAGAAGACGAGCCACGACGGACATATGCAATGATAATTGTTATTTGGGGATTGGAAAGGAGAAACGAATTAGTGATAAGCCTTGCAATAAAAATATGGCAGTGAAATTGGATAGAGAGCCAAACTAACCAGCGGGATATAATTTAAAGCAGAGAGAAAAATGAAGAGCGATCAAAATGAAGTAATCCGCGCGTTTATATACGTTTTTGTGTGCACTGTTTACGTGCATCTGAGATTACTGAGGAATCGGAAACTTATCTTTTGCACTCAAAAATACCAATGCCAGCCGCATTACCACACGCATCCGTCATGCATACTTTGAACACAAATTTGCCGATCACAGCATCTAAATAAGCCTGAGATTTTTTTCTGTGGTGTCAGACCGTCTCTTCTTCCTTCTCTTGGCTCTCGTCGCTTGCTCCTTTGACGCGCTCAAATGCTAGCACAGATATGTGGCCGCGGTTGCTTCTGGGGTTCGTGGTGTGTGCATAGGGATAAAGACGACGGTATTCCATGCTGATATTCGGAGATGAAGGAGGAGGAGAGCCATCACGCCAGCAATTGGAGAGCAAGCAATAACAAAGAAACCTGGATGTTGATATCAGCGTTGACATGAGGCAAAACCTCTTGTTAACCTACTTAGCCTCATTTCAGTACCATGATGTCAAAAAGGACACTTTACTACGGCTGCAGATGTCACATTTTAGCACAAATATCAAGGGCAATCAAATTTAGTGTCATGCCTGAAAACCCTGTCTTTTGTTATAAACCACACTTAATGTTACGTTCGATAAATTTGGGTGGTGTATAATCGTAAGAATCGATCATATTACTTGCATGGAAATTAGAATTACTCAAGATGACAGTCATGCACATCATCTGAAAATATATGTATACTAAAGATTCTGGGACATTTTCGTCATGAACTATTTCTTCTTATAATTCGCGCACATGCGGCATAGCAAGTCAATGACATTTCGCGCGCGTCCTGAAATAGAATGCAATAGAGTTTATTCTTCTTTGAAACAAGGCGGAATAGGCGTTCGAATTCCCCAGTCATGATGAGGACATGAAAAAGAAGGCACAATTTAATATTAGTTGCAACCTCGCGGTGACGTGCATGCCGAAGCAAAGTTTATTAAGTGCGCGCGATCTTTTTTTAAAGTTTACTCGTTCTGAACTTGAACTACTCGTCACTCAGATTGCGCAATCAACTTACATAGATACATTGTGCAGACAAAAAGAATGTATAAATGCGCAGTGTACTTCATTTTGATCGCGCTTCTTATTTCGCTCTACTCTTGCTCTGAGTTTCGTACCTAGGAGGTTTACGAACTGATTCGTTGCCCCATTCTATTCCCTAAACAACCATTATCCTTGCATATGCCTGTCATGGCTTAGGAGAAGGTACAAAGCGCTATGCATTTTTATGTGATGGTAAGTGCTCCATTTTACCACGACGGCTTGCTGTTAAATGAAAAGAGATATGGTGCATCCTAACGACTTTTTAATTACCTTCAATGAGGAGATCTAAAGCGAATAAATAGTGTCTTGTTTTTTCGCCTTATTTCGTCGGGCTGAGCTAGAAACTTCGTTTGCAAGTGTTCCGAAGTCACAAAAATCCCTCTGCCCTGAGGAATAACAGTATTCTCGATTTTGAATTCGCGAATATTTTATCTTCAAGCCATTTTCAAAAAAAAATTGACACAGCAATACCGTGGCCGACGGGGCCATTCGACTCCTACGCCAATATTGGCCGGGTTTTGCTTAGCACATAGGCTGACCAACCAGTGGTTCAAACAGAAATGATGAGTGGAGGCGCTCTTTTCCTCTCAAAGCATATTTTTCCTCTTCTCCTCGCTTTTCACCCCACAGGATAAAGAAGTTCCAGATGCCAGATTTTAGTTCAAATTTCTAGAGCAAGAAAATTTAAGTTCGCTAAATTTGGGTGAAGTATAATTGTGAAAATCGACCAGAATTACTCGAAATGTATATCCAATCACGAGTTGAACGGAAAATTGTATTCCTCCAGGTGACAGTTCTGAAGGTCATCTGAAAATAAAAGCTGGAAGAATCTGGCAAATTTTCCTCTAAAACTAATTGCCTGAAATGACTAGGTGGCCTTTTGAAGACATGTTATGTTTTCAAAACGCTCATCAAGAGTGAAAATATCATTATTTGCCACATTAATAGAGAAGAAATAGAATGAGTCATCGCCATAAGAAATCAAAGAAGAGTTTTTCATAGAGGCTTCCGGGCATGCTTAGGTTCATTGATAGGAAAGAAGCACACGACGGGGCAGAAAGCAAACTAATTCGTTGAACAATTAATTATTTAATTTTTACTACATTTAGCAGAAATATATGTAGCTGCGCTAATTGTTTGCCTAAAACAACAATAAAAAATTATTCCCTCATAGATACAAGACCGATTTATGTAGGTATAATCAGTCTATATTGTTGCAGCCTAGAATACTAGTGGGTGAAATTTCCAAAAAAAAACGTTATTATCGGACCGGTCTTTTACTAGATTTAGTAGAACTCTTTATTCTCGATTAAGTAAGATATTCATTTCACATGAATGCATATCGATCGGTTGTCACAACAAAATTACATGGCTTTCAAGAGCCTATCAATATTATGACGAGGGCAGAGAATTTTAGCAATTGAAGGCTTTGCCCACGTGACTGGTGTTGTGCTGTACAAAGGTCATTCAATAGACGGGGCCGTCGATGAACTCTTCCTTAATGTCGAAGTACATATGGCTTAATGTGAAGAAAAGATATTACTAACAAAGTGATTTTTTTTCATATTTTTTTCATAACAGATATGAATAAAAAGTAAAATTGATCTTTTTGTCCTCTGTCATGGCGCTGTGTGTGCATGCAGTGCAATGTTTGGTTCGATCCAGCAGAGTTGAGATCGAGAGAGTCTTTATCTCTCACTCCAATCTCCCTCTCTCGCTCACTTTCTCTCTTTTATCATCCTTATCATTGTTTCCCCTCGCTGTCTCTTTGCCTTCCTCTTCCTCTCCTCCTCTTTCTTTCTATACCTCTTTCTCTGTCTCTATATATCTCACTCTCTCCCATTCTCTCACCTGTCTCTATCTCTCTCTCTCCTTCTGTGATGAATATTTCGCGGAAAATATGAGAATGAAATTGCCCATATGTGAAAACGGCTTCTTTTTACTGCCAAAATGAATCATTGAGCATAAACATAAAAAAAGTACAACTAAACATTTTTTTCTAATCGATTATCCGTAATATTTCTATGTTAACGCGTGCTAAATTGGAAAACATGTGTTTAAATAAGGAAAAAAGTGCATAGGAAGCGAGTGAAGCAACCACTTTCTGATCTTGAGTCAGGCGAAGGTGAGGAGAGAGAAGGCTAAAAAGAAAGAGAGAGATTGAGAGAAAAAGAAAAATTGAGAGAGAAAGAAAGAGTTAGAACAGTGTTTCCAACAATACCAAGGAATAAAATACATACGTAAATAATATTGCACATATAGTGCAGGTATTTCTCCATATCTCCAGTATGTACATATGTAGTATTGACTTGTTGTCCTTGAAATGTCTAAACACGACAGAGGAAGTTCTTCTACTTGGGAGAATCAGTAATTGGAAAATTCGATAATATGGCAATGCATATTGTACGTGATACATCTCTTGTCATTCAATTGCAAGTACACTGTCGTGGTAAAATGGATACTCTAACAATCACTTTAAAATGTAGAAAGTATTGTTCCTTCACTGAACTAGGAAACAGATTTACTTTCAAGGTTTTTTTTTTATCTTACGAGGAACATGGGACTGCTTCAGAAGTGAAAAGAGAGAAGAGCAAAGAGCGGGATGAGTGGAGAGAGTGGTAGAGAAATCGCGAGGGCGCCGTTACAGAGGTTGTCGCTGCAGCACGTCATGGAATAGGAACGAACGTTCACTCCAGCATAGTTCGGGTCACTGCTCACTTGTCGTCTAATTGGCTAAACTTGACATGTTCATCATATTCCATCAAAGAGAATAACGAATATTATCATGATAATATCAGGAGTCCGCCATAAAAACACTGCCAACCTCAATATCACAATCGGCCGGTACACATGCTTTCAAAACAAGTTTGCCGTGACCACCAGGTGCATCACCAGTAACCTGAAGATTGTCTTGATTTCAAGAAACTTTTATAGCACAAGAAAAAGAAACAAACCTTGCCACATTTGGTCTCTCCCTCCTTGCAAGCTGCCTTCAAGAAAACGCTAAGTCCTGCCTCCTTCCCGAGCTTTAACCCCGTGTAGCACTCGAGCGCGGAGATGGAGCAAGCTACGAGAACCAAAAGAAGGAAGCAGAGACGACCAGCCACGACAGACATATGCAAGGAAAATAGTTGTTTAAGAAATTGAATGAAGCTACGAGTTAGTAAACCTCCTAGCAATACCTTGGGAGGCCTAAATTGAATAGATGTGAGAAATAAAATTCTATATGACCCTTTCTTGCCATGGGACACCTTTATTTTCCATTGGAAGCCGCCTATAAGACCTTGTAACGCGTACACTTGAATTCAGCCAAAAAGTGCCTTGAGAAGGGGCGCGGCTTTTGAGGAAATGTTTAGGTTTCAAAACGCTCATCAAGTGTGAAAATAGCATTATTTGTCATATTAATAGAGAAGAAATTGAACGAATCATCACCACGAGAAATGAAGGAAAAAGTGTTTTCACAGACGCTTCCGGGCAAGCAGAGATTCATTGGCAAGAAAAGAAGCAAAGAAAGGGGAAGAAGGGCAAACTGATTCATCGAAGAATTAAAGGAACTGCCTATGGAGATTACAATGTTGCTTATTTTTATAAATAATATCCGACCAAATAGAAACATCGTTAGGATAAGTTAGAATGGAGGGGCCCGAAGAGAACAATCGCATTTTCCACACGTCGTACTGTAGAATTTAGGGAGTGAAGTCATCACCGCTTGCATATTTTCTCCCCATGCACATCCTCATTCTATCAGAAAGAAGGTGATAACTAGGTTAGATGCGGTAAGCCTCGCTTGAGATTTGATGGAAGAGAAGAGGGGCAGAGAGAAAAAGACTCACAAAGTATAGATTGTTGTGATGGATACTGTGTTAGCACCAAACACGTTCACTCCAGCATAGTTCGGGTCACTGCTCATCTGTCGTCTAATTGGCTAAACTTGACATGTTCATCATATTCCATCAAAGAGAATAACGAATATTATGATGATTATATCAGGAGTCCGCCAAAAAAACACTCCCAACCTCAATGTCACAATCGGCCGTTACGCACGCTTTCAAAACAAGTTTGCCATGACCACCAGGTGCATCACCAGTAACCTGAAGATTGTCTTGATTTCAAGAAACTTTTATAGCACAAGAAAAAGAAACAAACCTTGCCACATTTGGTCTCTCCCTCCTTGCAAGCTGCCTTCACGAACACGCTAAGTCCTGCCTCCTTCCCGATATACATACATATGTATGTATGTACTTTGTTTCAGCTTGCACGTCACCTTGAAGAGATTGCCCGGAATATTAAATTGTACCTTTCGCGACATGTTCATTTGTTTCAAGTCATCATCATCAATAAGTAAAATTTCTATTCTGTCTTGTTTTCAAAAAAGAATGAACACCACTGTATTCTTGTTCAGCGGCTCCTTCATTCTGAAGAAAATTAGGTCAGGGGTCCCGGAATTCAAAAAAAAATTTCTGAGGTGTTTTTCGATAGAATAAAGGCGCAGCAGGCGCGTGCTCCACGGGAATCGGACAGGAAACATTGTACTTTATTGCAAGTCCTTTCAGCTAACATTAGTCGCCTTTCCTCAAATCTTTGTTTTTTTCGCTCTTTCTCACCATCGACAGACTCTCCAGATGCAGTCGAGGAAAAGTGATTTGAGAGATTCAAACAAGTTTCTCAAATAAAGTTTTCCTTTATCTTACAATGTGACATGGAGTACATCAGAAATGAAAGGAAGAAGAGGAATGAGCATAGAAAGTGAAGGAGACATGCCGTTACCAGTTACAGAGGTCGCCTCTGCAGCACGTCATGGATTGGAAGTACACTCCAGCGAGGTATGGGTCATATTTCGAAACTCGTCTACCTTCCTAAACTTTATGAATCAACCATAATCAATTAATCTTTCCATTTTGTCAATCAAAAAGAATATTGCAGATTATGATGATAATATCAGGAGTCCAAAAAAGAAATATTGCCAACCTCAACGTCACACGTGCCCGTCATGCACCCTTTGTACACAAACTTGAACGTACCAGCATAGTTTGTTACATCTCCATTAATCTGAATTTTTTGTCTTCAACAAACGTTTTATTGCGTCATGAAAAATTGATAAAACCTGGACACATGTGGCAGCTTCCTCCTCGCAAGTTTCCGTCGTGAATCCGCCAATTGCTGCCTCCACATTCCTGGCCAAGACTCCCTTGTAGCACTCGAGCGCGTCGAAAGAGCAGGCAACGAGAACCAAGAGAAGGAAGCAGAAGCGGCCAGCCAGGACAGACATATGCAAGCAAAATTGTTATTTAAGGAATTGGTTATGTCTTAGTACCAAAAACCAAACTCGAGTAGTGAAATAGCTGTTTACGTGTATCTGAGAAGACTGCATTGGAGTGACAAATTGGTCAAGTTCTGGACGAAAACGATAACGGCTCTATTCAAGAGTTGGCGTCCCATGGTAAAAACGGTTCCATCTAATTTTCGGCGTCTGCGAAATGACTTATTGTTTGCACTTTTTTTGCCATGGACGCCTTTATTTTTTCATGGGAAGCCTATAATACCGTTGAACGCCTACACTTGAATAGAGCCAAAAAGTGCCTAGGGGACCTTTTATGGAAATCTTTCGGTTTCAGAGTGCTCATCGATTTTTTTTAAGTGGTGCCATTTGTCATAATAACAGAGAAGAATTTGAGCGAGTCATCACCATAAGCAATGAAATAAGTGTTTTCAGACACTTTTCCGGGCTAGTTTGGATTCATTGACAAGAAAGAAGCACACGATGGGGGAGAAAGTGCGAAGTTGACGTGGAGCTAAAGGTAGAAAATAAAGTACTTATAATTTAATCTGTTTTTCTTTCTAGCGTCCATTTCAGAGATGCAAGAAGGTGTAGGAATATATTGTAATCAATAATCATTTAGATCCGCAAGTTCGATAGTACAGTGATAGTCCTTCTGTAATCGTCCCGCCGCGACGGCCTCCTTGAACGCGTCCTCGCATCGTCATTGCGACGGCATCTTGGATCGCAGTCGTGACAACTTTAGGATCTTCTTGCACGCACTTCCCTACCTGCAAGCAAGCTGGTTATCGATTCCAATTTTCTGTGGTACTGTTCCCATTGTTAAACAGTTTCTATGATGTTCTGTATTTTTTATACACTGTTAAAGGAACGTAAAACTTAAATGTAATCTATTTCAATTTTTCATAATATTGTCTTAGCGTCTCTCAAACTGAAATGCATTCTCGCAGTTGTGTCAGGCAAAAAAGTTAGTTATCGGCCGCATTAAGAATGCTATTACTATAAATGGCAGCACACATTTGCTGAGTACGGATAGTCGCTGCCACTGTCGATGCCATGTTCCTTGAAATGCCCGAAGGCAGCGGTCATATATCACAACCCTGAAAGAAGTGTTATTTTTTTCAATTTTTATTAAACGTTATAAAACTTTCAATTCGACGTGAAAATATCGAATTTTTCGAGTTCTTTCTTTTAAGATAAATGAAGGGGAAAGAAGAGGCCTGCTAAAGAACACCAAACCTACTCGATTGCTGGAGCTCATGGAACAGTCGAGGAGGTCTTGCTTGGAGAGCTCGAAGGGCCTTGTGCCGTTGTGCTCGAGGATGAACTGGCCAACGAGTGAGCCCACTGAAGAGAATTTTGTCTTCAAGCAACTACCGTTTTTGTTGACTTCTTGAAATCCTCTTCATGCACATCGTTGACAACGCCGTGTGATCACGCCAATCGAACTCTTTCGGGTCGTTTTGATACATTCGGCTTTCTTTTCTTCTAGAGTAGAAGCTTGCACAGATGCCATAACTGCGAGATATTCAGGATAACTTTCTGCTCAAGGGCATAAATTCATATGCATATGTACAAGGCAAAGATTTGATTTCTGGGAGAAGCTGCTGGAGAAAGTGGAAAAGCGTGAATGCGACATCGTAGTCATTACTTCCTTGTATGTATGCGTTGTCTCTCTCAATCTCTGTTTCTGCCTCTTTCTCAATCTCTCTCTGTCTCTCTGTCTTTCTCGCTCTCTCCTCCTCTCTCCCTTCTCTCTCTTACTCTCTCTCTCTCTCTCTCTCTCTCTCTCTCTTTCTATCATTCTCCCCCGCTTATTCAGAGGTTTATTCTAGGACAAGAAGCTTACTCATTTCATGTTTTTTTAAGGAAAGCGTTGGCATTTCTATCCTCCTGGAGAACGTTTCAAGCGTGTAATGATTTATCCTTAATAATATTGATTATTTCTTATCATGACCATAGCTACTTTGCTAACACTTTACATGCACCTTGTTTAACGTCCACTTTTTTCTAGTCAGCATCGAAATCTCATGTATAATAACGGCATCTTGTGTTAATGTTTATGGATAAGAAGTCAGAGTGAGAGAGGCATAGAGCGGCAGAGAGGGAATAGGAAACGAGCGCGATGGAGATTTAGAGGGAGATGGAGAGAAAAAGGGTGAGTCACAGCAGCAATGCATCCCGAACCAAAAGCAAGAATGAAGAGAGAGAGAAAGAGGGAGAGACAGACAGAAAGGGAGAGAGAGAGAGAGACCGAAAGGGAGACAAAGAGCGAGAGACAGAAAGGGAGGTCATCCTTGTCGAGCCTTCACACTGTCCGATCTGCTCCAATGCTTGACAACTTTTCGTAATGTTCATTCAATTCGTAGCTTTTGTAAATGACATGGTCTGATTTTCTCCTTTTTTCACAGGTACATTTCTAGATGTCGCCATACACGCGAATCTTCACTTCTCTCATCGCCATAACCGCGATGTCTACTTCCACTTCATTTCCAACCATACGGGTAGCCAAAAATCTTACAAATAATAATCGCACAAAGGTGTTTTTAACACCCAAGTTAATAAAAATGATCAACTAAAACGTTCACCCATTAAACAGCAGTGATATTTGTCTTGCCAGAAAATTAAAACCGGAGCACTCAAAATGTCATTATAATTTCCTTTGCTTATTTCTTTGATTTAGTCTGAACTCAATTACTTCGTGCTTGCGATTAGACTTAATTTCCCTGCTCCTACAGTTAGCCTCAACGGTCTTCTCCTCATGACCGACAAGTCGGGTGAATGTTCTACATTGGGCGAGGACGAGGTCTCTCCTCATCATTTTTCTCCTCGTACACACCGCGTCCGCCGAGAAGAACATCTTCCAGCCAAAGTCAGTGATACGAGATGGAGGAGGATAACTTCAAGACAGAGAATATCTTATGATATTGCGCTCCATTCGCGTTTGTTTTTTGCCATCAATCAATCAATCTCTTTTTATGTTGAATGCATCGCATCTTTATCATTGTGATCTTAGATTACTTCTCTTTTGCCCCACAAGTCTATGTTTCATCTCTCACAATACAATCAAAAATCTTTACTCAAATTCTCTGGAAAAAGAGCTGCAAATGGGATTGTCCTTACTTAAAAAAAAACATGTTATTGTACTTCTGCCTCTTTCGATGATATATATATGTACATACACATGTATGTATCTATCTCACCGATCGCGCCCTCTCATCTTCAAGCGATCTGTTTTTTTTCCGTAATGACTCAGATTCTCACTCTCCTTCTTCTCCCATTCTAAAAGCATGCGCCCTCTGAAAGAGGAAGATCCGAGACTTATGGTTAGGTATGAGAATGCGATTAAGGGAGAGTGAGAGGTTGAGTCAGACTATAAAAATACATACATAGTATACTCATAATGCTCATGTGACCTGTTTTCTGCGTTTACTTACTTCTCTCTCTCTCTTTTTCACCATCTCTCTCTCTAACTCTACCTTCTCTTTCTCTTTACCTCTCTCTTCCTCTATTTTCTCTCCCTCTCTGCCTTCCTCACTATTCTTACCATCTCTCTCTCTCTCTCTCTCTCTCTCTCTCTCTCTTTCTCATCGTCTCTCCCTCTGTCCAGAGGCATCAGCGAATACTGCCCGATCCCAGGTGTCGGCCAGACGTGTCCTCCCTATTCGAATTGCTGTCATGCTTCTTCGCTTCAGGTATATTTTAATTAAATTTTTTTTAATATTAATATTTTAATAACTAAAGTAAATATTATAATTGTTAATAAATATATTTCTACTTAAAATTTTTCTTTATTTCATACTGTTTACAGTAAAAAAAAATGTTTCAGTATTCAAAAAGAGTTTTTTCACTTATTCCAGTATTGGCTTTCTTTCTTTATTTCTTTACGGTGCATATTAAGTAGCACTGGTGGGTGATATTATATATAACATGAGAACGCAGAAAACATGGAATCTTTAGCTATTAGATTACATGTCTTTGCGGCTCGGATGAAATGGAATGATTACGAATTGAGGAACGAGCTGTTGGGTAGGCTAGTTTGAAAGAGAGCAGATCTCCGGTTCCTGAATTGTGGAAATGGAAAGGATGGCTGGTGGGACTTCTCATCGTGCTCGCCTTTCTCGTCATGATCTGCATTGTCTTCACGTTCATTCTGTGCATCTACTGCTATTCGAGAAGGTCATGGTCGCTCATTCTTCATAATCAGCCGCGTAATTCGCTTCGGTCTCTACGATCCCTCCCTGGAAATCGATGAAGAAACCCCTTGAAATTCCACACTTTTCGCCAAGTTTTTTTTTTCGGAATTTGAATGAAGTTTTTAAAATCTGCATGAATGTTCAATTGCTTTGGGTGTGTTGTTTCATTTTTGGCTAACAAAGTGTGTAAATTTCTAACAATCATTTCCTAACCACGACTAAATAGTTATTTTATCTGAATGAAGCTGAGTAGCTCAACTCCAACTCTAACTACTGTAAGAAGACGTCAACGTCAAAATAATCTGAGAAGTAATAAATCGAGCTTGTGATTGAGAAGAATACGCTCGTGACGAACAAATTAGTTAGGAAGAAGCAATTCTTCCCAAAATATTACAAAGTAGCAAAAACATTAGCTCATCGAAATTTGATCGTATTGAAGGGATTGTTTGAAAAAGGAAACGTTCCTTGAGCATCTTCATCTCATGGTTGGGTTCAAAAACGAGAATGGAAACAGAAGTAACAAAATGCTTACGTCGATTAAAAATCACGTTGACAACGAGGAAGAGAGGCGAAAAGTGAAGAGAGGAACGGGCGCAAGGTGAATACATATATGGTTACAACACGCGCCATCTCTTTCTTCCTTGCGACCCACTTACTACATGCAGGTTGATTGTTCGAATATATGGTCAGGCTATGTTCATCTTTTTTATAGCTAAAATAGTTGATTATATAAATCTAAAAATACTTTCTGAAATAGGTACCTACATAAATCCATACTTATATACTCTCAGAAAGCATCGCTCCTTCCATCTCTACATCAACGACCGCTGCTCTAGTAGGCAGCATCGCGGACACTTCCGCGCCATCCTCACCCTTGGACGATGACGAAAAGGAGCTGGCGAAGATAGCTGCCTCGTGCATGACCGGTCGCGAGCACAAACAGATGGCAGGCGGCATGCTGCGGCACGGGATGGCGCGACTATTTAATGTGAGAATGGTCAGGGAAGCGCTGAAGGCGATTGGTCTTGCGGAGCTGCGTACCGTGGCCGGATTTGCGCCGCCCGGGCCGTGGACAGCATATCGAGTGCCGACGAGCGACGAGATCGCAGCTGCGCCCACCGTCGAGGCCTACTACGAGCTACGCGAGCCGCGCAGCGAGGAGCGCAGTCTCGATAGCGACTTTTTCTTCGAGAGCAACTTCCCGCCCGCCATCGGCTTCTTGGACGCGCGCTTTCCCGCCATTCGCGCCAGCAAATTTGAGGCGATTCGTCGTCGTCGTGCACAAGTGAGCATAGACAGGGATGAAGTTGATCAGTTGATTCACGAGTACTTAGCCATTTATTTCCGCGTAAGAAACGCAATGGACGACGTGCTTTTTGCACACAGTTATGACTGCTAGTAGGAATACTTCACGATTTGCATTACTTAGATATTGTTATATGAAATGTCTACAAATATATTTCTATAGCCGAAAACTCTTTATTCAAACACCACAGCTCTCTGGCAGTCATTCAGGGAACAGGCAGAGCTAGAGAAACTCAGAGAGTGTGAGGAATCGAGAGAGCACTGAGTGAGAAAGTCGAGGGAGAAAGAGGTGGAAGGTGTAGTCTCTCTATGCTCTGGCGATCCAGAATGCTGTGAGGCCTTCACCTCACACGACAGAGGAGAAAGTAAACTAATTCGTTGAAGATTTAAAATATATACATTAATTAATTTTTGCTACATTTAGCAGAAATAGCTGTGCTGATTGCTTTCATAAAGCAACAATGAAAAATCGTTTTCGCATTTCCGATATATGTATGTAGGTACATATAATCTGTCGATTTTGTCTCCGTCTAGAAAAGAAATAAGTGAAAAAACCCTTTTTTATCGGTGATTGATTCAAATGTAGAACGCTTAATAATCGATCAAGTCGGACATTTATTGCACATGAATGCATATCGCAGGAAAAATAAATTGCTCATTACAGCCATTCAATCTTATGGATAGAGCGGAAGAAATTCTGCGACTTATTTCTTCGGAGCGATCAGAGAGAGCAGAGGAGACACGGGGAGAGCGCCGTTGCAGAGATCGCCTCTGCAGCATGTCACGGAATGGATGTGGCTTCCAGCAATGTTCGGGTCATTTTTCACTTCTTGTTGAATTTCCTAAATTTGACGGATCAGCTTTCATCGTTAAATAAAATTTCCTCTAATAAAATCAAAAGAGTAATGATGATTACACATACTTATCAGGAAGCGCTAAACAAAGATCGCTAACCTAAATACACAATCGTCCGTCATGCACATTTTGTACAGAAAATTGACTCTCAAATCATCTCGTGTTAATACACCACTCAATTGGAAAATTTTCTTGAATTTTTATTGCGCCAAGAAAATAGATTAAACCTTGGCACATTCGTATCTTCCTCATCGCAAGTTAATGTATTGAATGCGTCAAGTCCAGGATGTTCATTCTCCGCCAATCCTCCCTCATAGCACTCGAGTGCGTCGACGGAGCCAGCAGCGAGAACCAAGAGAACAAAGAAGAGACTGCCCGACAGGAGAGACATATGCAAAGAAAATTTGTGTTTAGTTTTGGGAACAATAAATTTGTAAACCTCCTAGCAGCGAAACTCGAGCAGAGAAATGGAATAGATATCGTAACGGCATCCAAATTATTTATTCGGGGGGCACCTTAAATTCTATGAGACGCCTCTTTCCATGGGACGCGTTTAACCTTATGACGTCTTTAATTCAATATAGAGAAAATAGTGCGTCGGGCGCTTTTTGAGGAAACGATTGGGATGCCTATCAATTGTGCAAGTGGCATTACTTTTCATAATAAGAGGAAAGAAGTTGAATTAGTCATCACCATTAGAAATGAAAGAATTCTGAAAAACACATTTCTTTCATTTCTCGTGGTGATGACTCATTCAATTCCTTCTCCATTAATATGACAAAGAATGGTATGACCATTTTGAAACCCAAACATTTCCTTAAAGGCCACCTAGGCACTTGTGTGGCTCCATTCAAGTGTAGGCATCCAAAAGTATTGCTAGGAAGTTTAATATCTCGTTACCCCTTTCTATTTCCGACACAACACTTTCTCTTGCATATGACGGTCATGGCTGGTCATCTCTGCTTCCTTCTCTTGGTTCTCGTCGCTTGCTCTGTCGACGTGCTCAAGTGCAACTCGGGATACATACCTGCTCGGAGATGTAATGAAAACTTTGCTTCTCAGAAAGGCACATAAATTTATCTAGGAAACAGCTCATCTTTTAAATATATGTTTATTGCAAGTTTATCTTACAAGGCTAATATGTGACAGGTTCAGAAGTGGAACGAGAGAAAAGCAAGGCGCAGGACGGGCAGAGAGAGTGGAGGAGACATGGCGAGAGCGCCGTTACGCGTTGTAGAGGCTGCCCCTGCAGCACGTCACGTCCTTTACGGCCATTCCATGTTTTGCGGCTACTCGTTAAATTTCCTAAATTTGACGGATAATCATAATCAATGAAATCTTCCTCTTTTGTTATCAAAAACAGTAAAGCTGATTATGATAATATTATCAAAGAATGCTAACCGCAGTGTCACAATCCGTCAAGCATCCTTTGAACACGAATTTGCCGATCACGCCATCTAGGTTAGCCTGAAAAGTTTTTTGATGTAAATATACTTTTATTGCGTGAATAAAGATAAATATCACCTTGGCGCATTTCTCTTGTCTCTCACTACAAGTTATCGTCTCGAATCCGCCCAGAGCTACCCCCTCAACCGCGCCCGCGAATCCGTAGTGGCACTCGAGTGCGTCGACGGAGCAAGCGACGAGAACCAAGAGAAGGCAGCAGAGACGACCAGACACGATGGACATATTCAAAGATAATTGTTCTATAGGGAATATGTAGGTTAGGAATCCCATGGTAAAAAAACCTTATTCTAAGCATCTGATGATTTTTATACGCAAAAATAAAATTCCACATGACTCTTTTTTTGCAATGGAATGTCATTATTTTTCATGGGAAACATATAATACCGTTGAACGCCAATACTTGAATTTAGCCAAAAAGTGCCTCGGGGCCTTTTAAGGAAATGTTTCGGCTTCAAAATGCTCATCAATTGTTCAAAAGGCATCATTTGTCATAATAACAGAGAAGAATTTGAACGAGACATCACCATGAGAAATGAAAGATAAAGTGTTTTCACAGACGATTCCTATCAACAGTGGAATCATCGGCATGAAAGTAGAGGGGGGAAAAGGTGGCAAACTGATACGTCGAAGAATTAAAAGATCGCAATGTTAATAAAATGTGGCTTCATATTGCATGAATATATGTACATACATAGCTTTGTAAATTTTTGTTGAAAGAAAATTCAACGCTTTCTTGCACTTATCGAATACCGGCTCAGGTTTAATCAGTCTATATTGTTTCTATCTAATATGTAGGTAAACATCCTAAAAACACTTTGATCGGTCTGTTCTGTCTTTATTGATTTAAATGTGAAACTCCAAATTAGCTTTTATTGCACACAAGAGCTATTCAATCTTAAGGCTAGAGAAGAGGAATTTTCGAAATTGTTAATGTCTACATACATATGTATGTATATATATATATATATATATATATATATATAATATGGTCCATTTTCTCCATCTCTCCAATGTCTATGCAGTATTCACTTGTTCTCCTTGAAATGTCCCAACACGACAGGTAAAGTTTTATGTTCTTGGAGGAATCAGTAAAGGTAAAATTCTTTAAATATACATCATACAAACGCAATATCTCTTGTCATTTAATAGTAAGAACATTGTTGTTGTAAAATGAGAAGCATTGATTGCAATGTTGTTCTTTCTCCTAAATGATCGTTGAAATAGGAAACAGCGATGTACACTATTAAAGATATAATGTTTCTAGTATGCTTCTCGAATGAGGCAACTTGGGACTGCTTCAGAAGTGGAAGGAGAGAAGAGCAAAGAGCGAGATGAGCAGAGCGACTGCTGGTGACATGGCGAGGGTGCCGTTACAATGGTTCTTGTCGTTGCAGCACTTCACGGAGCGGAAGTACGCTCCCTCGAAAGCCTCGTCATTTTTTGTTCGTTCTTTGAATGTCTAAACATGTAGAATTTAATAATAAACAATAAAAATTCCCCTTTCAATCAAAAAAGAGTAAAGCAGATTAAGATAAGAGTCCGGCAAACAAACATTGCCAACCTCAATGTCACAATCGCCCATCATGCAACCTTTGTACACAAGTTTCCCGCTCCTACCATTTCGTGTTAATAGTGCATGAAGCTGAAATATTTTTTTTCGATTTCGAGAAACCCTTATTGCGACAAAAAATAGATAAAACCTTGAAACATCTGCCATCTTCCTCATTGCAAGGTACCGTATTCAGCATTCCTGTATCCTCATTCTCCATTAAGCCTCCTTGGTAGCACTTGAGCGCGTCGACGGAGCAAGCGACGAGGACCAAGAGAAGGAAGCAGCGACGGCCAGCCACGACAGACATATGCAATGATAATTGTTGTTTGGGGAATGGAAACGAGCAACGAATGAGGGATTGAGAGCAAAAGGAACCGCCGACATACTTATAGTCGTACACAATGCAAAATAATTAATGCCATCAAAATTATGTTTTGATATGTACATTTTCACTTTCTCACAAATGTATTGCCCGCGAATTAGAAGCTTTTTTATGCGATAAACATTTTTGGACAAACGCGTTCTAAAGAAAACCCTACCTCAAGGAAACATCGAAATAAAAATTGTAATTCACGGGCTATGTCCGTAGATTAGTAAAACATCAGATGCTCGCTAAACTAGTGGGGAGAAAAGGCTGTGTGCTTAGGGGCATCTGACAATGATGACTGCGCAACCGGAGGTCAAGTTCACGATGAAAAGATAAGGGCACTATTCAAGTGTAGGCATCTCAATAAATTATTAGCGTGATTTAAGAGAGCATGTCAGTAAGCTTCGAGCGCGGCCTGCCCCGGGAAAATTGTTTTCGAATTCGTTAACAAAAAAACATTTTTCTTATACAACTCGACACGCTATATTTAATGAGCCTAATTTCATCATCATCCGATTTTTTCCCTTCGGGATACACAACCGTAACCCTGAAAAAAATTCATTGCGCCATAACTTCATCCAATACCTGTTTTGTGAAACCATGTACATATCATTCAATAGCATTTCGAAAGCGCTTCAAATTTCATCTAGGAACATGTTTTGTTAAGATTTCATTTTGATCAAGAAAATTGGCTTTAAATAATATGAAGGGTAATCACACCACGTTACGGCCATTTCTACACTCTGGGACCTAGATAGAAAGAAAGAGCGTGAAATTTGCTACAAAATTAGTACCTTTCAAAAAAAATTAAAGCGTACGATGTCTTCGATATCACGCGAAAAATGCGCGGTAGTCGGTCAAACTGGCGCATTTTCGGTCGCCGAGGCACAGTGCATGCGCATTCATTGGTCCATAACTACGCTCAATCTTAATATTACAAAATCGTAAGTATATCATCTAAGAGCTCTCATGGAGCTGTTCAAATGTTACATACATACTGTTATTGGCATGTTTGGATTTATATGGGAAATTTCGTTTTGTATTATAAGAACGCTTAAAAAGCTACTTCAGAAACATTTCTACATGCCCAAAGATACATCATTAGACAGAGGATGAAATTTCGTACAAGATAAACCCCTTTAAATGAAATTCCACATGAAATACGAACTTTTGTTATAAGCCATAAAAGAAGGGTCAGTAGCGTTACTGTCATTTCGTCCAAGAATTCATAGTTTAGTTTATTCCAATTAGAATATTCCAATTCTTTTTTTTCTACACTTTTTCCATAAGGCCTTGTTATCCTACTCTAATGGCTTATAACAAAAGATAACAACAGAATTTCATTTAAAGGGGTTCATCTTGTACGAAATTCATCCTCTTTCTTATGATGTATCTTTAGGCATGTAGAAATGTTTCTGAAGTAGTTTTTTAAGCGTTCTTATTATACAAAACGAAATTTCCCATATAAATCCAAACATTTCAATAACAGTATGTATGTAACATTTGAAGAGCTCCATGAGAGCTCTTAGATGATATACTTATGATTTTGTAATATTAAGATTGAGCGTAGTTATGGACCAATGAATGCGCATGCACTGTGCCTCGGCGACCGAAAATGCGCCATTTTGACCGACTCCCGCGCATTTTTCGCGTGATATCGAAGACATCGTTAATTTTTTTGAAAAGTGCTTATTTTGTAGCAAATTTCACGCTCTTTCGTTCTATCTAGGTCCCAGAGCGTAGAAATGGCCATAAAGTGGTGTGATTACCCTTCATATTATTTAAACCCAATTTTCTTGATCAAAATGAAATCTTAACAAAACATGTTCCTAGATGAAATTTGAAGCGCTTTCGAAATGCTATTGAATGATATGTACATGGTTTCACAAAACAGGTATTGGATGAAGTTATGGCGCAATGAATTTTTTTCAGGGTTACGGTTGTGTATCCCGAAGGGAAAAATCGGATGATGATGAAATTAGGCTCATTAAATAGAGCGTGTCGAGTTGTATAAGAAAAATGTTTTTTGTTAACGAATTCGAAAACAATTTTCCCGGGGCAGGCTGCCGTAAGCGCATGCTCGACTCTTACAGAGAGGCCGTCTTAAAAAGAAGCTTCCAATCGGAAATGTAGGCGCCCCATTTCTAACACCTTAAATTCAAATGGACGTCTTTTTTGCCATTTCCATTTGAAGACTATAATTCTTTCAGACGCCTACACTTGAATACTGCCTAAAAGTGCCTCGCGGGCATTTTTAAGAAATATTTGGGTTTCAAAATGTTCATCAGTTGTGTACATGGCATTATTTGTCATATTTACATAGAAGAAATGGAAGGAGTCATCACCATGAAAGATGGGAAAAGTGTTTTTCTTTTCAGAGTTATGAAAGCGCAGAAGCTGTCTGGCAAAAGAAGATTCACAAGAAAGGAAGAAGCATACGATGAGGGTGGAAGGCAAACTTCTTCTTCGAAAAATTAAAAGAACTCAGAGTAATTAAACCTCTGTTTTCCCTGGATTCCGGTTTATCAGACGGGATCTTTTTTTAACAAGATTATCACAAGAATATATGATCCATTGTAACGTGTGGCATGGGGGTTAGGAAAAACCGGTACGGGCTGTTTTGTATGGCACAATGCTTTGCAGCAGTTTTAGATATTCAAATTTTGGAGATGAAAAACACCGATTACTTTGAGAGAATATCTGATAAAATATCCCGGGACTGGTGTTTTCGAAATTGAAATCAAGCAACTTACACTTTGCACCAGTCGGTCATGCACCAAAACAAGTATGACTTCAATAAAAAAATTTTTAATATGTATGCGTCTTCTAGCCTGATGCAGTGAGCTGCCACGAGCTCAACAATATGTAGATACCATTTGCATTTCCCATTTGGCAGGCGGCCACTACAGCCGATACAGCCGAGACTCCTGGCCGCTGAGAAGTACAGTATGTATGTACATACATATATGTGCATATGTATATATCATGCATGTATAATTTAAATGCCTATCCAATTGTTGGTAATCCTAATACCACAAACATAGTGCCTCAGGGGAACTGCTTGGGTTTTGAAAACGATCCTCAATAGTGCAAATGGCATCATTTGTCATAATAACAGAAAAGAGATAGAACGAGTCATCACCATAAGAAATGAAAGAAGAATTCGTTGGCAAGAAAGTAACACAAGGTGGGGGGGGGGAAGAGGATTCGTTGGCAAGAAAGTAACACAAGGTGGGGGGGGGGAAGAGGTTGACAAAGGCGGCAAACCGATTCGTCGATCCGTCTAGAATAGTAGTAGATTAAAATATTATTTTTAAAAACCTTTTTATAATTGATTTTAATGTAAAATTCTTCATACTCAATCAAGTAAGACATTTATTGCACATGAATGAATATCGAATGAAAATTACATTGCTCACAAGAGCCATTCAATCTTATGGCGAGAGCAGAGGAACTTCAGCGACTCATTTCTTCGGGACGAGCAGAGAGAGCAAAGGAGACACGGGAAGGGCGCCGTTGCAGAGGTCGCCCTTGAAGCACGTCAGGGAATGGATGACCATTCCAGCAGGGAACGGGCCGTTTTTAACTCTTTCAGACATTTTCTAAACTTGATTGGTCAATTATAATCATTTAAATTTTCAATTTTTTTATCAAAGAGTAAAGTAGACTACGATGAAAATATCAGGAGTCCGGCAGAAAAGAAAATTGGCAACCTCGATGTCACACTCGTCCGCATGTGCGCATGATTTGAGCACAAATTTCCAACTATTTGACAGTTCTGTGTTAACCTGAAATTTTTTTTCAATAATAGTTTTACAAGAAATATATGTATGTACACATGATAAACCTTGACACACGCGACAGCTTTCTTTCTCATCGCAAGTTTTAGGCGTGAACGTGCCGGGTTCTGCCTCCTTATTCTCGAGGAAGCCTCCCACGTAGCACTCGAGCGCGTCGGCGGAGCCAGCGACGAGAACCAAGAGAAGGAAGCAGAGAAGGCCATACAAGACAGACAGATGCAAGGATAATTGTTGTTTAGGGAATCGAAAGAGAGAAAGAACTAGCTAATCTCCTATCTACGAATGCCGAGCAGCGAAATGGGATAGAGAGTCCAACGAATCGCCGATATATAATACATATGGTAGACGGAAAACAGTGCTAAAAAAAGAATCGTGCATCTGAGATCACGGTGCAATCGGAGTAACGAATTGGTTAAGGACGGAAAAGATAACTGCTTTTTAAAAGTGTCAAATGAAAAATAAATTTGTCCCGTAGGAAATCTAGGATCACAACTAATTTTAGACATTTGATAGATTTAAAGGCGTCCCATCCGAAATATAGGTGACCCTATTATTTAAAAGGTTGAAGCCTTACAATTAGCTTCTATGGGATGCCTTCTCTTGCATGGGGCGAATTATTTTCTATTGGACCACTATATTATGTAGCTTACGCCTACTGTTGAAAGGAGCCAAAAAGTGACTAGGTGCTTTTTTAAGGAAATCTCTGGGTTTCACGATGCGCATCAATTCTGTTAATGGCATCATTTGTCATAATAATAGAGAAGAAATGGAACGAGTCATCGCCAAAAGATATTGAAATTTTTTTGTTGTTGTTGATGAATCCACAGACACGGTCTGGCAAAAGAAGATTCACTTACAAGAAAGAAGCATACGACGGGGGAGAGGGTTAAACTGCTTCGTCGAAAAATTAAAAGATCTTGAAGTCTTACAATTTGTAACTTTGAGCTTGAGAGCGCAATATCTTAGAATACCCATACATTTAGGCATGACTTTTTAGTAAACCAGGGAAACTCAGAACAAAGTGCAAGGCCAAAATTGCGTCGTGAGTTGCTCGCTGCGCTCGCAATCATGTCAATTTAAGCTTGTGCTGTTATAACAACGCCGTCATCTGTTACCATTTCGCCCGACCAAAAAGGATGTACATTCATCATAATGAAATAAAACGTGTAAGAATTCTGTATAGATAAGGAAAACTTCTTCCTATTTTTGGATTAGCATCTTCTGTATGTTAAAACAGGCACTATATAGGACTAACGGTGTTTGAGCTGGGTTCAACTTCCAATAGGTGCAAACCTTTTGCATGTGCTTATTATGTTTTTTTTAAAGATGTGAAATATTTCTTGAAAGCTTGTGGAGCTACATATACCGTTTATAGGCCATCTTAGTCTGCGTGTTTTAAGAATGTCTACATTCTTTCGTAAAAATTTCTGATTACTATTTACCTTAGTCATGCAGATATAGTTTAGACCATACACGATAGGAAAAAGAACCAGAAGAAAAACGAAATATAAAAATAGTGAAAGATCTCCGATTTGATTGTATATCGTCTTCACATCTCGCGATTACAGAGGTTGCCGCTGCAGCACTCCATGGAACTGAGGTACATTCCTTCAAGGCCCTGGATGCCTTCCGTTTCTCGTCTAACTACCTTAACAGGATAGATCATATTCAATTGCAATTTCGCTTTTTTAATCAAAAGAGTAAAGCTGATTATGGTGAAAATATCAAGAGTCCGCCAAACAAACATTGCCAACCTCGAGGTCAAAATCGTCCGTCGTGCATCCCTTGACCACAATGCTGATGTTTGCACCATTTTTTGGCAATACTCCATCAATCTAAACAAAATTCTTTGAAGAAACTTTTTATTGCGACAATAAGAAATAAATAAAAACTTATTGCATTTCGTCTCTTCCTCCTTGCACGTTTCCTTCTGGAAACTGCCAAATCCAATCTCTGCGAGCGCGAATCCGTCGTAGCACTGGTGCGCGTCGACGGAGCAAGCGACGAGAACCAAGAGAAGTAGGCAGAGACGACCAGCCACGAGACATATGCAAGGAAAAGTGTTGTTTCGGGAATGGAAAGGGGTAACGAGTTATTGAACTTCCTAGCAATCCTTTTGGATGCCTACACTTGAATGTAGCCACACAAGTGTCTCGGGGGCTTTTAAGGAAATGTTTGGGTTTCAAAATGCTCTTATCATTCTTTGTCATATGATTGGAGAAGAAATTGAATGAGTCATCACCATGAGAAATGAAAGAAAAAGTGTTCTTCACAGATGCTTCCTTGCAAGCGTAGATTTATTGGCAAGAAAGAGACACATGTCTGGAGACAAAGGCAAACTGATTCGTTTCCTTTTTTTGTAAACTATTTTTTCGAACTGGCTATTCTCGTATGTCGCTTCAAATCGTCGGGAACGTTCAACGCTTCCGCTGGATGTGCTTCTTTTTTCGTTTGTCAGACGGTGCTTGTGCTTTCATGACACTGAAAAAACACATTTCTTCTTTCATTTCTTATGGTGTTGACTCGTTCAATTTCTTTTCTCTTATTATGACAAATAATGCCGCATGCACAATTGATTCACATTTTAAAACGCAATTGTTTCCTCAAAAAGCCCCCGACGCACTATTTTCTCTCTATTGAATTCAAGACGTCATAAGGTACTATTAAATGCGTCCCATAGAAAGAGGCTTCTTATAGAATTTAAGGTGTCGCCTTAATAAATAATTTGGATGGACTTTGCTATCTCTATTCCATTTCTCTGCTCGAGTTTCGCTGAAAATAGGTTTACAAATGTATTGTTCCCTAACACACAAATTTTCCTTGCATATGTCTGTCGTGGCGGGCCGTCTCTTCTTTGTTCTCTTGGTTCTCGTCGCTGGCTCCGTCGACGCACTCGAGTGCTATGAGGGAGGATTGGCGGAGAATGAACATCCTGGACTTGACGCCTTCAGTACGGTAACTTGCGATGAGGAAGATACGAAATGTGGCAAGGTTTATTTTTTTTTCTATTTTCATGGCGCAATTAAAATTTCTCGAAATCAAGAAAATTGTTCAGTTGGATGGAGTTATAACACGAGATGGTGTGAGAGTCAATTTTCTGTACAAAATGTGCATGACGGACGATTGTAACATTGAGGTTAGCGATCTTTGTTTAGCGGTTCCTAAAATGTATACGTAATCATTATGATCGGCATTACTCTTTTTGATTGTAATAGAGGAAAATTTATTTAACGATGTCTGCTGATCCGTCATGTTTAGAAAATTCAACGAGAAGTGAAAAATGACCCGAATATTGCTGGAGGTCACATCCATTCCGTGTCGTGCTGCAAGGGCGACCTCTGCAACGGCGCCCTTCCCGTGTCTCTCTCTGCTCGTCCCGAAGAAATGAGTCGCTGAAGTTCCTCTGCTCTCGCCATAAGATTGAATGGCTCTTATGAGCAATGTAATTTCCTTACGATATCCATTCATGTGCAATAAATGTCTTACTTCATTCATAATGAAGAGTTCTACATTTAAATCAATTAAAAGACCGGGGCCGATAACAAGGGGTTTTTTCACCCACTACTATTTTAGACGGCAACAATATCGACAGGTTATACCTACATGGTACGTACAAATATGCATATATCGGAAATGCGAAAAGATTTTTGTATGTTCTTTTACGAATCAATTAGCACAGCTATATTACTGCTAAATTTAGCAAAAATTAATTAATCAATTTATTTTTATTCTTCAACGAATTACTTTACATTCTCCCCGTCGTGTGAAGTGTAGGCCTCGCAGCGTTCTGGATCGCCAGAGCACAGCGAGTGTCTGCGTGGCACTACACCTTCCACCTCTTTCTCTCTCGACTTTCTCACCCTGCGTTCTCTCGATTCCTCACACTCTCGGAGTTTCTCTAGTTCTGCCTGTTCCCTGTTGATTATGATTGAACTCTCTGGTGTATGCATAAAGAGTTGTTTTTAAAATCCTCCTAACCAACTTGGGAGGGCTTTTTTTCATGCGGTATGTAGGCCCACAATAGATACAACACTAGAGAAGACAGAACTATCCGCAGCCTTCAATTATGAGAGATCAATGGTGTATTTAGTAAGCACAAGTTGGCTTTTAAAAGGCATATTTATTTCGGCTACAGAAATATATTTGTCAAGAAGGCACATACATAACAATATCTAACTCCAGCAAATCGTGAAGTATTCCTACTTGCACTTATAATGTTTAAAAAAAATCATGTCGTCAGTTGCGTTTCTTATGCGGCGCCAAGTGACGATGTTCTCTTGAATCATCTGATGAACTTCATCCCTGTCTATTCTCATTTGTGCACGACGACGACGAATCGCCTCTAATTTGCGCCGATAGATGGCGCGAATGGCGGGGAAGCGCGCGTCCAAGAAGTCGATGGCGGGAGGGAAGTTCTTCTCGAAGAAGTCGATGCTATCGAGGCTGCGCTCCTCGCTGCGCGGCTCCCTTAGCTCGTAGTAGTCCTCGACGGTGGGCGCGGCTGCGATCTCGTCGCTCGTTGGCTCTCGATATGTTGTCCACGTCCCGGGCGGCGCAAATCCGGCCACAGCACGCAGCTCCGCAAGGCCAATCGCCTTCTGCGCTTCGTTGGCCAATCTCCAATTAAATAGTCGCGCCGTCTCGTGCCGGAGAATGTCGCCCGCCAGCTGTTCGTGCTCCCGACACGTCAGGCGCAACGCTGCTATCTTCGCGTTACAGAGGTCGCGGCTGCCAATGTAACTAATGGCAAGGTTCTGGCCAGCAAGGAGCGGGTCAGTTCGCATCTAAACTTGACAGATCAATCGTAATCAATTAAAAGTTCCCTTTTCAACCAAAAAGGGTAAAACTGATTATTATGATAATAACAAGAGTCCGCAGAAAAAAAACATCATCACCTGCCTTCTCGCATGCTTGGTACAGAACTTTGAATTTCGCACCAAATTTTATTACTTCTACTTCTATCTGAAATTTTTTGATTAAAAGAACTTTTTACAATGAAAATTGATGAACCTTGACACATGAGTTATAGTTCTCTGCGCAAGTAACTGGTTTGCCTCGGACTGCTGCCTCCTCATGCCCATACCAGTATCCCGCGTAGCACTGGAGCGAGTCGACGGAGCAAGCGACGAGAACCAAGAGAAGGAAGCAGAGACGGCCAGCCAAGATAGACATATGCAAGGAAAATTGATGTTTAGGGAACTGAAGGAAGTTAGTAAACCTCCTTGATACGTACAGTGCGAAAAAGAGCTACATATCAGAATGAAGTTCATCGCGCATTCATCGTTGGACGCCTTAGCTTGAATGGGAAAAAGTGTCTCGGGGCCTTTTAACCAAATGCGTCGGATTCAAAATGCCTATCAACTGTGTAAATGGCATCGTTTGTCATAATAACAGTGAAGAGATTGAACGAGTCATCACCATAAGAAATGGAAGAAGAAGTGTTTTCATAGACATTTCCTGTCAGTTTTCTTGCATTCCAGCATTAAGTGTCATATTTACAGTGAAAAATTGAAATTTTGCATCACTTTGACAAAATTTGAGAAATGGAAAAAGGAGTTTCAGGGTTATGAAATCACAGACACATTCTAGCAAGCGAAGATTCACTTTCAAGAAAGAAGTGCACGACAGTGGAGAAAGGCATATAGAAAATTAAGAGGACGCAAAGTAATTAACACCTTTGTTATCCCTGCTTTCCTGGGGATCAGAAGGGATCTTTTCTTCGCACAACTGCGCAAATAAAAATGTCGTCAATTTAGCTTCCGGCCAGGGTTGGCCGAGTAACACTACATTCCATCAGAAGACGGGCTCTAATACAAGAAGAGAAACAACAATTAGTACTAAGAATTGATATTTCTCTTCACCCAGGGATCGTAAGGAAATAATTTTTTTGTGATCGACTTGACTCGACGACTTGGGAATTTGAGCTATAATACACAACTTAGGGTCCCCGGAGCAAAAAAAAAAGATTGAGTGCCCTGAAGGATGACTTTATAGTAAAGCAGAGAGAAACTCAGTACAAAATGCCAAGGCCGAAAACCAAATAGCGTCAGTGGCTCGCTACGCTCGCACTGATTCAAATTTATGTGTGCCGTTTTGCTATCCTTCTTCTTCGGTATTAAAATACAGCCTTGTTTTCACATAACCAAAAGGATGTAAATTTTCGGTGAGGCATAAAAAAACATCATTGAAAGTTCAACCTTTTATTGATTACGACATTAAATGTCTAATTGTAAGAAGTGGGTATGGATATATTCTTCCTATTATTGAATGTCAAGGCTGTCTGTTTACCAGGACATTGTTTACATCAAGACGAGCACCAATGGTGTAGCGGTATCATTGTACCCTCCCACGGTACAGACCCGGGTTCAACTCCCGGTTGGTGCAAGTGTTTTGCATGTCATGTTTTGCAAAGATATGGAGAGATAACAAAGAGCGAGAGAGAGCGAAAGAGAAAGAGAAAGGAGAACAACAGTGAGTGGGAACTTGCATCAGTTTGATGCGTGATTTTTCGATTCGACTGTAAATCAACTTCATATCTCTTGTCTCTCTCTCTTTCTCTCTCACTCTTTCTCACTTTCGCTATCACTCTCTCTTTCTCCTATCTCTCGTCCCTCGTATCTCTCTTTCTTCCCTCTCCTCACTGTTTCTCTCTCTCTCCCGCTCTCTCTCTCTCCACCTCGCTCTGTTCATAAAATTGGATGCCAACTTTCATATTCATAGGCATGTTTCATCAGCCTACTTCTTATCTCATCGGCATCATCTCAAGGCTCTAGCTTTCTCGATTGTTGCTTCAACAGTCAGCATATCCAGTCAACATTAGACGGGAAGTCTTCAACGACATTTAGTTCTCTGGCAAGATTCCTTATCAAATTCTTTATCGCTTGATAGCACTTGTCGCGGAATGCATGACTGTTCCCTCGCTAAATACATATATATGTATGTTTTACAATATATTTTGAACACTAATTTGCCTGCTTTCCATTAATACTTTTCAGAGAAGATGAAGCAATGCAACCGCCTGGAATGGGCCTTTCTGACCGCTTTCGTGCTGTTGGCACTCTGTACAGCAACGGCAACTCCATCGAGAAGTGGAAAGCGTGGTGCGTCTGCCTTTGGTTCTTCCTTCTCGCATTCGTGCAGCAGCGACCAATTCGCATGCCATGACGGAAGAAGATGCATTCCGGAGAGCGCTCGATGCGACGGGACAGATGTTTGCTAATTTTCCTATTTTCTGCATATTTCACTTTTTAATCACATTTAAACCTTTTTTAAACATTTTCTTGTCTTGTTTTTGATTATTCATATAGCTTTGCAAATTCACTTACCTTGTGCATAGAGAATTTATGTATGTACAAATACTTGTGTAAAGAATATTCCATCATAACTGATGTACAAATGTAGTCGGTCAGAAAATCTCTTTCTTTTCAGGATTGTACCTACGGGGAGGACGAGCAGGACTGCTCCAGAGCTGTGAAGGCTAGTGAAGGTAGATGTTGAATTTTTAACAAATGTAGAAAAAAAGATAAGTACAACATTTTCTTGATGATTATTTCAATAAAAAAAACTGAAAGAAGATGATGAAATGAAAGAGGCCCTACGCCTTGTTCATGCTCCATTGCAAATCTTCCATGCCTCTCTCTTTTTCTCCAGATTCTTCCGGCATCTGCAAGATTGGCCATATCCTCTGTGGAGATCGCAGCGCGTGCATTGTCACCGCATATAAATGCGATGGCCAGGAAGACTGCAATGATGGGAGTGATGAGGTAATCTTTAAAGGAAAATTATAAACCTTTCATATGTATTAGCATATGAATTAATGTAATAATATGAATTAGCAACTTGTATGATGTTGTCTATAATTGTGTGCGGTGTTTGAGAAAACAATGCATGCTCCGATATTGAGTTTAAAAACCATTTGTTAAGTCTGGATGCGGTGATCTGGAGACGACGAATCGGCCGGCTGAGTCGCATCGCCGAAACGATTCAGACGCACTGATGGTGAGTAACAAAGCGTCCTTGAAGCGGTATTTACTGATTTAATAATTGAAATACTAGGGAGAGCTTGGAGCTTTGGTTTTCCTTTATACTTATGGTTAGAATGTTCTTTCAGTCGTCCTCAATCGGGCTGAAGGAGTGCTGGCTCATCATGTGGGTGTTCTACCGCTGGCAGATGTAATTTCTTGATGTGAATTGCCTGATTGATAAAAAAAAACAATTCGCTCTCATCTTCTCTCTGCTTCAGCCTGTGAATCAAGAATAACAGTCTTACCGAATTGGACAAGAAGTTATCTTTCGCAGACAGACACTTTATAACAAGACACAAGACACACTTTTGAAGCATATTACTCTACAAAAATGAGAGGTATTCAGGTCATTTTAATGACGGCATCAGTCCAAGAAAAAAAAGAGAAACATTAGAAAGGCAGTAGAACTCGAGCAAAAGAAAACTGGTCCACTGTTTGGGATAGAGAAAAAAGAAGAGAACATTGAGCAATGAGCACACGATGTGGGTCGCTAGTGAATCGAAAACTATAAGCGCTAGATCTAGAAAATAAAGAGAGTGAGAGAGAGTTTTCACCGAGATACGAAAAGTGCGTGCCTAGAGAAAGAGGTCGACAACTACGGTTAGAGTGACAGCTTCCGCCTCATCGGGCATCCACTGATTTCGCTTCAACAGCAAAAAGCACCCGTCGTAGAGACAAAAAGGGCAAAAAACAAGTCATTAGTGAATATCCCATAGAAAGTGAGCAGAGTTAAGAAAAGAAGATAGGAGGAAGGTAGCACATCATGTGAAAGGCGATAAAAGTCTCGGTCAGTTGGCACGATCTTGCTGGAGACTAGGATGCTATTTGTTTATCTGTCCACGACTGGTCTCCGTCGTGGTCGTCGCCAGCTCAGAGCTTTGCTCGGGGCCAACTCAGAGCTCCTTCTTGGCCTTCTTAGCCTTGGCGGGCGGCGGAGGAGGCGTCGGCTCGGGCTCGTCATCGTCGTCTTCAATATTTATTCCAGCTCATTTGAGTAGTTTTTTTTACAGTTTAGTCAACATTATTTTGATATAAGTTTTGTTAGTTTTAATTTTGTAAAAAATGTAGCACCAACCATCAAGCGTGATTTGACCGTTGAGGATCTGATCCACCCACGCCTGGAGCACCTCAAAGTTGCTGTCAGAGTGCTTCTTCGTATCGTCGAGGTTGACTTGCGACATGTCGAACCAGATGCCTTCCTTCTGCAATTCGGGAACTTGCAGATGTTCTATCTGTTTGAAAATCCATAGAAATAATCAGTAAATCCCCAAAACATTTAAAAGTGGACCTCAGAAATGTCGACGAGGCCGAGTTGGGGACCCTCTTCAATGTCGATGCCGAACATCTCCTCCCAGACGTCAACCATGAGCGGGAACTCATCTGGAGAAGTGGATGATAATGTTGAATAACTCATTAGATTTGTTTATCTATTGATTTATTTAACATATTGATTCATTTATTAGATTTATGGATTGATTTGTATGATATATCGATTGATTTCTACGATTTATCCATTGATTAGATTTATCGATTGATAACTCAAACCAGGGTCGATGAGGACGAGCTCGAGCGTGCCGGCGTGCTCGCTGTTCTCGTCGGCCAGCTTATCGAGCAGCTTCTTCATTGTGCGTCCTTCTCGAGTCTCTTCATCCACAAAGGCCAGTATCATCTTCTCGTCCTCCTCCGGGTCACGCTGTAATGGAGCAACTATGCACGTATTAGTAGTACCTTATTCGGTTTCGATATGTACAGTACGACTGATCAACCCTCGAAAATGTAAGGTCAAAAGGACATTTTGGTACTACTCGGATGTTCTGAAAGCTCGTGGTGCTGTCCTCGCTGTTGAACGGTACTGTCTGTGCATACAAACACATACAGTACCGCTCAACGGCGAGGGGCCAATGCTGTGTCGGCTATAGCGGACGCGGCCAAATGTGCCCTACAGAATGCGTTTTCAGGCAAATCACATATTAATTTGAGATCCCTGAATTTTTCTTCACTAATCCCGTTAAGAAACACCTTGAAAAATTGTGAAATTTGCATTTTTCATGACATAATTGTTGGGTTCTCATATGGTATTTCTTGTGTCGCAGGTTCGAACCCCAAGCGGAGCAAGTGTTTTGCTGTATTTGTTTTGCTGCAATTTTCAAGAATTGTTTAACGTTATTAGTGAAGAAAAATTCAAAGATCTCATATTGATATGTGATGTGCCTGAAAACGCTTTCTGCCGCGAGATATTCCACTTGGTCCATTTCGCCGCGTCCGCTATAGCCGACGCAGCATTGACCCCTCGCCGTTAAGCGGTACAGTATATGTATACTACGCTAGCCAATGTTGCTGACTGTTCCCCTCTCTAACCCAGACGTTGAAGTAGTTCTCGAGCGTGAGCTTCTGCATGACGGGCTCCTTGTGCTTCTCGACCCAGTCCTCGAACTCCTCTTCGGTGTCAGCGCTGTTGGGCGCGAAGAGCGGGTCCTCCTCGAAGGGACGCAGCATCTGCACTTCACCAACGCGGCGGAGGCCAACGCGGCGAGCCCACTGCAAGGTTATTAATTGGCAATTTGGCCTAATTAATTAGTCTAATTAATTAGCCTAATTATTCTCGTTGCTTATCACAACAACAAAAATTAGGCGTTATTTGAAGCTCTAACGCACATAGGAAGTGACAACGGCGAAGAACTCCACTTCGCCCATGAAGTCTTCGGCGGCCTCTTCATACTCTTTCAGGGCTGAAAAATAATTATTTAAGAATTGGATATGCATGCACAACTTGCAATAATTTCGAATGATGAGATTCCTTTGTTGCCTACCGGGACTCGAAATAGCCAATGATGCGGACGTGGGTGTCGTAGATTCCTTTGTTGCCTACCGGGGCTCGAAATAGCCAATGATGCGGACGTGGGTGTCGTCGAGCTCTTCGAACTCGTCCAGGTCGTGCTCGTCGTTGATGATCGTCACCGGGTCATCGGGGATCTTCAAGAAGAAGAAATATGTACATCATTCATTCTATGGCTGTCATTTCTGTCTTGTTCTCTCAAGATTTTCAAGAAATGTGTTTGGTAAAACAATTGCTTCTCTAGGAGAGCTCTTGTCACAACGACGAAATGGATGAAAAAAGAGAAATTCTTCGGTGGAAGTATATTGATCAGGGATTTCACACTCGAGGATATATATCTTTTGCTATCTATCAACAACGTGTTTGGGAGCTGAGACAGATAGAAATTTCGAGAAGATGAGAACTCTTCGCCTTCTCTGCATGCTTTTGCCCTCACAATCAGAAGTAGAGAATAAGAGTGAGAAGAATGAGACTCGAGAGAGAGAGAGCAGCATCGTTCGGTGTAACAATTCGCAGGGGCCCTATCCTCTCTTTCTTTCTTAATCTCTCTCTCTCTCGCTCTCTGCTTATCCCTCTCTCTCTCTCTCGCTCCCTCTCTATCACTCTCTCTGTTCTTATTCAAGGCTCATGCAAGATTGTTGGCAGGTCATATACTAACAATATTAGGTTGGATGACAGATGAATTGTGAAACTCACACACTATAGCGGGCTAAAAGTTAAAAAAAAATATATCGGGCGAATAAAGATATAAAATGGAAGATTAAACGCACATCCATGAGCCATGAGACGAATGTCTCCGGGTCTCGCACTCCGTTGTACTCGATCTTGTAGCCGTCCTTGTACACATGGATCGTATCCTCGCCCTTGTCGACCTCTGCAAGGTTCAGAAGGATTTCATGCAAATACCTGTGTTGTAAGTCTCAAAAAGCTGTGTGGTACCAGTCAGAAAAACTCGGAATTCATGTGTTTTTTTTCTTGAAAAAAGTTTTTAGGAAGGACAAATTAGATACTGGGTAGAATGTCTCAAATATCCCTTTTGCACATGAAAATACTTTCTTTTTTAAAATCTTTATCGGTTGGTTCGAGGGATTTTAAATGTATGGTCGAGGGATCCAAGATCCTGGAAAATTCTCTACATCAACACTTATGTCTCTCAGATTCTTCCCATAGAATACCTTCTTGCTTGCGAAGCTTGAGCTCCTTGGTCGTGTTGACCGTGAAGAAGTTGTAGCCGCGCTTGGTCATCACTTGGGCAGAGAGCTTAATTTAGCTTCTTTTTTTTCTTTTGTTGAAATCATCTTGAGTTCTTTGTATCTCTTTTGTTCCCAGATCTGGCTTTGTTGTTACTGATCAAACATTCATGGTAACTTTTCGTTCATTTAAAGTTTAACGACGTGCGAAATGAAAGATAGATAGAACTGTGACGTCATTCTCATTTTTTTTCGGCGCTCTTTAATGATTCTTGTGACGAATAAACAGCTGAGATTTGCATAATGGAGTAGCTTTCCCGGTAGAGGGAGAGAGGGATAGAGGAGTTAAAATTGGAGACTAAAGGAAAGAAAAAATAAAGAGAGGGAAACCGAGGTGAAAAATCTCAGAGAAGGGCAGAGGTTGACGTAAGAGAGGCGCACTTAAGCGTGGTCTGTTGCTCTTTTTGCCGAGGCCACCATAGAGACAACGAAATCTGTTTGCGGCTCGCGCAGATTCTTTCTCTCTCTCACTCTATCATGCTCTCCCTTTCATCACTCACCTCTCTCTCTTTCTCTCTTCGTCGCAATCTCTCACTCCCCCTCTCGTTTGCTTATCTCTTGATAATCTAACTAGATGTCACTGATTGTCAGCATTTAATCCAGACATCTAAATGAAATACATATTCTACACTCCTCAACTGCTAACGTAAAATGCTCGTTAACAATGCACATGATTATACGATATCTATAAAGCTTGAATGACCTGGAGGAAGCACTCGTACTGGTCGAGCTCGGAGTCATCCTCTTCGACGTCGTTGAAGAAGACGACCGACTTGGCGTTCTCGGCAAAGACGGTCTTGTTGAAGTTCTTCTCCGTTAGCACCTTGGAAAGAAGCAAAGAACACTTTGAAAACATCTTGCATTAACAGTCTAATAGTGAGAAATCAAATGATAAGCAAATTAAATGAAATTAAATGCATTTACACCTACGAATGTACTTTGCCACTATCTTGTTTCGTAATTTCACATCTGTTGATAAAGCTGAATGAATAAGTAATCGATTCATTCATGTTTATCAGAACTATTGAAAGAAGAGCAAGGAAGGAGCACACATACCTCAGTCCGATCGTAGCCGTCGTACTCCAGATCGGGATAGCCGAGGAACATGCACTCGAGGTCGTCGTTCTTGGAGACTGCAGCCGAGGCGACGGTCAGCAACGCCGCCACCCACCACCACGACTGCATCCTGCTGCCCCTGCAAGCACCCGTTCATGTCAGTGTGTCATTAACAGCGACGATATGTTGATTGTTATGTTACATCGAAACAAAGTGCAAAAAGTTCAACAAATCTCAAAAATTGCGACAATTACAACGTCTTACTTGTTCGTCTAATATAAAATGTAAGCTGCAAGTTTAGAGTAGGTGTTCCTTTGCCACGGACGTTTAAACTGGCGCGAAACACAAGTAGCGCGGCTCACAAAAAGTTCACAGGTCGAGTGACAGAGAAAGCCAGTTTCCTACTATAAATAAGTTGGCGAGAGGTAGACTCTAGTGCCGGTTTCCAATCAATCTGTAATAGAATCCGGCAGAGGATGACGCGGTGTTCCTCTCAGTAAGACTTTATCTTGTCGTTGGGATGGCTAAACGCACCGAGAGTGACGAGAGAAATGGAGAAAGAACGAGAGAGAGAGAGAAAGAAAGAGAGAGAAAGAGATAGAGACAGAAAGAAAGAGAGTGAGTGTGTAATGCAAAGGTGATGTCGAGTAGGCGGCAGAACGACGGAATACAACACCTTTCAATTGTTACCTTGAGATATGTATGTAGTCAATAACCACTATCTCTAGGACCTCAAATCGCCTTTTTATATTTGGTTTCGCAACAAACAACATCGCAAATGTCGAGATAATTTACATCAGAACAAAATGAATGATTACGGTGGTGGGCGTTCGTGGATGCGATGAGGAAAAGAGAACGCGAAAGGTTAACACTTTGAGCTTCTAGACTTACTTTGAGATTTACTTAGTAGTATGTGTACTTTCGAGGTGGGCGGGAATAGTAGAAATGATAGGAGGAGGAGGATGGCGGAGGGTGGCTGGAATGAGGCGCGTTCTTCAGAGAATGCTTGCTTTTGGATGCAAACAGACAGACAAGCTCAGCTTCTTCTCCTGACTCCTTTGGATTTCCACCGGAAGAACTGAAGATATTGGGGTTGTGAGGACGACGTAGTGAGTCTCTGTTTCTCGCTGTCTCTCTCACTCCCTATATCCCTCTTTGTCCCTCTCACCATCTCCTTCTACTCTCTCTCTCTCTCTCTCTCTCTCTCTCTCTCTTTCAATCTCTCTCTCTCTCTTTCATTCTTTTCTCTCACTCTATCCATTACCCACTCCTTCTCTACTCATTTTCTCTCTTCTACATTCGTTGATCACCGAATCCTTAGGATAAGGAAAAGGCTGAAGGCCAAGCTGCCGAAATGTGCCGTCCCTCCTAGGTGATGTGTTTGTGTCCATGCTGCACGCGGACCGCCCCCGTGGCATACCATCAGGTACTCTCTCTCTCTCTCCCTCTCCGTCTCTCTCCCTCTCTTTATCTCTCTCTCTCGTTCTCTCTCTTTAGCTATCTCACCTTCTCACTCTCTCTTTCTCTCGCGCATTCTCTCTCATCGAATCTCACTCTCTTATTTCAGAGTGATCAACTCCCTGATACTCTGAGGCTGTCTGTGTCATCCAATCACTCTTTGCTTTGTCTTTGTTTCAGTGCCGAGAAGGAAGGGAGAAGCAGAGAGAGAGAGAGAGAGAGAGAGAGAGAAGAGAGAGGGAGTGAAGAGAGAGAGAGAGAAGAGTGAGAGAGAGAGAAGAAATAGAGAGCGAGAGAAGAGAGAGGTAGCGAGTAGAGGGGCAAATCGAGATGCTGGAGGCATCTCGGGAAGGCCCGCTGGCAGTTTCGAGGCTGCACTGCCGCGAATAGGAAGCTGCTGCGATCACTTCCCTCCTCTCTCATCTCACTATCTCCTACTCGATATTGTCCTCCTCATCCCGCAGAATGCTCTCTTGTTCTGAATATCTCTCATTTCTTCTTCTCTCTCTCTCTCTCTCTGTCTTCCTGCCACCAAAAACTTATTGGAGAGATCGAGAAAAAGGATGCGAAGAAGAGGCGTGGGGGCAGGGTGTAAAGCAAGACGCGTCCTTCCGTCGCAGAAAGAGACAAGTAATGTTTTCAGGGATTGCTAACAAAGGTTAACAATGTATGATGGATTGATTGAAAGAAGAAAGAAAAGAATTCATCTATTGCATTTGCCAGACTTCTCACTCTGCCGGAACTTCTCCAGAGGAATGATGTCCATGTCTTTTCGGCATCGGCTAATGAAGCTTGGTTGATTTTGATCAGTGAAGTGTGTCGACATTTCTCCTGAAATGAGAATCATTCAAATTTCTACTCTTTTTTTATAAACTTTGTCCTCGATCTTGAGATACGGGTCAATCAATCTCCGTGAACTCGGATACTTCTCGGCTAATATCGAAATAGCCCTTGTTGTTGACATTAACATTGCCATCAAGTCGACTTGAGAAAAAGGTCTTATTTGAAGGTGTGCATCTTATTTGTCGTGTCTTCTTGCTCTTAGGTTAGTTGCAGCAGGCAGAGAATAAGACGGGAAATGTCTTCAAGGAGATCGACAGGACAGTCCGCCATTCTTCATGGGACCGAGCAAAAGATTGACACGACTAAAAGTCTTCAATTCTTCCAGTTAATCAGCACTCTTAAGCATCAACAAATTCTTAAAAAAAAACTATGGTCCTTCAACTTGATACAACGTTCTCCAACCCCCTTTTACACGATGCCTAAATATTTCATTCAAAGTATCCAACAAACACCTCTTTCGAAAAACAACATGGTCTACGGAGCACTCGTTTTTCATGACTTGGTTCACATTGACAATACAGTTAAAAAAATTTATCTGCTTGTAATCACGTAATATGTACAATTGAGGGTGATCTAATTAAGAAGTTGTAGGCCGCATACTATAGTAAAGATTTTCAGGGGGTGTAACTTAAAGGTTAATTCTGTATCATACATAGATTGATAGTTATAAAATAAAATAAAATAATTGTTCAATTGCATTTGGCAGGCTTCTCGTTCGCCAGGATAGCCTCGAGCCCGATTTCGCCCATGTCTTTCCGGCCATTGTTAATGAAACTCTTGTCGATGTTGATGATTGTCGTGCGGCGGCATTTCTCCGGAAAAATTCTACCTTTTCTTTTTTAAAAAGTTTTAATTGACCAACTTCATTCTCCACGTCGCACGTGTGCTCGATCTTGATATATGGTTCTATCGTGGTGAACTCGGACGTTTCTCCGCTGAGCTCGAAGTAGCCCTTGTCGTTGACATTAAGAGGGCCAGCAAGGGTGTCGTCGGGGTCGACTAAGGAAAAGTAAAATAAAAAAAGTGCATATTATTTAACGTGAATATTTAATTTTCCTTTTAAACATCTGATTTAACTTGATTTTTTCATTTTCTTTTTTAACATCTTATTTATCTTGAATATTTTCTTTTTTTAACGTCTTATTATGTCATTCTTGAACAAGAGACTGACAGAATGATCCAAAATCAGAATCCATGAGAAAAACGACAGCGTCTGAGAAGAACTCGTCATTGCACAAGAGTGTTCCGTTGACGGAAATCGACTGTAGACTGCCAAGGACGACGGAGGGAAGAAGAAGCAAACTGAGAAGCCATGAGAGCGCCATCCTTGCTGTGCATTCTCATCTGCGTCAGCCACTCTCTTATAAATAGGCGTTGTTCTTTTCGCTTAGGTTAGTCACGGCAGACAGAGAGCAATGACAGAAAGGGGGAAATGTTTTGGATCACTTATCGATGGCATCGACAGGACATTTCGCTTTTCTTCGTGGGAAGAGAGAAGATTGGCACTGTTCATCGTCTTTCATTCTTCCAGTGAATCAGCAGATGTCATCATCAAGAAATTCAAAAAAATATGCCCTATTCAGATCCCCATTTACCATAATTCTTAAATATTTCAATCAAATTGTCCAACACAAACATATGTACTTTTCACACCTTGTAAGATATGAACATAGAGAAATTTTTTTAACTAGGTGAGCGGAGCTTAATGAGGCACTCATAATCCGTAAACAAATCTATTAACTTGATTAGTTGTGAGTAAATATCATGACTAGATTTTTAATGTGCGGGTGATGTAGTAGGTAGCTCGCCAGAAATGCATACTATGGATACGGATTCACTCCTGCCTAACCGTGAGAAATATTTTTGGACTTAACGGGTTCTGTTAGGAATAGATGGCGTTCATACAGATATACATACATATACGGAACACCTGGAGGTGAAAGTAAGGAAGATCCGTACTTTAAATCCGTTACCAGTAATGGATATATTTATGAGATAGAGAGAGAAAGGAGAAATGAGATTAGATTGGAGGAGAGAGAGAGAGGGGCCATATATGTATGTAAATAGAGACTGGAAGAAAGAACCAATTTGAAACACATATAGGCATGAATCGATTTTGTCTTCTTTGGTGTAGTAGCGCTTGAATCACATCAGACAAGGAAGTGCTAGATCATTCCATGACAAAACAAGAAAGAAAAATAGAGAAGGGACATTTTGAATTCAAGATGAGGCAATTGTTCATTCGTTATTGTCATGACTTTGTTGGCAGGTGTCTTCAAAAACCTATCAGAGATAGTCCATATAATAAAATGCTAATCTACGATTTTACCTAATACATGTCTGAAAATTTATTTAGGTGAGAAGTTAAATGCATTACTCAACGCTGACTGCTCTCGTCTTCCTCACCTGCTCGACTGCAGCTTCTCGGCTTGAGAAGCAGACGGTCTCCGTGTGGGGAAGTCTCAAGTGTGGCGGATATATTATGAAGAACACGCCGATCGAATTGCGACTCCGCGACTATGGCATCAGTTAGTCGTGGTTATTGTTACTTTATTCATGTCGCGTTTTTAGTACTCTCTTTAAAAGGCTGACCATATATATATATCTTTGAAAAGGAGATGTCATATGAACCTCAGTTTTTCTCGACGATAAATAAATTCGCTAATTGTAAGTTATGACGGTGCGAGTCCTGAACACCACGACTTCGGATGAGAATGGCAAGTTCGCGTTGATCGGCTCGGCCGAGCAGGACAGCCCCATTGAGACTTCTCTCTTCATCAAGCACTACTGCAACGTGGATGACAAGGTATGCGCCTCCTTTTTCTAGACAAATCACTGGGACAACTATGCGATGGCTTCATCATGGTTAAACAACTTTTTTATTTCTGTCCTCACTCGGTAGTAGCCTTGCTAGTGTGAAACTGCCGTTGTCTTTTCCCCTGGATTACGGTATGAATGACATGCAACTGATACTGTAATATCATCGCATATAACCATTATTGCAGGTGAATTGCCATCGTGAAAGCACTGAGAACATCCCGATAGAGCAAATCAACAAGGGCGAATTCAACATGGGTGACTTGCGAATGGAGATGGTCCCTTCTTCGGGACCTGTAATTCATTGCTCGTGAATATGGTTTATCGTCAGCATCTTTTATAATCGTAACTTCCGTATATCGTTTCCACAATCCCTGATAAAGTGATCCACCACCACCCGCAACAGCTCTTGGTCTCTCAATCGAATATTTTCCAGGACAATCTACACATGAATGTATGCATTGACTGCGAATGCATGAGAATGCACTTCAAACACCTTACCACAAAAGAAGTGATGGAACAGTAACACAGTCAAACCACTTCTTGGTCGGTTAAGTAAGAATAATATTAGGCAACTCATAGAGGCTAAAATGGAGTAGCGAACTGCTGAGCATCATACAGGGCATTTAGTCAGTAAACACTGAAGTTGTATTTCAGAACATTAAAAAGGGGACACAATTAGGTGTGATATGACACATTATTCGAAAGCGGAAAGGCACACGTCTTCTGGAATGCACTATTAATATTCACGTGTAATTTTTTTTATAAGTTCGTCCATGAGCGTAAGGCATGCACATATGTACATATGTTTGCACATACTCGTAGGACGGAGATGTTCGGATGGTAATGTGGCTACTTCTTCAGATTATGATTCATGATCTCTTGAGTCTTCTTGACAAGATTGCTCAGCTTCTGGCAAATGTGCACTCCGTAAGTCTAGAAAGAAGAACATTCAACCTCAAACTCATTGAAGGATTACGTTCGATATATCAACAATTGGGCTCCAATTAGATGGCATCCAGTAACAAGTGTTTTGCAATGTAACAACTTGCTAAAAAAAAGTTTTTTTTTCCGCTAAATATCTAAGATCACCAACCTTCATTGCACACTTCCGCATGACTTCAACTTCAACAAGAATGACGATCGGAGTACTGCTGTGAGGTCGCTCTAAGGTCACTTCGCAAACCTGAAGAAGATACAGTCTTATTTTAATACAACTACAATGGTACAGCGAAAGTAGTAACATCTTGGAACCTGCTCGATAGGTGTGGTATTCAAGAAAGTATCTACTGCAGGTGAAATTGATAGAATGCAAACCTATGCAAAATGAATGCAAATAGTATGAAAGAATGCAGGAACCGCGTTATCTGCGATGGTTTCATGATCATCGACAGTAACAACGCGTGTGTTAAGGATCTTCAGCCCAAACAGCCAGTCATTATCTAAACAAGAAAAGGATTCGCTGCTGCATCTGCTAATGTTGCAATAAAAATAAATAAATAATCAGAATAAAGATTCAAGAAATGGAGTCTGAAATGAATGCACATACAGACAGTAGAAGTGGGATAGCCCAGTGTATTGAGCATCGCGTAGTAGTCAGAAAGTGACCAGATGAATGATCGCTTCCGGGTGTGTTCCAACCAGATCGATATGTCCATCTGGAATACATTCATATATGGGTTGTAATAATCGACGAGAGTAATATATAAGTAATTAAATCGTCATAAACTAATCTCGTTACGCACCGGTCCAATGACTCTCGGTTTGCCGGCATCAATCGGCACAGTGTCGACTGTAATCGCGTGGTGGGACGATACCGCAGAAGCTGGGAACTCCTTCACAACCTTCAGTACATCCTGAGAGAAAGAGACAACTTGTGATTTAGAAAACTTAGAGAAGTTCTTAGCAAAACTCCTTCGCTACTCGTCTTCAATGACGACGTCTCGGTAGAAGAAACGTCAGACGCGCGCTTCTTCCATTTCTCATATGTTTCTTTCGAAAGCGGAAAGGGATTTTGCTTGCTTTCAGAAACTTCACCTTGTCGATGCCCAACATCGTCGGTAGTGCCCTGTTCGCGGTCTTCAATACGGAAGGAAAAGATTACAATGTCATTTAAAAAATTTTAAACGGCCATCTGAATTCGTACAATGGGAATGGCCTTTTCCTCCGGCTCCGCGAGAGAACTGCGCTTGTCCTTCTCCACTCGATGTTTCTTCCTTTGATTAACAACCTCCGATTCCTACAATAACCCCAGAGGATATAGTGACTTTTCTGTCTGATTAATTAACTGTATTTACAGTATATAGAACCTCAAGAAGTTGAGTGCCAACTAAATCTTCCTCCTCGTGCTGATCATTCAGGTTGTCCTGCTCCACAAGGCATGACTTCGTATTCTTCACAACCAATGATCCCTCCTACAAGTGCGCAATGATTACAATTCTATTTCAATAGAATGTATTCGTAGAGGCGACAACCTGAGCAGTTGAAGAAGCAATGTCATCCACGCTTGTCTCCTCCTGTTCCACCTCCCGCTGTTGCTTGTTCGACTCGTTAGGTCTCTTCAACCCATCCTCCTGCGATTCCTACAATTATGATTACGATATCACATTGTATGCAATGTGTATATCATTAAAAGCGGAAAACGTCAACACGTATGTACATACCTCTTTAGTGAAAGCCTCCATATTCTCCGTATTGCTCTTCGTTCTCTTGCGCTTTGTTTCTTCGTCTTCCGCATCGTTGCTGCGTGTTCGCTTCTTCTTCCTCTTCTTCTTGTTCATCGTCTTATGCAGTTGGACGGTGTCAATATCGGCTGGGGTGTCCGGAGCAGCATTCTGCAAAATACATGAATTGTTTTGTGACTCTATGACCTGACTAGCTCCATTGAACGCTTCGGTGACTAACCAAATCATCAATGGTCGAAGGAACATCCGAAGACTCTTCACTGCGACTTCTGTTGCCGCTCTCCTTGACAACTTTCGCTGTGTCGACAGTCGGGGCATCGTCCGTCAAAGCACCAGGTGAGTTCTGAAATTGTTGGATGAAATACATCTCATACTTTAGTATGTTACACTTGTTATATCCTATTAATACGTCATCATGTTTTTTGCAACATGTCACTAGAAGGTAAAACCTCAACACGTACATCGTTAGTGAAAGAATCTACCTCCTCGATCTCTGCATTACTCTCATTTCTCTTGCGCTTTGCTTCTTCATCTTCCTCATCGTTCTTCGCCTCTTGCAATTGGTCGGCATCGATCTCGACAGGAATGCCAGGTCCATCATGCTGAAAAGGAAGCAACTGTTTTGCACCCCTAGGAATGTATTAGTTCAATGGACCGCTTCGTTGTCTAACCAGGTCCGCAATGGTCGAAGGAACATCCGAAGACTCTGCACAGCCAAGTCTGTTGCCGTTCTCTGTGACAACTATCGCTTCTTCGGTATCAGATGAGTACTAAAATTACAGTATAGTTTACATTGCCTGGCTAGGTTGTTCCACTCGTTATATCCAAGAATTACGGTAATACATTGAATACGATATTTCAATAGAAAGGAAAACCTCAACGCGAACATCGATAGTGAAAGAATCTTCCTCCTCCATCTCCTCATTGCTCTTCTTTCTTTTGTGCTCATTGTTCTTGCTTGTTCGCTTCTTCTTCTTATTCTTTTTCTTCTTGTTGATCGCCCCCTGCGGTTGCTCGGTATCGATCTCGGGAGGAGTTTCAGGTGCAATATTCTTTAAAAAAAGCAGTGACTGTTTTAGGCCTTTAAGACCTTACAAGTTCCGCTGCGTGACTAACCAAATCCAAAATAGTAGAAGGAAGATCCCAGGACTCCTCGCTGCAAATCCTGTTGGCATTTTCAGTTTCAAGATTTGCCTCTTCGACGTTCGGTTCGACCTCTATTAGAGCAGCAGATGAGTCCTAAAATAGCGGAATGAAATAGATCTCCCGCATAAGCTTGTTCCATGCAATGTTGTTTACAATATATATATATATATATATATATATATATATATATATATATATATATATCATTAGAATGTAAAACCTCAACACACACATTGTTAATTAATGAATCTGCCTCCACCATTTCTGCATTGCGCAACGTTCTCTTGCGCTTTCTTTCGTCGTCTTCATCATCGTTCTTGCTTGTTCGCTTCTTCTTCTTCTTATTAATTTTCTTCTTGGTCTTCGTCTCCTGTAGTTGCTCTGTATCGATCTCGGCAGGACTGCCATGAGCATCATTCTGCAAAATACAGCAATTATTTTGCTCCCTTATGACCTTACTAGTTCAATGGGACTCTTCGAGGACAAACCAAATCAGCATTGGTCGAAGGAACATCCGAAGACTTTTCGCTGCATGTTCTGTTGCCACTTTCCATGACAACTTTCACCTCTTTGATGGTCTGTTCTACCTCCATCAATGCAGCAGATGAGCCCTAAAATTACAAAACACCGTGGACATCAGGCAAAATTTGAAGGGAGAACATGGGATTGCACAATACTTGTTATTTCTTTAAAAAAAAATGCTATTAGTTTCTTCTTCAATAAATCAAGATGAATACGGAACCTCCTTGGCTACGAGTGGCGAAGGGCCATTCTTCTCTTGTTCCTTAGACCTTCCTCGCCTTGGAGGGGCAGTGCCAGACATTTCCGTCTTGATTGCCCTGATCTGCAGCGACTAGCAAATTAGTATATATTCCAAACAAGTAAACGATGTGGCAAACAAGAAGCCGATAAACAAACAACTGACCTGTTCTTTGAACAAAGGAATTCCTTCATTCTGATTCTCAATTGGCGTGAGATTTTCCAGGGTAAGGCTGTCGTAAATGGCACAAGTGATAGCAGGAATATGTCTAGAAGGAACGAATTTGAGTTTGCCAGGACGAATAAGGTTGCAGTTTGGCTAACTCGTCGCTTGAATCTGTCGGTTCGCTATCGACAGAGCGCTCACGCTTCACTCGGATTGGAGGTGCCAGGAGAGGCACATGAGGAGAAGAGCCTCCCTTTCCATCTTTTGTCTTCTTGATCCATTTGTCTATTCCATTTGTCTTCTTGAATACCGTACTCTTCTCCTTCGTTGAACCTTTTGCTTTCTTGCTGGAATGCTGTGCGCTTCCTTCATTTTTTCCGATCTTCGTGTTCTCCTTTCCAACATCTTCAATCTTCGACTTCCGCATCTCATTCTCGTCCTCGTTTTTCTTCTTCTTGAGGCTCGTCTTCGAGCGCTTATCCACCTTCCTCTTTGCAAGTCTCTCTACATTCTTCCAGTACTGCTTGAGAAGATATGGGCATTCCTGAAAATGATTCATTAATAACGACAAAATTGGACACAAATACTAACGCAGTTCTCAGAAGGCTCCCACGTGGGCTCATCGTATCCTTCCCAACTGAGAAGATACTCGAGATCTCCGTCGTCACGTTTGCGGTGATTCATCACCTTCTCAACGACGTACTCTGAAGATTAAAGGGTCGGTCATAGCTCTAAGAACTAGATAAACTGAAAAAAAACGCTTGTGTTCCAGCTTTCTGAGGGATAAGAAGAGATCTTTTCTTCGCACAGCTGCGTTAATAAAAAATTCCGTATATTTAGCTTCTGACACGGGTCGATCGGAAGACAGGTAAAAGTAAGGTAAGCCTTACTTCTCGGCATCGTTGTTGACGATAACGAAAAGTAGGGCGCTCGCCTTGTATTTTTGCCTTTAAAGAGGTGATTAAAAGGTTAAACATGGTAATTAGCGCAAATTACAGGCAATTAAACAGCAATTATTGGAACAACAACCAAATCCGAGTCCGGGTCTTTTAAATGCTCTCTTGATTCTATTACCGTATTCTCCATATCTCAGAAAGGCACTGCGCAACGAGAGCCAGGGCTATTATTAAAAAAGTTAGCATAACGCTTCTGACAGGCATTTGAAAACTCGCCACATATCGGTTGCCGCTTCTATCGGGGCTATATAAGAACGGAAGATTACCAAGTAATCGTTCATTCCAAATGAACACATACTAAAATTGGAACAATACAGAGAAGATTAGCATGGCCCCTGCGCAAGGATGACACGCAAATTCGTGAAGCGTTCCAAATTTTTTCTCATCGTAAATATAAATTCATTTTTTATCTCGGTTTCTTTCGCTCTATTTCGCTCTGTCCTTCCATTTCCCTGTCTCTCTCTCTTTCTCATTCATCGTTTCTCAACCTTCTTCTTTCCGTTCTTCTTTTCTTCACCTCCTTTGCTTCTCTCTATATCTATCTCTGTCTCCCTCTGTTTCACTCTCTTCTCATGAACACCATCATGCTGCTACATCCTGCCTTATGCTGAAGAGGGAAAAAGCTGCTCGATATCGGTTGCTACTTCTATCGGGGCTATATAAGAATGGAAGATTACCTAGTAACCGTTCATTCCAAATGAACACATACTAAAATTGGAACAATACAGAAAAGATTAGCATGGCCCCTGCGCAAGGATGACACGCAAATTCGTGAAGCGTTCCAAATTTTTTCTCATCGTAAATATAAATTCATTTTTTATCTCGGTTTCTTTCGCTCTATTTCGCTCTGTCCTTCCATTTCCCTGTCTCTCTCTCTTTCTCATTCATCGTTTCTCAACCTTCTTCTTTCCGTTCTTCTTTTCTTCACCTCCTTTGCTTTTCTCTATATCTATCTCTGTCTCCCTCTGTTTCACTCTCTTCTCATGAACACCATCATGCTGCTACATCCTGCCTTATGCTGAAGAGGGAAAAAGCTGCTCGATATCGGTTGCTACTTCTATCGGGGCTATATAAGAATGGAAGATTACCTAGTAACCGTTCATTCCAAATGAACACATACTAAAATTGGAACAATACAGAGAAGATTAGCATGGCCCCTGCGCAAGGATGACACGCAAATTCGTGAAGCGTTCCAAATTTTTTTCTGTTCACTGGTATAAATCCAAAACACCGTACAAAGCTTTCGTATTTATATCTATAAGTTAGCACCTTATTGTATTTTAATACTAATTTATTTTCTTGTGAATATATTTCAAATAGCTGTATTTTAATACTTTTTTCTAAGATAAAGTTTGAAACAGCGGTGACTAAGGTGGAGTGGACCTTTCTGTATGTGACATATATAAGTGAGAGAAGTCTTCTGCTGCTAGATACATTGAGCATTTCTTTCACTTCTGCCGGCATTTTGATCAAATAAACTCTCTTGTAGGAAAAAATGCTGCCGTTTTCGCTGATCTTATTCGTATATTTAGCGCTTGTCAAGGTTAGTTCTCAAATGAGACATTTCAATAATGTCATTACTACTTTGTATGAGAGCAGCATGTTTTGTTGCTGTATAAAGAATCGTTGCAACAGTTTTAAGGGTGTTGTTGGTGACGAAGAGAATTTCAACTACGACAACATTAACGAATATCGCTTTGGTATGTTGTCGTTGTGCTGCAATTTCATTAGGAAGCAAGCCAAATGTTCTGAAAAATAATAAAATAAATTGCAGTGCCCGTGCCCTGTCGTTATGCGTTCCACTACGGCTACCAGGCCGGCTACCGCATTGGCTACTCGGCGGGCCAAGTCGTCGGGTATAGCAAGGGCAAGAGTGATGCTGAGGAGGCTGCATACGAGAGGGTTCAAGAGTTTTATCTTCTTTAGAAAGAGATCTGATGTTTATTTTGACTTTTGAAGGGAGTCGTTGAAGGAAGACTCCAGGGTATTGCGATTGGCGCAAAGAGGGGCTATGCTTTGGGCGAGAAGAAGGGCTACGAGCGCGGCTTGAAGGAAGGCAAAGCCATCGGCAGACGTGAAGGCATCATTTTCGGTGTCAAGAAGGCAAGCTACACTCTTTCATGCCATGCCGTCCAGACAATGTCCTCTTTCAGGGCTTTGAGAGTGGCAAGGCGCACGGTCAACGAATTGGCTACGAGAAAGGATATAAAGACGGCTATGAAAAGGGTCTCAACGCTGGCCGGACACCGAATGTTGGAAAGAGTCATGGTAGCCGTAGGAGAAAAAAATTCAAGTTCAATTTTCTACCAGATCTATGTTGACGAGCCACAACAGCCATACTCGTTGAGTGAAGGGAACGAGAGGCAACAGTATTAGACGGACACTCTGCAAGGGAGCACGTGGTGGCAATCCAACAGCAACATTCGACATGCAACTTTTTAATGCACCCTTTTATGCTTCATTGCTATTCAATAAATGAATTGTATCTGATTCACCAGAGACGCTCCTTGCTCTATAAGCAGCTATTTAGCTTACAGATACTCAAGCAAATTATGTAGTGCAAGAAAATATCTGATAAAAAAGTACATATATATCTCTTATTGGAGTCAATGACAACTAGATAAAGCCTTGGATATTCCGCATTTCCTCCTTTTAAAACGCCATCTATGATTTGCGTTGAAAAATTGTCCGATCGAGCCGGCCGTTGTCATGGAAATGCCCAAAATAAGAAAGATATGTCTTGCTTTCATAGTATTGTATAGCGTATCAAAACACCAGCTAAAATTGGCTGAATTTACAAAAGAAGCATGAAAATATTTTGTGTTTTTGCTGTTTTTTTGGTGGCATTTTGCTGTTTGTAAGATAAAGTTCACCAATCGAACAATATTGTACGTCTTTCTGAAAGTAGCTGCTCGATTCCTACGTCAATGCTATCGATTAATCTACATAAACATTGACGCTCCATGGGAGGAAGCGTTGTCGTGAATGGTGGAAGTGTTTTGTCTTCAGGAGACAGGAAGCAAGCAGCGACATATAAGCTCTAGGGCAAGAATGGAGCCTGAATGGCGTTCAACGTCTGCGGAATGAAGTTTGTAGGAGAAGGTATTTAAAAGAAGAAGGGCACCAATTACAAGTGAGCTGGCAGTCAAATTGCTAAACCACTTTCAATTAAATCATTTCATTTAGGCCGAAGCAGAAAGAAGATGCGACTTCTCCTTCTGCTCGCCTGCTTCGTTTCAGCTATCAATGCCTTCCCTTCTCGGGTTTGCTTGTCTATAGATTGATAATAGATGAAGATATTCGTTGCAATGTCCTTTTACGATCCACTTTCCAGGCACAACACGCAGCCAGTCCTCATCATCGGCATCGGGACAATGAAGTTGCTGATCGTTCATTAGAAGCTCACGATTTGATATTGATCAGAATAAGGCAGATTTACCATTCATCGCTTTTAAATAAGATATTTACAGGCGACTTACTGCACAAACAAGCACCATCCAGAGCCTGCCGGAGGTATAGCTTGCTCAAGAAATTTTGCATTGCTTCATAGCCAGTACAGTTCAATTTCGTCATCATGCCTTGAGAGTTGTCTGACATGCCTAATTCATTTCGCAGGACATGGACGCTGTGCGTGCGAATACAAGAAGGGCTACAAGAAGGGCTACAACCTCGGATATCATGCTGGAACTGCGTCAGGCTTTGCAAGAGGAAAGATCGAAGGAGAGAAGGCGGGATATGAAAAGGTGGCTCTTCTGGTATTATTAGAGAGGCGAGGGGCAAAGATGGCGCCGATTTAGGGGCTCGCCGAGGGAAAGACGGAGGGCTTCAAGGCAGGACTGAAGAAGGGCTTCTTCCTCGGCCAAGTCAAGGGCGCCGCCAAGGGACTCCGCCAAGGCATCGCGATTGGCAAGGCGGCCGGCATCAGGATTGGTGTCCAGAAGGTCAGTCCATGGCATTTGGTTATTTATTTATTCATTCATACATAAATTTTAACAATGATTACAACGAATTGTCAGATGCAAAAACTTCCCGTTGCTGGACAAAATAATGTGAGATTAATCATTATAAGAATAGAAAGGGGATAGGTGGGATAAGGGATGAGATGATGATAATCCGAGGCATTCCACTCACTCGTCGGCAATTATTACTCATATGTAGTTTTAAAAAGAAGAATGTTCATGAATCAGATGATAGTTTCCTTTTCCGTGGTTTGTAGTCCACTGAATCATCTGACTAGCTTCTGTGCAATCAGCCAATATTCATACATTAGGGCTTCGTCGCTGGAAAGCTTCACGGAAAGCGCGAAGGATACTCTGAGGGCTTCAAGGCCGGATACGCCAAGGGCAAATGCGCTTGCGAGAAGTGCAGAAGCGTCAGTTCTTTGTAGTTATAAACGTATTTTCTGAAAATATTGAATGAATATACCCGGTATCTCGGAAACCTTGCTTTCAGTCTTCTGAACATTCTTCTTCCTGCTCTAAGTCGTCCGAAGAGAAGCATTCGTGCCCCTATCATTAGCAAAACAAAATTGTTTCGTCCAACAATGTAATAATAAACCACCCATCTCATCATCTTTTCAGTACTACTCAATACTTGTCACTTTCCGTTTCCGGCATAAATGATGTTCATTCCCATGGAATAAGCGTGACATTGACAGTAGTACCGTATAGTAATGATTTCATGTATAATTCCATGATAAACTAGTAGTTTACCAGATATGACCACGAGTGGAAGGAAATCACGCGGAGAGAGAAAGTCCCAGCTGTTTCGACAACATTCAAGAGAGACACAAGAGATAACACTTGGGCAAAGAAGAGAGAGAGAGGGAGAGAGAGATAGAGAAAGAGTGGAAGATGGTACTGATGAGTGGCAGGGCGCATGGCCTGATTGATCTGGCGTCCCTCCCTTCCCTCTCATCAGCGATAAGAAGTCGAGCTCCGACTAGTACCTCCCGTCCCATACCCGTCTGTTTTTCGAGATCATTTTACGGTTTCAGAAGTGAACTCTATGATTCTTCATTAGGAAAAGATCAGACATGCTGTGGTTAGCGAGATATTGCGTAAGATAAAATTTGAAAATAACATTTGGTTCAGGCTAGCAATTCTGCTGGTTTCTGTTGGCTTAGCTTTTGGCGGTCTCATTTCGATTGATAAGAACGGAGATCCGCTGGTTCAGATCAGGTAAACAATCTTTTATTCTCTGTAACACATGAGAGTTCCACCTAATTTATTTGCTCACCATCAGCACTGGCAAGGTTCGCGGAAAATTAATAGAAGCTTACGACAATCGAACGGGCTACGCGTTTCTCGGAGTTCCGTTTGCAAAGCCACCAACAGGAAAGCGGCGCTTTGCTTTGCCTGAGCAGGTGTGATTTTGCGTTCTTTTGTTATCGGATATCAGAATATTGACTGACAAAAAAAAAGTTGAATATTGAAGGCGTCTCCATGGAGGGGCATCCTAGATGCACGCAAAAAGGGCCCAGCATGTCCAGCAGTGGCACGGTTGGTGATTTGGGCCACAAATATTCAAACTACGATTCTGACACTTTAGATTAACATATAAGCGCGATGAAGGAGGTCCAATGGACGAAGACTGCCTTCAGAACTACGTGTACACGAGCAGAAGCTGCCTGAGAAAGGCATCATTGGATAATTTTTATGACAAGAGAGCAAATGATGATTAAATACAGCCATGTTTAGGGCGGTTGCTCAGTGATGGTCGTTGTTCATGGTGGCCGCTTCAACTTCGAATCACCGGTCGTGTTCGACGACGAAATCATTGTACACAACTTCGCCTCAGAGTTGGAATTTTTTGTTTAATATGACAGATTCCAAAACATGATTTTTAAAGATATACTTACTGTTTGGTTTGATCAATTTGTATGTATGTACCTTGATCGAGTTGATGTTTTACCATAAGATTATTTGATTGTTTGAGCGACCGGGACGTCGTTGTAGTTGCAGTCGCTTACCGACTTATGGCCTTTGGCTTCCTCAACATTGCGCCGAATATATCAACGAGCGCAGCGAAGAATGTCGGCGCCTACGGTACTGTCCATTAATTATTTGATGACCAATCAATGAATAATGCTTCTCTTGTCATTTACACCTTGAAAATAGCGAATATAGAGAGATTTGACTGATTTATGTATCCAGACATCATTCTTGCCCTCGAGTGGGTGCAGCGTGAAGTGCGCCACTTTGGCGGCAATCCTCATCGTGTGACTTTCATGGGACACAGCGGCGGTGGCATGTTCGTCGATACGGTCGTCATTTGTATTTTTTTCTCAACTGGGTTCTATAAACAATTCACATCAAATTAATAACAAATTAAGTAAATTGATACTAAATTAATTAAATTGCAACTAATTAATTAATTTGCAGCTATCGCTGACTCCGAAGACGCGCGGTCTCTTCCATCAGATGATCGTCATGAGCGGACCTGCACTCTCGAATGGCGGCGATGACTCAACTCGTTTGTATTTTTTTTCATTAATTTATTTATATTCATTTTTATTCTTTGAAATTGTCAATTGACCATGATACGATGATTCTGTTTTTTTTTCTTCTTCTTCTCCGCACATCCTTCCTGCCAGATATGAACTACGCGGCAAGTTGGAAGTCAATCGAAAACCTCGGTTGTAACTGGAGCTCCGTGAATCGAGCGTCGCCCATCCATCTCGAGCGCGTCATTGCTTGCCTGCGCAGCAAGAGCTGGCAGGAGGTTCAAAATGCACCATGTTGTTTATAAAAAAAACATAGATATCCGCGTCAATGATAGCATTTGAGATCGTGGCAGCATACGAAAAGCTGTTTGACTATGGCGATGACTTCCACGGCCCGTTCATGGACGGAAAGGATGGAGTGAGTTTCATTAGTTTTCGCTCCATTATTTTTTTTCATTATTTTTTCATTTGAATCTCATTTTCATATTTTCTTACACTATTGAAACATGTGTTTTTGTTTCGCAGATATTGCCAGAACCTCTGCCATTGCTAATTGAAAAGAGGCGACTTGTGCCGGCAATGATTGGAACTGTCGCTGCCGAATTCAGAGCGACAAGGTTGATTGGATCATCATGAGTCTCCTAGTTGGCCTCTGTAATATGATTCAGCTACATAATGGACGGGAATGGCAAGCCGGTCGCAGAGATGTTGCTAGAGGTGTGCCGGGCGATCGGCTACACAATGTGGTTCAGGAACATGGAAGCGATTAGTGACGCGTGCATCCGAGAGTACTCGAATGGTTCGTTCATAGTCTTGCTTTTCACGAATTGAAAGTTATATAGAGGATTCTTTTGAAGAGAACAGAACAGTCGATATGACCGATGACCTCTATTTCTACTATGCCAGCCTCATGGATGCGTTGACGCTGTCAAAAAATGGCAATCCGGTACTTTACTCATTTCTTTAATGTAAATAACAAATTAGGAATTTTCATCAATCATGCAATGTTTAGGTGTACCTGTACAATTATGCATATTCTGGAGCAGGAACAGCATTCACGAATTATATGAAATTAGATCCGAATAACCGACCCGGCCACTCCGAAGACTTTGTCAGCCATGCACCTTTATATTGTCATGACCAAGCTAATTTGAAATCTGCAATGGAAATAATCTAAGATCTATCTCTTCGGTATGCATCGAGGAAACTTCACTGCCAAAGACTACGAAATCGAGAGGATCTTCACAGGCATGCTCGTCAATTTCGTTCGCTATGGCTATCCATTTCCTGCGAATGGTCAAGTCTGGAAGGAATTCACGCCTGAACGACATGACTACTTCCTCATCGGTGCGGTTTTTCTTAAGAAAAAAGACATAAGCCTTTACATTGATTCTTCATCATTTTACATTCCTATATACGAATGTTCTTTGTTGTTGAGATTTTGATGACAATCTGAAAATGCCCGGCTCACGACAATTCTATCGTAAAGAAGCGATTGACATGTGGCTGAACACCGTTAAAAGGTCTCGTTGATTTCTGAATCGGAGTCACTCTAATCTGTCACTCACTTAAAAACTACAATTTGTTTTAGGATTGGTGGTCCTCTAGAACCGAAGAGATACATCACGAAGGAAGGCTATGACTTTCAGCCTACCGAATTTATCGACTCCATCATGTCTCATCTCTTGAATCGATCGATTGCACATGACAAGACTCTATTGTCAGTGAATACACCGAGTTTCAGAAGAAGAAAACATTCTCATATTCATATATTTTGCATCATAAAGTGTCATATTGTCAGGGGAACGGAAGATTTGTATTATTCGTGGACTGCTCTGCTAAAAGACGTGCGAGAGAAGCATCTCGGACTTCGTTAGTCATTCATGTTCACATGATGATTGTATCGTAGAGTCTTATTTCAATCTTTCAATTAGCAGCCGCCATTCCAAAGTCGGTGCAAATGAGAGAAGATCATGGAGCAGTCGATGATCTCCTCGCAGGATCCGAGCCCGTGACGACGCTTTCTTTCTTATGTCAGCTAGTATAAAGGCTACGAGGTGTGCATGCGATGGGAGACTTTGCCAATTTCAGTCGAATTGGCCATGATCGCAATGACGGGCGCGCTGCTCTACTTCATGTATCGGATCTGGGTGAACTGGATCAAGGTCTACAATGAGCGCAAAGAATATACGGCTCTATAATGGATATGGCTTTGTGCAAATTTCTATGAATAAAATATTCACAGCTATGTTGCAGGGGTGTATCGGAATTCCGAATACCGAATATAGAATTCCGACTAATTCTCTCTTCCGAATTCCGTTCTCTTCCGAATTCCGTTATGAAAAGGAGCATTCCGAATTCCGAATTCGTAATGAAGGTCATTTCTACGGAATTTTTTCAGAATGTCGTAGCAAAGCCGTGCAAATTTTATGTATTTGTTTTCGAGAATACTGAAACCAGCGTTGAGAAACTAACGCTAGTTTGACCAAATGTAAAGATTTTGTTTTGAGTTGAGCGAAATTAAAATATCTGTGAAATGTTTTAAAGGTGGGCGATCACCGAGAAATATGTAATGCAGGATCGAATTGCCGAGTCAGTCATGTGATTCCTCACTCCCATTCTCGCGTGCTATTTCGCAGGTCGTACAAACCCGCTGCGTGAAAATAGCACGCGCGAATGAGACTGAGAAAGGCAGCGGCAACCTGAAATATCTCATAATTTTTCGGTGATCGCCCTCCTTTAAGGAACTTTCATAAGGGGAGACCTTATAAGATGCACATTTTGATGAAACTGGAAACAAATTTTGAAAGTTCACAACATATAAAGTCCTGAAAAAAATAAACATATGTATAACTGAAATGACAAAGTATAAAGTAGATCTGTTAGTAAACCTGCCTCATATTGCGCACTGACGCTAGTTTGGTTTTGTCCAATGCATTAGTACGGAATTTTTGTTTTGCTCCGTGGACCCCAAGCTACAATTTATTCATCAAAGTTCTCCGCACTTCAAGAGAAGTTGATTAAAGAAGATTAATCTCTAGGACCCCTGGAAGTACCTCGAAATGTCAAGATTTCGTCTGAAGCTTATTGTTACACCACATAAATCCACTTATTGTTAGAACTTGATTTCCGTCATCTTGAGAGGCCGTGGGCGAGTGGCGGTAGGAGGTTGAGTGGGAGGGTGCCGCTAGCATCTGACGTTACCGTGAGGGTGCCGTCGGAAGAAAGAAGAGAATGGACGCCCTCCGTCGCGGAGCAGCCAAGGTTAGAGATAAGCAATGATCATGCTCGGCGTTCTCCCGATCGATGTGTTTCTCCTCCAAGTTGACGATCTCTTTGTGTTTCCTTCTCCCGAATCTATGCGTGCGTAGGAGAGGGAACCGTTCTGGGAGTGATAAGTGGCTGGGATAGACGACGCTGAGGAGGGTGTGTGGGTGAACGGGTTGACACACTCTGCCATCTTGGCCAGGACACTGTTGTTCTTCTCGGCTATGGACATCAGCAGCGAATCGAACTTCCTGACAATATGCCGAGCGAAGGCAACAGATGCTTTGTCAGCGACGGAGGAAAGGAGGGGAGAGAGTTGTCTTGCTTCTCGTTCCTATATTGAAAATCTGGGGAACATAGAAGCTGAGAACGACTACTTCTCAGCTGATTACTCACTTATGTTTTATGTCCCAAACGCGAGAGACTGACATGAGCAAAAATTAGAGAAAAAAATTTTTTCTCTAATTTTTAGAGAAAAAAATTTGCAAAAATTTAACAAACCTGCCTACAGTGTTGAACCACATATCAATGGCTTCTTTTCTGTAGAACTTGCGCGATCCAGGCATCTTCAGATGGTCATCGAAATCTGAATAAGCGTCTTTAGTGTCGTTCTCCTGAAAAGCACACAAACCATACCGAGGAGGAAGTAGTCATGTCGTTCAGGAGTGAATTCCTTCCAGACTTGTCCATTGGCAGGATATGGATAGCCATGGCGAACAAAATTGGCCAACAGGCCAGAGAAGATCCTCTCGATTTCGTAATCCTTTGCAGTAAAGTTTCCTCGATGTACGCCGAAGAGGTAGATCTTAACAATCCAATCAGTTTGAGATCTATCTAAACCATATTAATTAAAATGGTTGCGATCTGACGTATTCTTCCGAGTGGCCGGGCCGATTTTTGGGATCTAGCTTCATGTAATTCTCGAATGCAGTTCCGGCTCCAGAGTATGCGTAGTTGTACAGGTACACATAAAAGAAATTTGTGTTGATCGTAGCAGATTCATGAACTATTTTCCTTTCTTATGGCAAGTACATTTCACTAGAATTAGACCAAGCAGCTTACTGGATTGTCATCTTTTGAAAGGGATAGTGCAGCCATGAAGCTGGCATAGTAAAAGAAGAGGTCGTCGCCCATGTCGGCTGTTCTGTTTCCTTCAATACTATTTTTTGACGGACTAGCAAAAAAAAACAAATGCAACGTACCATTTGAGTATTCTCTGATGCAAGCGTCACTAATCGCTTCCGAGTTCGTAAACCACATTGTGTATCCGAGAGCCCTGCATACTTCTTCGAGTATATTCTTGATTGGCTGGCCATTGTCATCCAATATATATCTTAATTATACATATTCATATTTATGTGTAATCAAATAATATATTTGTGTAGATTACAAAGCTGAATATTTATCGACAACCGACTGTGTTCTTCTGAATTCGGCAGCAACTGTTCCGATCAGCGTTGGCAGTGGTCGTCTCTTTTCCATGAGCATTGGGAGAGCCTTGGGAAAAATCTATGCAATTATATACATATGTACATAACACATGCGTGAACTGAAGTAACAAAATTTCGAAACTAACACCATCGGGTCCATCCATGAAAGGACCGTGGAAATCATCAGCATAGTCGAAAATGTTTTCATACGCAGCAACAACCTGAGGAGAATAACTCGAATATGTTCAAACTATGTTAAATAGGAATTCTAACATCTTGCCAGCTCTTCCTTCGCAAGCAGGAAATCACACGCTCAAGATGTCTGTGAGATGTTCGATTGAGAGAAGGCCAATTACAGCCGAGCTTCTCGCTCAATTTCCAGCTTGCCGCGTAGTTAAAATCTGGAATAGATTGCCAAAATGTTTCGTCGACTCCGTTCCAGAGAGCCGGCTGACTCATGACGATCATTTGATGGAAGAGACCGTGCGTCTTCGGAGTCAGCGAGAGCTGCAATTTAATTACAGAATTAGTTTCAACTTAATTAATTACTATTTTAAAGCACCGACAGAAGATCGAAAGATTAGAGATAAGGCAAGAGCTGATCGACCGTGTCAACGAGTAGTCCACCAGAACTGTGCCCCATCAAAGTGACTCGGTCTGGATTACCGCCAAAGTGACGCACTTCACGCTGCACATACTCGAGAGCCAGGATGACATCTGAAATGGGGAATAAATAGTACATACAGACCGTCTTGCTGATCTATTAAACATACATCAAGTGGACGACAAACCATACGCTCCTACATTCTTCGCGGCGCTGGTGGAAACATTCGGCTGGATGTTGAGAAATCCGAAAGCGAAGAGCCTATACACCACAGCAACAACAACGATGTCGCGGCCACTTAAGAGTACTTACTAATCTGCCATAACTCAACTGAGGAAACATCAGTTATTTAAGAAAGAAAAAAACTATGTTCAGACTCTGAAGCGAAGTTGTGAACAATTATTTCGTCGTTGAAAACAACCGGAGATTCAAAGTTGAAGCGACCGCCATGTACAACAACCATCACGGGGCAACCACCCAAAATTCTGCTGCATTTGCATGTGAAGCATGTATGTATGTAACCTACGAGTGAGAAATAAAGAGATTCCTTTATAATACAATTGTTAGAAATATACATTGAAAAGACAATTCTTGCTCGTGTAGACGTAGTTGTGCAGACAATCTTCGTCCATTGGGCCTCCTTCGTCGCGCTTATATGTTAGACTAAAATGAATAATTGGTGCCGTAGACATTTGTTTGACCGACTAGAAGTTGTTACCGGGCGACTGCTGGACAAGCTGGACCCTTGCTTCGAGCATCAAGGATACCACTCCAAGGCGACGCCTGCAAAGTAAAGAAGCAAAGGACAGGAGAAAGATTGAAGAATCAAAAATACCTTCTCCGGCAGAGCAAACCGCAGCTTTCCTGTTGGTGGTTTTGCGAATGGAATCCCGAGAAAGGCATAGCCAGTTCGGTTGTCATACGACTGTATTAATTTTCCACGAACATTTCCTGTGCTATAAAAAAAGAAGTAATTCAACAGACGGAACTTACAATTAGTCTCCCGTTCTTTGAAAAACAGATTTCCTACCTGATCCTAACAAGTGGATCGCCATTCTTATCCGTTGTAATGAGCCTGCCGAGCGCGCAGCCAATGGAAGCCAACAAAATTGTACTGCAACGAGGAAATATTTTTAATGGCTAATTTTAACTACTTGATAATAGGCTAACCACAGCATTGCGAGTGAGCCTTCTCACGAATCAGATCTAATTGCTCAAATCTTCTTTAAAATCCGGTCGCTCTGGTGAGGTGCGAGCGTTGATACTGGAGTTCTTATCAGTTATCAGGTACACTTCATCACGCTCGTTATTCATCAGCCGCCGTAGTAAACTGTCGTTTTCTCGGGTGTAAACTCGGGGGAATGCAACTGAACTTCGGAATTTCAGCCGAGGTCTCGGCTGAACATTCAGCCGAAATGCTCCTCCGAGTACATAAGTCACCCCATAATTCTCTCCAACTCGAACTTTGTCCCTACGAGTAACCGAAACTGGATGCAACCGCACCTCAATGTCAACGTGCATACAATACGCCACCTGGCACATATAACGATCAGATTCAATTATTTCTATGTGCTCTCTCTCTCCCTCTTCCTCCCTGCCACTAGCCTTCCACGAACTCTTTCACTCTCTCTCTCTCTCTCTCTGTCGCTAGCCTTTCACGAACTCTTTCACTCTCTCTCTCTCTCTCTCTCTCTCCCTGCCACTAATCTTCCACGAACTCTTTCACTCTCTCTCTCTCTCTCCCTGCCACTAGCCTTCCACGAACTCTTTCACTCTCTCTCTTCCTCCCTGCCACTAGCCTTCCACGAACTCTTTCTCTCTCTCTCTCTCTCTCTCTCTCTCTCTTTCTCTCTCTCTCTCTCTCTTTCCTCTTTCGCCATTTTTTTTTCATTGCCATTTCAAAGTCACAACAAAAGAGGGAGGCCACCGGGGAAGTCAACCCTTTTTTCGGATACAACGGAAGCACAACGGCTCTTTCTGTCTTGTGTTGGTGTGAAAATTTAACTGGTACCTTGCAAGGGAGAAAGAACAGTTCAATTTCAGTCGCACTGTCAATGATGATTTGCGTTGCTCTTCTTCGTTTTTCGGATTTTGACGACATGGTTCAAAGTCTATCGTGAGCTCAAGGAATACACTGCATTGTAGAGTTGATATTATTATATTTGTTCTTCAAGATTTGAAAAGAAAATAAATATTTATTTCGAAATATAAACTCAATTATAACTTTATACAATAATATTTTAGCTCAGCATATCCAGCAGCATACATATATTACAGCATACACTTAAAAGAACTCGAATGCAACTGCATTGTACAAACATGTCCATTGGGCTAGCAATAAGGGAGATATCAGGATACTGTTTGGTGAAGAGTATCCAGTTTCTCATCCTGAGTATCCAAAGTTCTCTCCTTCTGCTTTTCTCTCTCCTTCTCTCTATCTTTCTCTCGCTTTCGCTCTTCCATCACTCTGAACCAGCATTCATACTTTCTATCAAACATTTGTGAAGTTGCACCATGTACACGAGGGCGATATTGCCTAAGGGTTATGTATTATTATTTTGTAATATTATTATTTCCTCCAAATGGCTGATATGTATACTCCAATCAGCGCGAATTAAATATCTTAACCCGGACTTTTTAGAACACATTAATTCTTTTTAATTCTTTTTTTTCTTTTTGATGAACAGTAGATGAAATTCCACATATAACGCAGCCATTACTTCATTCCAAATTTGAGATGGAATGGAGTAACGTGATTTTCAAATTTTTGTTTGGTGCCTAGCATTAATCTTCGAGTGTTATTTTAACTCGTAGAACATGATCACCTCACACTCAATTATGCTGTGTTAGAATTGGTACGGATATTTTCATACACCATATTTGCTCTATATTTGAACTCTCATCTAATAGCACCCCCTTGGTAATGTCATTGAAAATAGTACTCCCTGTAGTAGACCCCCCCCCTCTAATTATCTAATACCACGAATGGATCCAGGAGGCATAGGATGCTCTTTCCAGCGAACTAATTGCAAATGTATTTAAAAGCTGCGGTAAAAAAAGATGTTCCATATAAAAGCCTAGCTACATACAATTCTTTTAGAAAATGTTGTTATCAAATTTTTGTATATACATGGGCATTCAAAATAGTACCCCCGTGGGTTCTATTTCTTGCGACCGTATCTTCTTCATTGGAACGAACGGGGTACGACTTGCGTGCTGATTGGAACATTGCGCGCGCTGCACTCAAAATCGGCCCTCAATGCACATATTTTAGCCAAAAAATATCTGTCAACTATCCAAACTATGCATCTAGGCGGTATGATTGACTCAGTTTATGATCGCCCCCAGAAACGTTTGTGTGCCGTCGGTTAGCGGATAGTTGCATGGATGAATATTTCATGCCATACCTGCATGTAAGATGGACGCAAAAATGAGGCAGATCACGAGTGTAGTCTCCATTTATTCACCTGGAAATAGTGTACATTGAAGCATTAGTGCAGGAGGTATCGATACAAACCGAAGAGAATGCAAAAACGAAAAACAAAAAGTAGAATGGAAATATCTAAATATTTGTTAAAAAAAGTCATATACATATATGTAATATAAAATTGAATAAATATATTTGTGTATAATTGTGCATCGAACAAATAAAATCCCACCGGGCTGTAGGGTGCAGTGTAGGATCCTGCCCACGATTCCCACGCGTTGTGGGGAGACTGATTTAGGTTGACCGTTTTATCTCGGCGGCTCAGGTGGATGAAGAGCAATGACCGAGACCACATGCGAGACAACGGGCGATTATCTAGGGCAAGATGAATGTGCGGGCGGCTTTGAGTCGCTCCATTCTCTCGCTTTCCTATCTATCAATCCTGGATCAATATGCTGTGAAAAGTCATTGAGAATCAGTTTCTACATTTATTTTAAGGTAATATGCATTATTTTCTGATGTGTTTTGAGAATTGCGCAGACGAGATTGGTGAACACACAAAACGAAAAGAGGATGAAGTTCGACCCAACGATCCAGATTCCCTGGAGATTATTGATCTGCTAAAATAATAAAGATAAATCAAAATTAGAGCAAAAGCTGAATACAAGCACTAGAATCATGTTCTCTTTGAATTAGACAGAACAACAAAAAAAAGTCAAAAGAACATTCAAAAATATACACGTCAAAAACCATTCCAAAAACGTGCCCGTCAAAGACAAGTGCATTTTATATTGTGCGAGATAGATATCATACAGATCTTAGTCCTAAAACGTGCTAAATATCATATGTCCATGGATTAAAGGAATGCAAAAAGCTATCAAACCACATTAATCGCAAACTTTTCAAGTTGACTAGACTCTGAATATTAGAAGATATCGTATGGCGAGACGCTTTCGCCAGCAACCTCTTTGCTTTATCTCTCACGAGTCCTCCAGGACTCTTTTATCTCTCTCGCCGTACTCTGTCCTTGCACTCTCACAGGCCGTACTCCTTTCCTTATTCTTCTTCCTTATCCACACTCCTGAATCCGACACCGCCGGAACATGCAAGGAGGGGTACAGAGGGAACGATGAAAAGCCGCAGAGATTCGAGAGTCTTGCAATGAGTAGATGGAATGCGGGAAAACCAGAGAAGGACACACGAAACTATTTAACCACGGGTAGAAAGGGGTTAATATAAGGTAGAAAGATGTAGTCCTTTCCGGACTATTTAATAAACTCTGGGGTAGGAATAGTGCAGATAATTTAATTCCTAATATCCCTTTCATCCCAAAGTCACGTAATCTACTTTTATACTCCACAACGCTCTCGGTCTCCATTTTTTCTTCTTCTGTACTACATCTTTTTTTTGTCGATGTATGTCGTTTTTTTTTCAGTTTTCTGCTTTTTCTTTAAGAGAGCCTGTCAGTATCGTTCGATCAAGGCCTGCCCTAGGAATCTTTTTTCGAATATCTTAACCAAACTTGATTATAGTATACAACTCGACGTGGTGAACAAAATAGGTTGTATTTCAAAGGAAAAAAATTTTTCCGCGCGAGACCCAGTACCGTAATCTTATAAATTCGATTGGTCATAAGTCGCTTCAAACTTATGATTAGACAAAAATCGAGCTATCATTGGATATCTTCAGACATATTCAAAGACACTTTTAAGCACATTAAACAGTAGTTCGAAATTTGTTATAATGTCAGTTTTATCGCTTTTTTAATGCACAATAAATTCGCAGAGATAGTGGAGTTTGACTGTGAAATCACAAATGAGCTAAACTTTATGGGTGTCCGCCAGAGAAAGCCGCCAACAGCGATCTGTAGTAGCCGCTGACCTCATCGTGCCGTCCTGGTAGCATATTCTTCTTTGAACACAATTTCACTCCCGCTATCGCGTATTTGGACCTGCGCTTGTTCACGCTTCGTAACCATGTTAGGCATATAAGAGTATCAGCAGGTTTGATGAGATTCGTCGGTTTGATAGAGCAGTGATAGATAGTAATGCGAGAGAAAGGGGAGATTCTACGCCGCCTCTCATTCGCCTTGCCCTAGATAATCTCGTATGCAAGATCGCCTGTTGTCTCTGTCTTTGCTCTCCCTCCACCTGCCGCCGAGATAAATCAGTCAACCTAGTCAGTTTCCCCAACAACGCGTGTGAACCCTGTTCGAACAGAATCACGACACCTTACAGTCCAGTGGGAACTTTTTTCGATGCATAATAAACTTATTTTGTGTTGGCCATGGCAATTCTGCCTCATAAATAGTTTTTCTTATAAATAAAAAATATTTTATATTTAAGAATTAGTAAAAGTCTATTAATTAATTATTTAAGTGTATTCATAGTGGTATTCAGACAGTATCGCCCTCTCCAGCAGCGCTACTTCGATCTCAAGAACAACGACGACATCTCCGTCCAAGAACATCATTGCCAACGACAACGCGACGATGACCTCATCGTCACTGTTTGACTTCGACTCCGAGTTGGCCAAAATCGCCGCATCCTGTATGTACTCTACAGACATCTGGCAACATAATTAAGAACTTCATAGCGAAATATTTCAGTGATTATTTGGTCGAAGAAGCGGTAGTGATCATAGGCCTCACAGAGTTACGCGCGGCACTCAACTTTGCTCCGCTACATAAGTGGAAACCCGACAACTATACGGAGCCTAGTGAACGGGAACTTGCATCGGCGCCTACCATCGAGGCCTACTATGATCTGAAGGTACCGCGCAGCAAAATGCGCAGTCTTGATAGCGTATACTTCTTTGAGCACAATTTCCCTCCCGCTATCGCGTATTTGGACAAGCGCTTCCCAGCAATTCGCACCAGTTTCAGGCGTAGATTTGAAGAGATTCGTCGGACTGATCCAGTGATAGATATGAAAGCAATTGATCGTATGCTTGACGAGTTTCGCGTGATTAGGAAAAGAGTACATGGTGCAACTTCACCAATGTTTAGTTTTGATAGAAAGTGGGAATGCTTCGAGATAGAAGAGGGAAAGAGAGAGAAAGAGAGAGAGAGAGGGAGAGAGAGAGGGAGAAGGATAGAACATAGGATACTGATTATGAGAAACTGGACCTTCCTTACCTAATAGGATCCTGATATTTCCCTTATTGATAGCGCAATGGACATCTTTGTACCATGCAGTTTCATTCGAGTTTTTTTTTTAATGTATGCTGTTATACTTGTAGAGATGCTGAGCTAAATTATTATTATGCTAAGTTATACCCGAGTTTACGTTTCGAAATAAACTTTGTTTTTCAATTTTCGATGGCTTGACCGATTTCTAGAATACTAATGGTAGCTTGGAGTTGTGTCAGAAAATGAAGGGGGCTGGAAAAGACGAATGGGGAAATGGGATTGGCAAGAAGAGTAAAGCAGGGAAAAGAACCAAGTATGCATGCATTCCGACTTCGATCTTCTAGCAACAATAAAAATTTCTAAACCCTTCTCAGTATAGTTTGATGCAAGGAAATGACGGTCGCTCAACGTGGTCGCTGAAGAAGAAGGCCCAGCCAGGTAAAAAGTCGTAGTCCCCTAAAAGAATTTGTAGCGGTGACTGTCGCTCGAGCCCAGACACCAAAACTTCCGTAAGTGATGGCTCTCTGCGATAACCAAATTCACATTGAATTAAATTTCTAACTGATGAAATAGATGTTGGACAGATTCGCCTGGAGGTCGAATGTGACCAAGTGCGAAAGGCAAATGAGGCACTGGAGGAGCACTCGGGTCTCTGTAACTGACAGCCGACCGCCGCTCGGAGGGTTTTTTTTTAATCATGCATTGCAAAACACTTCAAATACCCACATAATTTTTTTATTCTTTGGCATTAGTTTTCAAAAAATGACTTTCTCAAGTAGTTCCTCTGAAATACAGCCAATGAGATTGAAAAAGCAATATTGATGTGTGTTTTTTTTTCAACTCATATACATATATTGGTACCATAAATGACATTGATATGTTGTTCTCTTGGTACATAGAACTAGAGATGTGAATAACACAGATCTTTAAATCTTTCTTCATTCTGCGGCTGTTCCAGAAGTCGGAGAGGCACACGGCGACTGTAGAAGACGACACAGAAAAGACAGGTGTAGAGATAGAGATTTCCAGATAAAGTCAGGCCTGGGCCCAGTCAGGCCCAGCCATGGCCTGTTCCTGACTGGGCTCAGAAGACCATGTTCATGGTGATCGTGACGACGGTGAATGCGATGGCTACGAGTATTCCGTATGAGAGAATAATAAACCTTTTGACAAACAAATTTCTACAGCGTAGTATCCATGAAGTATTTCATTTGTGCCCGTGAATATTACTCATAGAATAAATCTGATATAATGAGTACCTGTTACACTCAAAACTTCGAAGAAGAAAAGAAGCCAAGTTGACATTTGCAAGTAGTTTAGAGTGAAAACATGACCTCATCAGCATGAAGTTTTGCCACACTCGCCAATCTCATTTTGTTATAGGATTTTGCCAGGAAGAAAGCTACAAGCGAAAGTCAAGAGGAAGAAGCAGCGAAGAGCAAATCACAGATGATGCAGCATTTGACACGAAATATAAATAAACATAAGCAAAATTTGAAGAAAAAAAACTTACGATGTGCATACTTCTCCGCAAGGCAGAAGACAACGTTGACAACGTTGAATAGCAGCATTATGCCGACGAGGCCAAATAGATTGGACATCCATAAGGCGGCCTATTCTTTTCCCCATTTCCATTTCAGCAAATGTTCTGACAACTAGCCTCGCCGGCAAAGCAGTCGCTACCAGCGTCAAGAGCCACATTCACAATGCGCGGTTTAATTGTCCATGAAGCTGGCCTTCTTCCTGCCGTTCGCCGTCCTTCCCGAGTCACCCGTTGCTGTTCGCCCTCAACGACCACCACGGACAGAGTTCCCTTCCCTGTCGTCCCTCTCAATCTTCTTTGTCGAATAACGCTGCCCGATAAACGTGGCTTATCGGAAGTCGTATCGCTGATGAACAGAGTATTCACTCAATAATTCATTTCCTTGTTCCAAACTGAGAAGGGTTTCGAAATTTTAGTTCTTGCTAAATGCGTACCTATTTCTTTTCCCCCTTTACTTTTATTATAAAATCCTATCTTCCCATGCGTCTTTTCAAGCCCCTTAATTTTTGATCCATCTCTATTCTACAATTTTAGTCTTTTTGTACCCTTCTGCCAAATCATCAAAAATTTAAATAAAAATATTTATTTCGAATCATAACTCAATTATAACTTAGCGCAACAATAATTTAGCTAAGCATATCAGCAAGTATAACAACATAGTACATACCAAAATACTCGAATGAAACTGTATGATATAATCATGTCCATTAGGCTTGCAATTAGGGAGATATCAGGATCCTGTTAGGAGAGGAAAGTCCAGCTTCTCATATTCATTGTCAGTAGCCTAAGTTCGCTGCTTTTTCTTCTCTCTCTACTTCTCTAGCTCTTTCTCTCTCTTTCTCTCTTCTCTCAATCTCTTCCTGCATTCATACCTTATGTCAAGCATTACTCTTTTCCTAATCGCGTGAAACTCGTCAAGCATACGATCAATTGCTTTCCTATCTATCACTCCTGGATCAGTCCGACGAATTTCTTCAAATGTACGCCTAAATTTGCTGCGAATGGCGGGGAACCGCTTGTCCAAATACGCGATAGCGGGAGGGAAATTGTGCTCAAAGAAGAATAGGCTATCAAGACTGCGCATGAAGCTGCGCGGTTCCTTCAGATCATAGTAGGCCTCGATGGTAGGCGCCGATGCCAGTTCCCCTTCACTAGGTTCCGTATCGTTTTCGGGTCCCCACTTACGTAGCGGAGCAAAGTTGAGTGTTGCACGAAACTCTGTGAGGCCTATGATCACTTCGGATTCATCGACCAACTCCTGATTGAACCCCGTAAGGAAGTGCCTAATTGTGTTGCCCGACAGCTCCTCGCGATCTCGAGGGCTCATGCAGGTTGTGGCAATCTTGGCCAACTCCGCATCGAAGTCGAAGAGTGACGATGACGTCATCGTCGTGTTGGCAGTGATGCTCTCGGGTACAGATGTCGTCGTTGATCTTGAGCCTTAAGGTTCGTATTATGTGCCATGTATGTATACAGCGATGTTCCTTCAAAATGGACGATATGTTCCAATCAGTCATTTTGGAGGAAAGTGGGTGTGCTACGCTGATTAGCGGATAGTTGCACGGATGAATAATTCATGCCATACGTGCATGTAAGAAGGTCGCAGACATGAGGCAGATGACGAGCGTAGTCTCCATTTGTTCACCTGGAAATTGTGTATTTTGAAGCATTTGTTAGGGGAGATAAGTGGTGATTGAGTGCGAACAAACTGAGGAGAAAGTAAAAAGTAGAGACAAAAAGTAGAGTGAAAATTTCTCTGTAAGTATGTTTATTGGGTATCAAGAAAAAAATATCAACGCGCTGTGGGGAGACTGACTTAGGTTGAATGATTTATCCCGGCGGCAAAGGTGGAGGGAGTGCAAGGACAGAGACAACAGGCGATCTTGCATACGAGATACATAGGGCAAGGTGACTCCCCGTTCTCTCGCTTTCCTATCTATCAATCCTGGATCAAACCTACGAATCTTTTCAAATACATAGATACTCTGGGAAAAATGGGTTTTCAAGGTTTCATCTTCTGGAACCGCAACAACACACACGACGAACACGCTCAACAGCTGGCTATGCGGGAGGAAACCAGGAACTCAACCGCTCTCGAGGCGGGAGACAACTCACACTGACTAGAAAATGCCTAGGACAACCAAAAGTGACAAAAATTTGACAATCATAAAGAAACATTAAAAGACGCTATGCATACTCATAAACAACCACTAAACTGCAATGGGGCACTATACAATGGAAATACATATTGGACTGACAATGAGTGGGCGCAGGGGTTTCTAAGTGGGCCTGCCCACTACAAGGGAGAGGAGAAGGACCGGGCCGGGGCAGCCGCCATGCAGGGACTAGCCAACGCTGAACGACATGCCCCCAGGGGCAAATGAATGAAAAAGATATGTGCTGCCACATGAATACATAATAAATTCATTCTCGGGATGCAGAAGACGATTGTTTTTGGGTCGAGACAAGTCGCGCTCTTGTCTTCATATAACGAGTGTTCTATGGACTCTTATATTTACTGTAGTACTTTGCGAGAGATAGAAAATGAGCCGAGAAAGAGATCGAGAGAGACAATGAAGGAGATAAGAAAAGAATTTTCCGAATCTTTAGGCGAAGATTAGAAGAGCTTTGTCGGATTGATCCAGGAGTGATAGATAGGAAAGCGAGAGAAAGTGCGACTCTATGCCGCCCGCACATTCACCTTTCTCTAGATATGAAATCTCGTATGCAAGATCGCCTGTTGCCCCTATCAATGCTCGCCCTCCACCTGAGTCGCCAGGATACATTAGTCAGCCTAAGTCAGTCTCTCCACTGATCGTATGATTGACCAGTTTGCCGAGATTCGTGGCAGAGTACACCAAGCAGTTTGGCAAATGAAAAGGAAAGACAATGAATGCTGGGATGAAGTCGATTAGATTCAATATTGGATATGTACCTTTTTATTCGCATCTAATGATGTCATGGCAACGATTCTATAGAATACAAATATCATATTTACATATATTAATCTCGTGCTTCATAAGCTGTTCATCGATACAGCGATGTCTCCACAGTTAGACACCGCGAAAAAGTACGAAAGAGACCTTTCTGCCTGTCAATCTTAAAGTTACTCCATTGATAAAAGATAACTTTATCATTAAACAGAACGCAGACTCAGAGATGGAAAGAGTGACTGCCTCGAAGTCGTAAGAGTTGAGCATTACAGAACAGAAGTGCCTGTTACTCGACGGAAGACTCATATATTACTTTTAGCTTACTATTAGCAAAATTTATAATATTAATTCAAAATACATAAAACAAACCTGCACAGAACTGGGATTTGCATTCAATATATTCCTTAAAAACCGAAAAACAATATTTGATCCTCAATCGTTTTTGCAAAACATTTGCACGGAGTGGGGTTCGAACCCACGCACCCTTACGGGTACCAGAAAGCCCAGCTGGGAACGTACTCTACTCGCACGAAGCATGATTGCTTGAGTCTGGCGCCTTAGACCACTCGGCCATCCGTGCCTTGTCGCACGTTTCCAAACGCTTTACACATACAAAGGGATAAACTGGTGTCTAATCCAGCTACCAATTGAAATAAACGCAATTTTTTGTTCTGTATGCATAGCTTCAGTCGATCAGGCCGACTTCGGTCAAAATGGCTTCCACTGGTATGCATGCATGTGCTCAAAAGTTTATCCATAGGATAAGAGAAAGAAGGAGAGAGAGAAAGAAATACTGAAGAAGACTTAATTTTTGTAGTTTTGTTTATCTTGTTCGAATATCACTCACCGTTGCCAGCACGAGAAGCAAGGATACCTACATATGTACATGCATATGTACATACATATGAATATGCAGGAGGTATTGGGAGCGGTCATGGCATTGATACATATATCTAGTACATACATATATTCCCTAACAATAAGTACATGCAACTTGAATATGTCGCACTTCGTATTCTATACTCGCATGTACTAAAGGGTATCACAGATCTTCGTTTTTACATCTTTCTTCATTCTGTGGTTGTTCCGGAAGACGGAGAGGTACAAGGCGTCTGTAGAAGACGACCCAGAGGAGATCAGTACCGAGAGAAAGCGCCAGATAAAGCATCCAGCCAGGCCTAGGGCCGTACTCAGTGAACAGCCGCCTTAATAGAGCAATAGTAAACTGTCACTATTACAGGATGTCCAAGGATGTCCTTGTTATTTTCCTGAGAATCCAAGAAATTCAGAGTTGCAAGGCATTAAAGGAGGGCGGTCATCGAAATATATTTAACTGTGGTTCGAATTGCCGCGTCTGCCCTGTGATTCCTCTCTCTCATTCTCACGTGCTATGTCGCAGGTCACACAAACCCGCTGCGTGAAAATAGCATACGCGAATGAGAGTGAGAAAGGCTGCGGCAATTGAAATATCACATAGTTTTTCGGTGATCGCCCTCCTTTAAGGTACGCTGACAGTGTGACTAATGGAGCGGTTAGATTAGCCACGCGGCCAACGGCCATCAGAACGCCGACCCAATTGCCCTGAAGAACATGGGTGGGTGTTTGGCTTTCCAAACATTTCTAAAAGAATGGTTTTAGTACAATGGGTTTCTCGGAACCTGATTTCGTGGCCCGATGATAACGGAGAAGGTCGTGTTCATGGTGATCGTGACGATTGTGAATGCCATGGCAACGAGTATGCCGTATGAGAGAATGTAGACAACTGGACTGACCGGAGTCACCTCCGCACACCACTCAAATGAGCGGCGGCAGCCGGACAAGTCCTCGGCGGTTCCGTTCAAGACTGTAATAATAAAAATAATAATAATAATGCTAAAAAAAACCTCTGTACAAGCAAGCTTCATCAGCAGATTGTTCTGAGGTTGAGGACTTATTGGCGCACTCAAAATTTGTCTTGAAGATCACGAAAAAAAATTTAAATTGGTTGTTCGGATAATTAAGATCGCTTCAGAATTAAATAATGATTATCATAATGATATTCGAGGTTCAATTGCACACTCACCAATCTCATTTTGATATACGATTTCACCCGGAAGGAAGCCCCAAGAGAATGTCAAGAGGAAAAAGGCAGCAAAAAGCAAGTGGCCGACGATGCAGCATTTTCGTTGATTTGATCTCAAGTAGAAATTAATCGCGAAAAATGAAAACAAAAACGTTCGATCTATTTCTCTGCAAGGTTGAAGACGACGTTGACAGCGTGGGATAGAAGCATGATGATGCCGACTAATGCAAACAGATTGGACATCCAGAAGACGGCCTTTTCTTTATCCCAGTTAAACATAGTGATCGCGTATGGAGTTGAAATGCTGCAAACAAATTATAGAGAAGAATGCAAATAATTAATAATTGCACATACGTCTCCATCGAGACCACCAGAAAGAGCTGCGCAAATCGCGTAATGAGGCAGACTAAAATGGCGATCGGTTCCGGATCTGGCAGTGATTTGCGATTGGTCAGCGAATCTTAAAGCAGGACTCTTTCAACACTTTACAAGCGTAACCGTTATTATAAAAAAATCATCGTAATAAATGAATTAATCAACCAATAAAATCGGGATCTAATACAGTGTTTTCTGAATTCACCAACCATTCTCAACAGCTTTCGCAGTTTGAATTCCAACATACGAGTCCTTATAGATGGTAAGTATAAGTCCCTAGAAGTATTTAAATTATATATTTACATACTGAATATCAAATCAAATCGACAACGTACAATACAGAAGAGATTCATGATAAGGCATGCAATTGCTATGCTTGAGTAGACGTTGAAGTAGATTGCTCCAACAATTTGATAGCCAGGATAGCTTAGAGGGGTGAAGACCGTTTGAATGCCTGATAATATATTAGGTTCCATTTTGATTGAACAGGATAGAATGTCTGCAATAAGACTGCATCCGTTTAAGATTACCGACCAGGTCCGATAGCAGAGCCGAGAGAAAAGGATCCCATGCACATCGAAATGGCTCGTGAACGATCTTGTGTTGTGCTCGCGGAGATACAACTAGTTTTCAGGACGGTTATGATAGCTTCAACGAAAATCTTAGCTTAACATTGCTAATTCCGCTCTTGGATTATTATTACAACAAGAATAGCAAGGAACATTTTAGGGGAAAAACACTATTGACCATGAGTTTTATGCTTTACCTGATCCAATGCCCATAATAAAGCGTGCCAGGAGCATTTGTAGCTTTGGATCGAGCATTTTCATTGGTAGAGTGATGTAGATCACATTTCCAATCGCCTGCTAATCTTTTAATCTCACCATGAGTCAGCATAACTTTTAATGAATTTGTTGTAACAAACATACCAGACAAACGAGACCACCCAGAGCGGGCGTCTTGGTCTGATTGATCCGCGTGCTCCAGTAGCCAAGAATCGGCGAGGCGATTCCGAGGCCGAGCGAGAAAGCAACAGAGACGAATCCATAGAAAGATTCCGTTGCCGTTGGATCAAGCTATAAAAAGTAAATTGAAAACTGAGCGAGCAGCTTAAGAGGGTATGAACAGAATGAGAGAACTCGAACAGTGTACCAGTAGCAAGTATGGCCAGAGCGATGCGAAGTAGATCGAGTGTTGGATACCAGCAAAGAGTGACAGCACAGATCCCACCCAAATCGCGCCCCAGTCGCTCTTCCTGAGATTTGCTTTTGCAAAAAATATGGAACAGAAGTCTCAACGACGTGCTTCTCCTCCACTATAGATGAATCCTTCATATCTGCGACAGCAAGCACAACTACACTGGCCTTGGATAACCGGAACGATTTGAAAATCTTGTAATCTGTACACATTTGGCAACTTTGCTGGGAGAAAACATGAAATAGACACGCCCAAATTCCAAATTGATCAAGAAAAAGAGATATGCTGAACGAGAGGGAAATGATCAAACGAAGAGGATCAGTGAGGAGTGAAAGGAACAGAGAGGAGTTGTTTTTTTTTCGCTGTCTCTGTCTAACCGTGAAAGTTGTCACAAGGCCATTCGATGTTGTCAAAGCCATTGAAAGTACATTCGAAAAACGAATGCACTTTTGGGAAACTGAAATGGCCGAGATACATCAAACACAATTCGAAATATCCGAACAAACATAAATATGTTGTGGAGTTATAATGTATATGACTTGGGATATAAGGGAAAGTAGGAATTATCATAATTATAACATCTGCACTATTACTACTTGCTTGAGTGTATCCCGAAGTCCGCAAAGTTCTTCCCTTATATACTCCCCTTCTACTCATGAATATAATATGTCGGTGTTCTATATGTTATTTTCTTGAGATGCGTATCGTATCTGCTCATCACAAGCTTCTCGGTTCTCTGCAGCTGGTCGTCGTTCCCTCTGTCCCCTCCTTGCAGGTTCCGGCGGTGTTCGAATCGTGGAGTGAGGGTAAGGAAGAAGGATAAGGAAAGGAGTACGGCAAGTGAGAGTGCAGGGCGAGCCTTAATCAAGAGAAATATATATATATATATATATATATATATATATATATATATATATATATATAATATATATCCTAAAGGACTCATGAGAGCTACAACGAAGAGGTTGCTGGCGTGAACGTCTCGCCGTACGATAACTGGCGCTTGTGTGAAAGGCCCCTTGTGAGCGAGAGCAAAACCTTGTAATCGTTCCTTCTGTTGCAAGGAGCAAAGATTACAACTGGTGATCATTCGATTCTAGAGCCCCATAGTTGCAGCCGTGAAATAGATTCAGCTGGCTATCAGTCTAGTTGAGAGCTCCTGAATCACATAGTTTATAACTGGCGAAAACTGCAGTCGTGAGAACACCTGAGTTGCAGCCGCCTTGTGAAAGGGAGAGAGAGCAGAATGGATACAGAATCGGAAAATGTTTGCAATTGCCGCAATGCACCCTTGGCAAATTTTACCGCTTCGCCGGTGTTGATGATGCCTGGAATGGGTCACGAAAGTGCATAATTTGCTGCTCAAAGAGTGCATTTAATTCCCAAGAGTTTTTATTTTATTTATTTCGATTTACGTTATTATTTATGATCAGTTCTGTGCAAATGCTGACACGTAGAGGATATGGGGCTAATTAGAGAGGGTGGTAAGAAGAAGACGAAGATGCAGAAACTATGAGTTCACAATTTATCATCAGACATCGCATAAGCTGTAAATAGTTTATGGTTTAAAGGCTGACGACGAAGCGATGACTCATGGTCAGTTTACTGGGCCTTGGGACACAGGCCAAGGGTGACACAACGGCCGCTCTTCTCGTCAAGGACGAAGCCGTCGTTGCACTCGCACACGTTGACATTGCACATGCGGACGCAGGGACGAGTCTCAGGCTGCGAGCACGTCTTCGGACACTTTGTCCCGCACGCCTTCAGAGTAGAGTTCTCGTGGCACTTCTTGGGCTCCGCCGTTGTTCCCTCTGAATATGCACAGCCTCACTTAATATATATATATATATATATATATATATATATATATATATATATATATATATATATATATGTATATATATGCATATATTTTTTTATTATTGCAAATTAGATGACTTTTTTTGCGCTCGTGAAACGTTGTTTGTCGCTCGTATCAAATTTCAGTTCGAGCATAATCACGAACCTTGCTGAATGGAGCGGCTTTTCCTAGGGGTGCATTCGTCTCGACGAACACACCGGCCGTTCTCATGGCGGTAGAAGCTGGGCTTGCACTGGCAGACATTGATGATACACTGCAAGGTGCAGTAGACGGTGTCTGGATGGGCGCACGACGGCTCGCATGCAGTGCCGCACCCCATGAAACGCTCATTGGCCGCGCAATTCTTCGCAGCTGCAGCAATGCCAACTATACTATTTTATTCTCATCAATCACTTCAGGAATCTGGTTGATCTAGTTCAACGTTCATGTTTTTTGTCGTAACTATTTATTGGCCTCTCTCTCTCTCTCTCGCTCTCTCTCTCTCTCTATTTTTGATATTTCCGCCAACTCTATCTGCTTTTTTCACGAAAAATAGTATTTCTGGCGAGGATGACAAGTATTTTAAAGTATTCACACTACAACTAAATGTAGAATACTCTTGAAATAAAGCAAAAAATTATTGAATACAAACCCGCAATGGCGGCGATCATCAGAAGGAGGCAGACTTCCTTGTTCATCTTTCTTGCTGAAAATTCATACTTACATATACTTTATACTTTATTTACTCACACTTTAATGATACGTGGAGGTAAAAATTTAGCGAGTATACATAAATAGAATTCCGCGCAGATTAGATGGGCAGCTTCTATTACTTTAATATAGTTACATATGTATCATTTATTCAATTAAAGACATAATTAAATGGCTAATGAAAATGAAAGGGAAAATATGTCTGTTATTGCTGTAGGGAGTCGATGGCTGGCACTTGGATGTTTCATGGGCCACTTGGCTTATTTTCTTTATACCAATCGAGAACGGCAGTTGTTGGCCCCGTAGCGTATGAAAGAAATCTCACAGCCACATGCTCTCGTCTCATAAGAAGAGTGCAGGGCTCAATGTTGCGATGACTCATGCAAAAGGAGATATCTGCATCCTCTTCTCCAACTAGCACCACTTTTAAAGCCACTCAAGCACTCACAATACAGGCCCGTTCTTTTGTGATTGATCATCTTAAGGTTAAAAAAAACACGAGCCGGCGGGTTTTTTGGTTACTGAAATCCAGTTAACAAGTCATAAACAAGTCACAAGTCAGTTAAAAACAAAAATAAATCCCAGTGGATTTATTTATATCTTCTTGAGGAAGAGTGAGAGGGTCGGGTCGGGTCAAAGGGAGCCGGGTACAGGCATCCGCTTCTTGGACTCACATCTTGTGTCTCTTGTTGTTGTTGTTGTGTGGGCTGTCCCTTGAGGTGGGCAGAGAGAAAGAGAAGGGAGGAATGTGGGTGACTCCCCGTTGATAGGACTTGTGATTGTGATTGGAGGAGAGATTAATCTCCGATATCCCGATATGCTGAAGGGATGTAACAATGTGAGAGATCCTTGTGGTCGTATCTAGAAATCATGTGTAATGTTGTAAATACGTGACTTTTGATACATAGGAAATTAGGCATATCTGCACTATTCCTCCTTGAGTACATCCCGGAGTCGGTAAAGTACTACATCTTCCTTATATAAATAAACAGTTGCTAAGTATTTTTGTCAGTTGTTACCGCATCGCATCTATGTACTCATCACAAGCTTCTCTTCCTCTGGTCGTCGTTCTCTCTGTCCCCGTCTTTGCAGATTTCGGCGGTGTTGGGATGGAGGAGTGAGCATAAGGAAGAAGGATGTGAAAGTAGTACAACCAGTGAGAGTGCAGGAAGAGAGTTAGGCGAGAGAGATATGAGAAAGAGTCCTGGAGGACTCGTTAGAGATAGAGCAAAGAGATTGCTGGAGAGAGCGGCCTAAATTTTAGGATGAGTAACATGGTATGAATGACTGTTTGTCAGGCATGTTTAAATCTCTATATTTACTTTCCTATTACGCATGTTTCGTTAGAAGATGTGGTGGAACGGAAAAAACCTTCGGTTACATGAATTTTGTTTAAAGCAACAATGAAATTAGATATCAAGTTTCCATTTGCCTGTCAAGACACATACGGTCGCGCTCATAAAAACTGGGAATTCATGTTTTTTGGAGATAAGTTTTTTAAGGATACTAGCAGGCATTAATTAGCAGTTTATCGGTTCCATTGATCTACTAATGTACAAGAAAAAATCAATAACTTAGAATCACATGCATAGCACATTTAGGCGCGTTAAACAAAATAATTTATTTCTTTGATCTCCAAGGCCAAGGGAGTGAATCTTGAACTGAAGGCAATAAGCATGTAATAGCATTTTATAAAATCACGATGAGACTAAAATGTAGTCACTGGGAAGTCATAAAATGCGACTAAAATAAAATTCCAATAAAAACTTATCGGAGATCAAAGAAATAAATTATTTTGTCCAACGAGCCTAAATGTGCTATGCAGGTGATTCTTAGTTATTGATTTTTTCTTGCACATTAGTTGATCAATGGAACCGATTAACTGCTAATTAATGCCCGGTAGTATAATGAAGAAACCCTGAAAATTTCATTTAAATAGTCCTGTTCTTATAAAAGTTATCTCCAAAAAACCTGAATTCCCAGTTTTTATGAGCGCGACTGTAAATTTGCGAGAATGGATGAGACCAGAAGACCAAAAAAGTGTATATGCATGTGGCTTGATCGATATACACTTTTCACTTTTCTATTTCCGTTTCATCAGCGTCGCCTTCTTTGCGTTGTTGCGGAAGACGGAGAGGCACACGGCGTTTGTAGAAGACGATCCAGAGGAGTACCGTGACAAGGGACATTGCGAGATAAAGAATCGCCTTAACATTTTAGGAAGCATATAATAATATCAGTTTATTGACTAATATCAAGTCATAAATATGCTACGGGGTTTAAAAGCAAACTGACAACGTGAATATTGGCGAATTGAGCGTTGCACTACAGCCGACGGCCATCATTATGCCAATCCAATTGCCCTACAGGTGTTCATTATTCAGTAACAAGCTCACAAAGTTCGCACTGTAATCGAAACCTGATTACGCGGCCCGATGACAGCGGAAAACGTCGTGTTCATGGTGATCGTGACGAGAGTGAACGCCATAGCGATGAGAATTCCGTACGAGAGAATGTAGACAACTGGACTGACGGGAGTCACCTCCGCACACCATTCAAAGGAACGGCGACAGCCGGACAGCCCTTCACTGGTGTCATTGATGCCTAACGATTGAAATATGTTTATGGCTCGAATTATTGCAAACAAATCTTTAAACAAAACTATTCTATTGTTCAAATACGGCTCGAAAATTCATTCACAGTAATACTAACCTTATTTTACTGTTTTTTTTTGTCGCTAACCAATCTCTTTTTCATATGCTATCGTGCCCGGAAGGAAGCCCCAAGAGAATGTCAAGAGGAAGAAGGCAGCGAATAGCAAATGGCCGATGATGCAGCATTTCCTCTGATTCATCCTTAAATTAGTTATATATTGGCAGGAAAAACATTAGGTGAGTTTACGGTACTTCTCAGCAAGGTTGAACACAACGTTGACAACGTGCGATAGCAGCATAATGATGCCGACTAGAGCGAACAGATTGGACATCCAGTAGACGGCCTTTTCTTTATCCCAGTTAAACATAGTGATCGCATATGGAGTTGAGATGCTGCAAGAGAGAAAAAGAGAGAAGACTCATTGTCATGCTAATGTACTTCATTTGTAAAGTAAATTATTTAATTTTTAATGTACATAATTTTGTTGTTTAAAGAAGAAAACCTCTCTAGAGCGACTACGAGAAACAACTGCGTGAATCGCGTGATGAGACAGATTAGAAGAGCAATCCCGTCAGGTTCGGGCAGCTCGTTTTTATTGCCAATTGTATCTTAAAGAAATAGGTATTTTTCTGTGCAAATTAGAGCACGCACTGAAATTTCTCACATCTTAACATGCAGCAGAAAAAGGCAAATCACAGAACTTAACAAATACAATAAATGCACTCATCTATTAAGAGAGCCTCTCTGTAATGATCAAGGAGCGTCAGCCCGGAGGAATTTTAGTTTTCTTTCACTTTGAAAACTTTATGAGGGATGTATCCCTTGTTCATAACGAAGTCTAGGCGGTCAGAAAGTTTAGAAAATTTTTTTTCACTTTGATATAAGTCGTAATGTTCATAAACTTTGGATGACCATATCTAACGTTATACTTAATATCTCTCAATATTCTTTTCAATGTTCGATTCCTTGTCGAAAACTACACAAAAAAGTCCCAGATGACCATATTCGAAAAATTAAAATTTGTATAACTTTTGGTCAATTGAATTTTTTGAAATGTCGTTTTCATGCACTAACTTTTTTTATTATTATGACTTGCAGAAAACTGAATCTTCCATAAGAAAGAGGAGAAAAAATTACACATAATATGTGTCTACGAGGAAAAATCTACGATACTTTTTTGGGTATCTGCATTTGAATATGGGTTTCTGAGCAAATTTCGGCTTTGGCTGCAAACCATAATTTCTTTCAAACTTCATAAATTTTAAAACGGAATAGTCCATTCGATGTAATTTTTTATCCTCTTTAAAATAGAGGATACTTTTTTTGGGAATACGTATTTGAATGCTGACTGTTGAAGGCGATATTGCTGAATATTTTTTAGCAAATATTTCAAATTAGTTCTTTTGAAACATCTAGCACCCAATAACGGGTATTCCAGGATTCTTTGAAGTTCTTTCATGATATACCGCTCAAAAGTACTCAAAATGTCAAGAAATTTCATTTTTACGAGCCAAGTTGGCGAAATAAATGTACGAAAACTCCTTCGAAGCCAACTATCAGGTCATTTGTGAGCCGGATTGCCAGAAAGGTCATAACCATTCGAAAGAGCAGAGACTTTTGCATAATATATCCACCGATGAAAGAGCAAAACCTGTACATGTTTCAGAAATCTGGAAATTTAAAAAAAAATCGAGAACAGGATTCGACTATTTTGAGCTGTTCTGCGAAAGCTGGTACCAATGGAACTTATGTTCTGAAAACTGTACCATTAGGTTGTTTGAGACGAGAAACATAAACTTGACGTTCATTTTCTACTTTTGTGTACCATCCATGGTACTTTTGCCAGAAGAATGAAATACAATATGCAGAAAAATTTCATTTCGATCAAGCGTACCATGGATGGTACACAAAAGTAGAAAATGAACGTCAAATTTATGTTTCTCGTCTCAAACAACCTATTTGTACAGTTTTCAGAACATAAGTTCCATTGGTACCAGCTTTCGCAGAACAGCTCACTACGGCTGACTGTGACGCCTGACCTGATCCAACTCCCATAATAAAGCGAGAGATCAGCATCTGAGTCTTGGGTTCAATCATTTTCATCGGAAGAGTTATGTAGAGAACATTTCCAAGCGCCTGCAAATAAATATTTAAATCATGCATTTTAATTTATATTTGAGAAATATTTAATTTTCATTTTTATTTAAAATGGAAACGAACCAAACAAACAAGTCCAGCTAGAGCGGGCGTCTTGGTCTGATTTATCCGGGTGCTCCAGTAGCCAAGAATCGGAGAAGCAGTGCCGAGGCCGAGCGAGAAAACAGCCGTGACGAATCCATAGAAAGATTCCGTTGCCGTTGGATCAAGCTGTTGCAAGTAAAGATATTGAATTGTGAGTTGAAAAAAACTCAATTGTGAGTGAGCAGTTGAGGGGTGTAAGCAACGATGAAATGAAGTGAAACCAGAAACCAGCAGTAAATAGGGCCATAGCGATGGGAAGTAGATCGAGTGTTGAATACCCGCAAAGAGCGATAATAGTGATCCTACCCAAATCGAGCCCCAATCACTCTTCCTGAATAAATAAATGGATAAATAAATAAATATATATATATATATATACATAATATATGTATAAAATATATATGTTTATATATATACCATTTTGCCTGCACAAACAAACATGAAAGAAACGTAAATTGGAATGTCTAAAATACAGATAGCCCGAAACGTACTCCTCCTCTTTCGGTCTTTCGTTACTCGCGGAGTCAGCAATCATATCGGCACTCAAAATAAACAATTTGTACATTTTAAAATTACATGCACAGCCTTGAATGTTTAATAATAAACCGCTTATTTCTGAATGCGCTAAGTGAAAGCATGCTTCGATGAAAATATTGGTGTTATCATGCAGACATCTTGGAATCAAGATAAATATTTCCTGCGGATTGTTGAAACAATTAAGAAGGAATGTTGAGAATGCATTTTCGCAACATAGATATCAAACTCTCTTCCTGCTCAAAATATTAAAAGATAAGAGAAAAGTTTAACGGCTGGAGAGTGAACCAAAAGGAATATGGGAGCTGAAAAGTGTAGTTGCTCACGAAGTAATTCGCAAACTTGAATTAACAATCTTTGAGAGTGGTCACACTTACCGCTGAAATTGTCTCAGCCCTTTTGGATCGAGTGTTATATACCCGTGATAGCAACGGTTCAACCCATAAGGCACAGGAAATTCGAACTTTTGCATAGCCTTTTTTAAAGAAAAAAGTGACAAAACGCTAGATTGATGCAATGACACTTTAAACTTTATACGTATGATACATATGTATATATTTTCTAGTTTACGTACATAATTTATACAAAGTAAACATACTCTTCCTTTTCCATTGTCTCCTCCTTGCATGGCTCCTTGCTTGGAAAAGCGATAGCTGGCATAGCAACACTTGAAAATACACATATGTAAAATACACATTGTTATATTTTTGCAAAAAAAATGACACAAGCAAAACCTCAAAAATGAAACACAGCCTATAAAGTGAAGCATTTATATGAGAGAAGTTAAAAGTATGCTCAATTTTAAATGGGATAAATCAGGCGAGAAGTTGCACTTTCGTTGTACTTTCGAGAGGTCTTTTTGGAATGTTTACGAGCAGACAAGCTTGACGAGCGATAAGTTATCGAAGTGGGGAGAAGGTCACGAGGCTATTAATTGTACAGAAGAGTTTTGCACTTTCCTACATAACTGAGACGGGCAAGTTCTTCGCAACAAATGGCAAACAATACATACATCAAATCCATGATGACATTGTTCTTTATTTTCACCTAATCCTGAGCTTAAGAGACCGATTATCTGTCTGTTGAAGAAGGTCTGTTCATTGTTGAAACATTTATCAATATAGGATGAATTGGAGCTAGCAGCAGCCAATTCTGTCTGATTATTGAAAAGTATGTTGCTGGAAATGTCTGCCTTGCTTTGAACGAATGACTAGCCATATCTCTTTATTACGTTAGTTTATCATGGTAAATTCAGTGCAACGGATATTGTTCAACGCAAAGGCTTTAAAGTAGTTTCTTTATAACAACAGTTGATAATGAATGCATGGAGTAAACGTTTGAAAGGCACTAGGGTTTCGACGAAGTAATATTACAATTGTAATATCATGAATAATCTAGAATTTTGTCACCGGTCCATACTTGTTCTTAAACGTTTCCCCATTTTGACGCTGTTCCGACAGACGGAGAGGCAATAGGCGGTCGTAGAAGACGATCCAGAGAATGCCCGTCACTATGGACATTGCGAGATAAAGAAGCCAGCCTGGCCGAGGGCCGTAGTCGGTGAACAATCTCCTTGATAATAACGGATGAATCAGGGCATGCAAAAGAGAAAATTTCCGTGTAAGAGAATTATAAAAGATAAATTGAACGAGAAGCACACTGACAAGGTGACCAATGGAGCAGTTAATTGAGCAACGCATCCTACAGTCATCATCACGCCAACCCAATTGCCCTGAATCGGGAATAGGTGTTGTGCGATTCAGATAGAAAAGACCATGCAATTTTCTACCTGGTTTCGTGGCCCAATCACAGCAGAGAATGTCGTATTCATGGTTATCGTGACAAGGGTGAAAGCAGTGCCAACGAGAATTCCGTATGAGAGAATGTAGACAACTGGATTGACCGGAGTCACCTCCGCACACCAATCAAAGGAGCGGCGGCAGCCGGTTAGCTCTTCCGATTCTGTGCTGTTCATTCCTGCAAAAATGAATTTGAATTCATCGGAACAAACGAGCAAAAGAGATCCACGCTCAGACTGTTCCTACCGAACTCCTTCTGATATACGATTTGTCCCGGAAGGAACCACCAAGAGAACGTCAAGAGGAAGAAGGCAGCGAATAATGCATGGCCGACAATGCAGCACATCCGCTGATTCATCCTGACAACGAAATCTTCTTTTTTTCTTTCCTCTTTTTTTCTCTGAGCCATGAGTTGCACTGAAACCCTTGAAACGTTGATCATACTTCTCTGCAAGATTGAAGACGACGTTTCCAATGTGTGAGAGCAGCATGATGATACCGACAAAGGCAAAGAGAATTGACATCCAAAAAATGGTTTTCTCATTGCCCCAGTTGAACATGGTCATTGCATACGGTGTCGATATCCTGCAAAGGCATGATCGTATACGGTTTGGAGCAATTCGATAGGGAACAATTAGGATTGTGTTAATGAACACTGACGTCTCCAGTGCGACAACAAGAAACATCTGCGTAAAGCGCGTCACGAGACAAACAACCAGTGCGAAGACATCCGGCTTTGGTAGCGAGTAGAAACGACGGTGCGATTCTGAACAAAGCGACAATCAATATTATATTTTTTATCCTTAAAAATACTTCTTCGTTAAGTACAAAACTTACTCTAGATTTTCAGCTTAGGAATGTATGCACCCACCAGGGATGTCCAAAGCGGGCCGAGCCCGGCCCGGCCCGTTTCTAATTTGGCGGGCCCGGGCCGAGATTTTGAATGTAGGGCCCGGCCCGGCCGGCCCGGGACTGGCTTTGGACATCCCTGGTACCCACCGTTCGCAACTGGTGGAGCAGTGAGAATCCCTACATCCGAGTCTTTGTAGATGAAGATTGTCAGCCCCTAGGTATCAAATAGCATCTGGTAAATAGGCCGTGAAAGCCGTATGGTCAACTTACAATGCAGAAAATATTCATGAGAAGGCTCGCGATTGCAATGCTGGAGTAGACGTCAAAGTAAATTGGCCCAATAACTTGATAGCCCGGATAGCTTAGAGGGGTGAAGATCGTTTGAATGCCTGATATTTGAAGTGAATTTGTTATTAGCACTGTTCATGCTTTTAACATTAGAAACGATGATTGTTCTAACCTGGTCCTGCAGCGAAACCGAGAGAGAAGGATCCCATGCACATTGAAATTGCTCGAGAACGATCCTTTTCTGTGCTCGCGGACATACAACTCGTTCGCAGGACAGTCATTATTCCTTTTCATGAATTAAGTGACGTCGCTACCATTCAAATTGTCTTCCTCACCCGTTCCAATTCCTATCATCAAGCGAGCGAGTAGCATCACAGTATGTGGCTCGAGAATTCTCATCGGCAGAGCAATGTAGAGGATATTGGCGATGACCTGCATAATAAACTCAACCTAATATCTCCATCTGGCGATGTATGTAGTTGAAACTCACCGAGCAAGTGAGTCCAGCAAGCGTTGGAATCTTTGTTTGATTTATTCGCTTGCTCCAGTAGCCAAAGATTGGAGACGCAATGCCGAGGCCGACCGGGTAAATGGCTGTGACGAATCCATAGAAGGACTCTGTCGCCGATGGATCAAGCTGTTCAAGAAAGATTTTAACTGTTTTAAATCGGAACCACGACGAACAGCAAGTGCTGTGGATGATTTGGAAGATAGTATGTAATCGTACCAATAGTAAGTATGGCCATAGGGATGGTATGTAGATCGAATGTTGAATGCCGGCAAACAGTGCTAGCAATGAGCCGACCCAAATTGAACCCCAGTCGCTCGTTCTGAATATCACCCTCTTGCTTATCCGCGAAATTTAAATGAGTCAAAAGAAGGACTTCCGACAAAAAAAGTCAAAATTGATCAAGACGCACATCTCCTTTGTCGGAGACGCCTTGCTCTGAGTGATGGCAGTCATAAGAAGACTGAACGAAAACAATAAGTGAATTCAAATTCTTACATATGTACATACATACATATGTGATGGAAATAGTCGAAGATACACATTAGTTATCGATAGGATAAAAGATGTCACAATGTCAGTGCAGGAAGAAAAATCGTCACCCGGGAAGGGTGCTGTCTTTAAAAGATCGCTTGTAGTTTCCTGTTGTTCTAGTGGGGGAATATAAACAAATTCCAGACACAGTAAATGAGTTCTTTACATTTTGTCTAGTTGAGAAATTTGATGAAAAATGAGATCTGTAAAGACCAGGAATGTATCGATGGAAGGCTCTGAAACGAACACCCGGCCACATCATCACCAAACAACGCCTCCATGCTTGCACTCTGCTGGCTGGCAAGAGAGCCTTAAGCTCCCGTTCGGGGCGAGTGACATTTGCATGAGCAGAACACTAATCGATATCCTTTTATTGCACAGGAAGTTCCTCTCGATTTTAAAGCCCTTTCCTAGGTTAGATCAAACAAAATGAGATACACAAGGAAGATAAAATAATACATCAGTGAATAGAGTCACATGATAATATTTTTCCATCATTGAAGAATATCGAAACCTCCATCAGCAATTTGCTGAAACCTCTTCATCATTTCTCCTACTGCATCATCTAGACATGTATCCATTTTAGCTATGTCCCAAAATTCGTGGACACTCTGTTAAGCTTAGTCACAGACAAGTATGCTTAAAAAGCAATCCTTTGTGATCTTTGTCACTGTAATAGATGACTATGTTTTACAATTGGAGACGTTGATCCACCGCAGCAATTTATTATCATGCATTAAGCTGCAGAGCATCCAGTTATTTGATGGTAATGCAAACGGTGATACTGCAGAATGCAAGACTGGTATACATATGCATATATACGACACTTCTATCCGATAAGAGTATTCTTTCGATCATAGTATTTTTTCAGACGGCTTCTCTATTTTTTTAACGTGTTAGATACCGAGTGGTCTTCCCGCAATTGTCTGGCATTTTCAACATTTCTGATTAGATTCAATCTTTCAATCTCGAATTTCTTTCAGTCTCATGAAAAAACTAAAACTAAAAAAAAAACAATGTTCAATGATCGCTGAGGGGGTTTGATGGTGATTTATTCTGATTCTCAATCGTGTAAAAGCGAACATTTTGAATGACAATGTGCCTTAGCCGTGTAGACGACGGAGTGCCAATGCATAATCATTTCTGGACAAATTCAAAATTCAAGAGATCATTGTTAAAGGCGGTCAATTCATTTTTCTTTGGCATAATGTAAACAACATTTCACTTTTCTTTATTTCGAGTGACAACATGTGCATCAGTATAACAACAAGTACATTTGAAAGGTGAAATGCTTAGTATCCGTTTGCTTCTGCGAAAGAAGCTGCAACGGCACTCGAGAGCAACAAGACCAACGATATCGTGCAAGCGTCGGTCTAGAGCTTTGTCACCGGGCCGTACTTGTTCTTGTAAGTCTCTCCATGCTGACGATGTTCAGGAAGGCGGAGAGGCACAAGACGGTTGTAGAAGAGAATCCAGAGAAGCCCTGTGCTGAGGCAGAGAGCCATCTCAAGCAACCATGCAGGACGCGGTCCAAAGCTCGAGAACAAACGCCTAGAAACGTAAAAGCGTGGTAAGATTTAAATTGTTCGTTCCGTTAGTAGTATTTCAAGGCAGAAATGAACGGATATTAAAAAAAAAACTAACGAGGTGATGATGGGACTTGCTAACTGGGCAGCACAGCCAACGGTCATAAGAACGCCTACCCAATTTCCCTGCAAAATACCAAAAGTTCACTAGTCTCGTTAGTCTATTATGAGACAAATAGCACTATATCTAATGCCAAAACCTGATTTCTTGGACCGACGACATTGGAGAAGGTCGTGTTCATGGTGATAGTGACGATGGCGAATCCGATGGCAATAATTACGCTGTAGGACAGAATGTAGACGACCGGACTGACTGGTTTGACATTGGCACACCACTCAAAGGAGCGGCGGCAACCGGTCAGCTCCTCCGTCATTGTTTCGTTCAATCCTAGAAGATTAGCAGTTGCTCACTCGACCTCTCCACTCTCACGCATAGGTTCTGTGTTCTACTAGAAAGACCAATGATCTAGCAGATAATGCACACAAACGCTATTCTCGCTAACCAATCTCCTTCTGATTAACGATTTCTCCCTGTAGGAACCACCATGAGAATGTCAGGACGAAGAAGATGGCAAGTAGGACATAGCCGATAGCACAACAGATTCGCTGATTAACTCTAAAAACGTACTTTTCAGGACATATTCAAATTATAGCAATATTCGATGATACTTTTCTGCAAGGTTAAAGACAATGTTCGCCACATGGGCCAAGAGGATGACGATTCCGCAGGCACCGTAGGAAACAGACATCCAGAAGATCGTTTGTTCCTTGCCCCAATTGAAGAGAATCATGGCAAAAGGTGTTGATATCCTACAAAGACTTTTCTCACAAATATTTCGATAGAGAGAATCAAAGTAAGGAAAAGACAAGAAATTTCTATCTAGAGTCGCACGTCTCCAGTGAGATGACAATGAACATTTGCGTGAATCGAGAGGCAAGGCAGATAGCAAGAGCGATCATGTCCGGTTTTGGCAGCGAGTAGAAGCGAATGTGCGAATCTTAACAGCAAAAATGTGTTTACCTAAAAAATAAATAATAAAAAAACCCACTATTTTCAACTTCAGGAGTGCTGCGTATACCGACATCAGAGTCCTTGTAGATGAAGACGGTTAAGAACTTCAATTTATAGATATTTGTTCAGTTCTAAAGATCGACATGAAACCTATGGACGTACAATGCACGCGATGTTGATAAGAAAGCTCGTAATGGCTGGGCTTGAATAAATATTGAAATATATTTCCCGGCAATATGATAGCCAGGGTAGCTCAACGGAGTGAAGATTGTTTGAATTCCTAATACGATATTATACTCATCAACATAGCAATTCAAAAAGTTACTTCTCAAGCTAACCAGGTCCCGCAGCGAAGCCAAGAGAGAAGGCTCCCATGTTCATGGAAATTGCACGCGAGCGGTCGGCTTCTATACTCGCTGATACACAGCTCGTTCGAAGGACCCCGACGATTCCTTTTGCAAAGAAGCATTCCATATTCTTACATTTAGCAACTCAGGTGTGTACTTAAAGAAGTGAAACCAACCTCCTCCAGCGCCCATTGTCAGGCGCGTCAGCAACATCTGTACTTTTGGCTCGAATATTTTCAGCGGCAAAGTAATATAAAGGATATTTGCAATAGCCTGAAATTCACAGTTGTTTGATATCATTGAGAGAGATATGTATGTTCGCGCACCATGAAACAGAGACCGGTGAGCGCTGGAATCTTGGTCTGATTCAGTCGCTTGCTCCAGTATCCCAAAAGAGGCGATGATATGCCTTGGCCAAGCGAGTAAATTGCAATTACATAGCCATAGAAAGTTTCTGTCGCCGTCGCATCGAGCTGTATTATTTTCTAATTTATAAGATTCATTCATAGTTAAGAGCAATTTGCATGCTAATTTATAAGTTTTCTTTAAAAAACCCACATACCAATAATAAATATGGCCAAAGTGAAGACATATAAATCGAAAATTGAATGCCTGCAAAGAGTGAGAGCAACGATCCCACTCCAATGGAACCCCAGTCGCTTTTCCTGAAATTGTGATTTCGTAGAGATCACACTGGCAGCAAATTGCTTGGTTGAAAAAAAAGTTGAATAATACTGAAAAAGACAATACTCTGGTTTCTTCTCAGCATCCTTTCTATCTTTGCCAGGAAGAACGACGGCAGGCATTCTCAAATACGGTATCGTTTTGAATGAAATTAAAAAAAATTAGATTCTTTAAAAAGAAAAAATGGACGCAGGAGTGTCTGCGGATACATCTGTGGCAAGTGCGGGTATTACGCGATTGGCACTCTTTTCTAGTATGAATGAGAACTGCCGTAAATTCCGGCCGTATGCTGGCTCATTTGCATGATCCATCATTTCTAATTCCGTTGTGATGTTCTGTGCTCTGCTTCCCTATATTTTGCTGCACCGCATTGATCAGAGACAGCAAATTCTCTAAGGAGGAAGGTATGCGGAGCAACGTATTGTTCGGCAAATACGTCTGCTCGCTATTTCTCTACATGAGTATGTTAGCTGCTTTATCTAGCAGTCTCATTACCTCTTTGAGAGAATCCTTATTATCTGTATAGCATCCCTGATTAGAACAATGTTCAGTGATCGTTGAGCAACCCGGAAGTAATTTATTCTGATTTTCAATCGTTCGATTGCAACGATTTTGACTGAGGACGATGACTAGTCCCTTTTGTTCCATTGCATGACCATGATTAGAGGAATCAAAAATTCAAAAGATCATTGTTAAGGATAGTCGATTCATTTTCTTTGGCATAAACTTTTTCGCACGCATCAAGTGAATCACTATATCTCTTCACAACTTGCGAATGACTCCATTGTTCGTGCATTTCACGTTTTCACGTTTGTGCTTCAAGATGTTATTTGAATTTATCGCCCGTATCCATTCAATTTCCGTTGCTCATGGTCAGGTAGACGAGTTGCGGCTTGCTTCATGGTATGTTTCTTGTTATCATACACATTCTCTCCTCTACTTCTTCTTCCGTATTTTGCTGTTGTTCGTGTTATTATTTATTGTTTAATGTTTAGCACGTTGTTTACCTTGTTTACCCCTTCTACTTCATCTTTTCCCTTCTTGACTATCGAATCGTCAACATTCTCTACCTGTTGTCTTTCCCTCAAATTCTTCATCAAGTGATTCCTCAATCTCATTTTCCCTTCTGATTTTGCGTTTGCCTCGCCCTCCCGATACCTCAGCCCGCCGTTCAACCGAGCTTTCACAGGGCTTAAAAGGCGTATCGAGAGTCGTGCCGAGGCATCCACGTCCTCATCTCTCTCTTTCTCACAACTTCTTCCGCTTCCATAGCGCAAGGCCGACGCGGTACCTCCCTTTCCTCTTCCCGTTTCATTTTCCTTCCTTTCTTCTTCCGCTTTTTCTTTTCGATTTTTCTTCTTAAGCACTCCTGTTTTCTTCTTCGTTCTTGTTCTATCACTTCATCCTCTTCACTCTTTTAGCATAAGCTTTTGTTTAGAAGGCCTTTTAGCTTGAGCTAGAAGTCCTTTCAGCCAACCATACACACTCTTAAGCAAGTCTTTCCCATTGATTTATTTTGAGATTCTTAAAAAAAGAAAATGGATGAAGCAGTAGTGACTGCGGATACATCGGCGGCAAGTGCTGGCATAACGCGATTGGCACTCTTTTCCAGTCTGACTGAGAACTGGCGTAATTTCGGCTCGTATGCTGGCTCATTTGCATGATCCACCATTTCTAGTTCAGTTGTGATGCCCTATGCTCTGCTTCCTTTAATTTTGCTCGCCACACTTGATCAGAGACAGCAGAAAAGTGCCATCGAGTGAATGCGACAACAGTTTATTTCAGACTGCCAAAAAACAGGGCTTTCAATATTTTATGGAAATTTGAATGGCCCCCCAAATTGCACCCACATGATTCAGACAGTGTTGGTCAAAAAATGGATGAGAGAGATGCTCTCTAAACATAAAAATAACAGAATTTCTTCTCTCAACGAATTAAAACAGATTATGGTTGTTTATATGGTTGATGGGCATGCTCCTTGCTAATAATGGTTTCGAATTTTATTATTGATAAAAAAATAAACTTATAGGAATCTGACAGCCAATTGAGTAATTATTTCTCTAGCGCTACTGTAAGTTCTGTAGCGCTATATGTATTTCAACAGAGAATGAGTTCGCTTTCATCTGTCATATAAAAATAATTAAATGAACCAACAATTGTTCTGATGTCCCTTCTTGCTGCTTTGTTAGTAGTCTTCGCAATATGGTTGGCTACAAATGACCCTTTTAGCCAAACGTATTGTGAATAGTTCGTGTATATCACTGTAACCTTTCTCTGTCTCTGGCCCTACTGGGCCTTCGCGAGCTATTACTTGTCATCTCGCTCACCTTTTCACTCTTTCTCTAGCCTCTGTACGTCACAAAGTATTTCACTTTCACTCTTTTCTGCCCTCGATGTATGATGCTCGCGCGAATTACCCTTGGCTGTCTTCATCCTTGTCATTGTCCTGCGAGTTCAATGTATCTTCGTTTTGTCTGTTCGAAATCACGTGGTCAATTAGACCTGTTTACTTTTGATCAGGGTGTGCTTTTAAGCGATTCATTCTTATTTTCAATCGTTCAATGAAGACTATTTTGGGTTAGAACGTGACTTAACTAGTTCCATGCTAGAGAGAGAGAGACTGGATGAGTGCTCTTGGTGGTGGTGCTTCTGGTGCCTCTTATTTGTTGATAACGGGAGAGACTGGTGGGCGATGTGGCGATATCAAGCGAGAGATAGACACTTCCCTTTCCCAGAAACACAAATAAGAAGAGCATATTAGAGCTGGCGAGAAAGCGAGAGTAGTTGCGAGGGATAGTTATACCTACAAACTTGAGCCGTAGATAGTTTCGGGGCAATGTTTAAGGAGGAGGAAGGAAACATAATAACATTCTCTCTTTTCTCTCTTCCCTTTTCCCCTTTCTATCCAGACCCCTTTCTATCATTCGCTGATTCAAGTCTATTTGTATTATGAATAGCTTGCGTTTACCATTGTGTATTTCTAGTGTTCGTTCTTACAGTATGTGGTAAATGCCGAGTGTAATTGTATTATTGTGCCAGTGAAGGCACTAGTTGAGATTGCCTTTGGGGCTAAAGCAGCTTGATATTTCTCCCCTCTTGTCCTTTTGCGGGGGGTATGACAAATGCGCAGCTGTCATTTGCGCAGCGGTCATTTGCGCAGAGGACATTTGCGCAGCGGTTATTTGCGCAGCGGTCAAAAGCGCAGCGCCTGTCCTGGTGCCTATGTGACGGCGAATTGTTACCATTTTGTTTGTTCAAACCATGTTGGACGTCTTTATAACTGATCTGATTATTTGTTTAGGCCATTTCAACTCCACTATTAATCATTCATGACGTCTTACAGTTGACAATTGGTCAATTAAAGTTCAAATCACGCGACTTTAGCGTGTTTCCGGCCCCCGTTTTTAAATACAATTTACAGGACAACAATAAAAATAGACAAGAATGACTGGTGCAATACACCTTTATCAATATTTTTAAAACTGAACAGGAACACTGTTGCAAACTAAATTTTAATTCAAAAAATTCTTAGGCTAGCATAAGAAACGCAGGATTACTGTCATTATTGCAGTTTCAGCATCCGCCTATAATTTAAAAACAATTATCATAACAATGGCCATATGTATTACACGTAGTAAATTGTTAGTATTGAAAATGAAGTTAAAAGAAGCATCCGGGAATAATTTTTTTCTCTTGTGCTACTACACGTTCTATTGCGCTACTGTAGCATCTCGCCTATTCTAGCCGATTGAGCGTTGCAAAATAGGAGGGTTCTAATATATACAATAGCTAATTCTCTACCCGTGATATTTAACATGGCTATAATTCTGAAACGATAAGATGAAAATAATTCAAACTTCCTGAATCGTCTTTTACGCCGAGATAAACTGAACCATGCGAAAAAAAATAACACGTTAATTATTCGCTGGAGATCTCCTTTAATGGGCAATGGAAGGATAGTGAGTGAGAGAGAGATAAAGAGACAGAGACAGAGAGAGAGAGAGAGATTGAAAGAGAGAGAGAGAAAATGAGAGCGAGAGCTCCGTGATATGTAAAATAACGAAATGGTTAACAAAGAAAGTAAATAACCATTTCATACCCTATTTTCTCATGCTCACGAATCTCAGAAAAAGAGAATGAAAAAAGGCCCTCAGAAATTGAAGCGTGGGCGGAGACGAAGTCGATCATTTAGTTCCAGCGTTTCTTATGCTAGCGTAAGAATTTTTTGAATTAAAATTTAGTTTGCAACAGTGTTCCTGTTCAGTTTTAAAAATATTGATGAAGGTGTATTGCCCCAGTCATTCTTGTCTATTTTTATTGTTGTCCTGTAAATTGTATTTAAAAACGGGGGCCGGAAACACGCTAAAGTCGCGTGAGTTGAACTTTAATTGACCAATTGTCAACTGTATGACGTCATGAATGATTAATAGTGGAGTTGAAATGGCCTTAACAAATAATCAGATCAGTTATAAAGATGTCCAACATGGTTTGAACTGACAAAATGGTAACAATTCGCCGTCACATACGCACCAGGCCAGGCGCTGCGCTTTTGACCGCTGCGCAAATGACCGCTGCGCAAATGTCCGCTGCTCAAATGACCGCTGCGCATTTGTCATACCCCCCTTTTGCGCGGGTAGGTGGGGTAGGGCCGGTTGGCAGGGTCAGCGTCGGGGCGGACTCGTTTGGCGAATGGCATGCGAAGTCTGCGTTGAGCGAGGAGTGAGTCTTCCTCTGTTTCGATGACTCTCGGAGATCGTCAGCACGTAAAGTGAGTGTGTGTATTGGGGTTCCATCATCTATTGCTTTTATTATATTTATTCGTTTTAAGCTCTTTTCCATTTCGATGAATCATTTTGTTCTTTGTTCTCTCTTGGCTCTCACTCGTTTCAAGGTGAGTTTTAAGGCTTAAAGAGGGTCAGGTCGAAGTCGTAGAGTTATGTCAAATAGCCAGCTTGTCGAGAGCCAGTTCTCACCATGGCCTCAGCCACGAGTTCAAAATTCAGAAGATCATTGTTAACGATAGTTAATTCATTTTTGTTTGTTATCAAGAACAAACTTTTAATTTTTCTTTATTTTGTAGGCGTCAAATGAATGTAACAACAACGAGGAAGTACATTTGAAAAGTGATCTATAAGAAATCCTTTGTATCAATTTGCTTCTACATAAGAAGCTGTAACGACACACGAGAGCATGCGAATAGCCAGACCAAAGCTATTGTGCAAGATGCCTTGATCGTCGGCTTAGAACTTTGTCACTGGACCGTACTTGTTCTTATAAGTCTCTCCGTTCTGACGATGTTCAGGAAGGCGGAGAGGCACGAGACGGTTGTAGAAGAGAATCCAGAGAAGCCCTGTGCTGAGGCAGAGAGCCATCTCAAGCAGCCATACAGGACGCGGTCCAAAACTCGAGAAAAGACGCCTAGAAACATAATAAATTAAATTGCGTATCACATTAGTACTATTTCACAGCGGAAATGAACGTATTCATAGACGAAACTGGAACACAAAAGGAGACGTGAGACAATGTTTTTATATGTATTCTTATCTTCGTATGTGATATACATATCTCCATATACATGATAGATTTTTATTTTCAGAAAAGCACGAACGAGGTGATTATCGGACTTGCGAGCTGAGCTGCACAGCCAAAGGTCGTCATAACGCCTATCCAATTTCCCTGCAAATTCCGAGACGGTCGTGTATCTTTTTCTCTTGACATATATCATTATGTCACAAATTACCGTATATTTTATTCGAAAACCTGATTTCTAGGGCCGACGACATGGGAGAAGGTAGTGTTTACTGCGATTATGACCATGGCGATTCCGATGGAAACAATTACGCCGTAGGAAAGAATGTAGACCACCGGACTTACCGGAGTGACGTCGGCACACCATTCAAAGGAGCGGCGACAACCGGTCAGTTCCTCCGTCATTGTTCTATTGAATCCTACAAAGTTCGCAGTGATTCATTCGACCTCTCGACCTTATTTTTCTAGATAGAGCAATATTCTAGCAGAGAATCTACTCACACGCCATTCCCACTAACCATTCTCCTTCTGATACACGATTTCTCCTGGTAGGAACCACCAGAGAAAGTCAGGACGAAGAAGGTGGCAAGGAGGGCATGACCAATGGCACAACAAATTCGCTGATTTAATCTTAGAACATATTATTTTAGAACAAATTAGAAAAATATTTCGGGTTACTTCTCTGCCAGATTAAAGATAAGGTTCGCAAGATGGGTCAATAGGACGCCGATCCCGCAGGCACCGTACGCAATAGAAATCCAAAAGATCGTTTGTTCCTTGCTCCAATTAAAGAGGATCATGGCAAAAGGTGTTGATATTCTACAAGTAATTATATTGTGTTACAGTCAAAATATGGAAAAGAGGTATAAGTAGGAATATTATAGAATCGCACGTCTCTAGTGACATGATGATGAACAATTGCGTGAATCGAGAGGCCAAGCAGATTGCCAGAGCGATCATGTCCGGTTTTGGCAATGAGTAGAAGCGACGGTGCGCATCTCAACAGAAAAAAATGTTTTACCTAAAAAAAAATAGAAAGTGCCTACCATTTTCAACTTCAAGAGTGCTGCGTATGCCGACATCCGAGTCCTTGTAGATGAACACAGTTAAGAACTACAATTTATAGAAGTCCAATGATGCAACTAATTTTCCACATCAAAATAATGGACGTACAATGCACAAGATGTTGAAGAGAAAGCTCGTAATGGCTGGGCTTGAATAAATATCGAAGTATATTTCCCCAGCAACATGATATCCAGGGTAACTCAGTGGCGTGAATATAGTTTGAATTCCTAATAAGATATGATCATAATCTAGACATTGAAAATGGCAATTCTCAACCTGACCAGGTCCTGCCGCGAAGCCGAGAGAGAAGGCTCCCATGTTCATGGAAATTGCCCGCGAACGATCTGCTTCTATACTCGCTGATACGCAGCTCGCTCGAAGGACGGAGGTGATTCCTTTGAAGTACGCACTCCATATAACTACATTTAGAAACAGAGGCAACCTCCTCCAACTCCCATTGTCAGGCGCGTTAGCAACATCTGAACTTTTGGCTCGAGTATTTTCAGCGGCAGGGTAATGTAAAGGATATTTGCAATTCCCTAAAAGTCACAGTTGTATGATATCATTAAGAGAACTATTCGTGCACCATGAAACAGAGCCCGGTGATGGTTGGAATCTTGGTCTGGTTCAATCTCTTGCACCAGTATCCCAGAAGAGGCGATGCAATGCCTTGGCCAAGTGGGTAAATGGCCGTAACGTAGCCATAGAATGATTCTGTCGCTGTCGGATCGAGCTGTATTGCATGCTAACTTATAAATTTCGGAATTAAAATCGTAGGCACTTACCAATAGTAAATATGGCCAAAGTGAAGACATATAAATGGAAAATTGAATGCCTGCAAAGAGTGAGAGCAACGATCCCACTCCAATGGATCCCCAGTCGCTCTTCCTAAAATTTTGGTTTCTTTAAGATCTCTTTGACAACAAACTGCTAGCATGAAAAAGTTTGCTGATAGAGATTATACTCTGGTTTCTTCTCCGCATCCTTTCTATCTTCACCAGGAAGAACGGCGGCAGACATTCTGAAATACGGTATTGTTATTGAGAATATTAAAAATATTTTGAGGTTAAAAAGAATGGATGAAAGAGGGACTACAGATACATCGGCAGAAAAGTGCGGGCATGACGCGATTGCCACTCTTTTTCGAACTGCAATAACTGGCAGTACCTACCTCATTTGCATGAGCCATCAGTTCCAATTCAGCTGTGATACTCTGCTTCCTTGCACTATGCTGCACCACGCTTTACCAAAGACACTAATAAGTGCCAAGGGGTGAATGCGACAATACTTAATTATATAATGCCGACTGTCAAAACAGGTCATTTATTGAAATTTGAATGGCCCCACATTGCACTACCTAGTTACAGGTTGCCGCAAATGCTCGGTGGTTCAGAAAAAGAAATGAGGAATGTTCTACCACCATAGAAATATCAGATTTTCACATCTCAAAGGTATTTATTAAGATATTCATGTTTGTACATCGTGATTTGCAAATAGATATGTACATATGTGTGCTACTTGCTAATAATGATTTTAATTCAAATTTTCAGAGAAAAAACAATCTGAACTCGAATTAAAGCGAAAGCGGAATTGCGCACAACAACGAGGAAGTACATTTGAAAGGTGATCTAGATGAAATGCTTATGTTAGGATCAATTTGCTTCTGCGTAAGAAGCTGCAACCACACACGAGAGCATCCGAGTACCAGACCAAAGATATTGCTCGTCGGCCTAGAACTTTGTCACCGGGCCATACTTGTTCTTGTAAGTCTCTCCATGCTGACGATGTTCAGGAAGGCGGAGAGGCACGAGACGGTTGTAGAAGAGAATCCAGAGAAGCCCTGTGCTGAGGCAGAGAGCCATCTCAAGCAGCCATACAGGACGCGGTCCAAAGCTCGAGAGCAGACTCCTAGAAAATTAAACAATTAAATTAATTGCACCGGTAGTATTCAATGATGAAATGAACGGATTGCTTGAGAAACTGGAATGTGGGAACAGAAGAGGAGACACGAGATAGTGTTTATTCTACGAGTTAAGTCGACATATGTATATATGAAGTACTTCTGTTAGGGCAAAGGGAATAGGGCATACATATAATTGGGTTTTGAATGCGCGCCCTCTCAGACATGAGCAAAGGGGCGTGAAGCGGTAGCGAGCGGATTGTCACGTGAGTTATGGGTTATGAAATAGCAAGAGGGTTAGTCTTCATTCTACTCTCAAGTGTCCGTAAGAGGTCTTGTGGTTACCCGGCCCGCCCCACTCGTTAAGTAGTAAAATGAATCGTCTCGAACTGTATGGAGTTTGCTGTTATATTCCCAGGTCCGAGGAGGACTTTCTTGACGAGCGGAATAGCCGGCCTTCCCACAGGAGTGACGGATGCGATTTGGAGAGCAGCAAGCACGCGAAAGATGTACGAGCTAGGATTGCTTTCTGCCGAGGAATCGGGATGGAACCGGATAGCCCTCTTGCTCTGTGTGCATATGTGGCACACAAGTTTGCCGACGGAGCTTCGGCGGCTACATTGACGACTGCAACAGCAGCATTCAAGACGGCGACTGGGCACGCGGTCAACCATCTCAGAGAAGGAGCAGTAGCTGATATGGTGTGTTCAGTTAGCAGATCGATTTACTCTAGTTCCGTTTATCGTATCTTTTCAAGAGACCAGGAGTTCTCTCAGGTGAAGGCGGCAGCTCAGCGGCAGAAGGCAGTACGACATCATTCAGCTGCGGAGAGGGCGGAGGTAGACAAGCTAATCGCGTGGGCGCTAAGGGAGGATTCGAAGCAGGAGGACATCCGTGTTGGGCTGTTCGCAGCCTTGGCCATGGCGGCCTGCTGCGTAAGGATGTCAAGAAGGAAGGGAATGTAATGACCATATCCATCCGCGGGGCCAAGAACGACCAGAAAAAGCAGGGAAGGGTGACGAGCGTCATTGCGGAAGCCAACTCGCCTGGTGAGAGGCTCTTCCACTCGCATATGGACTGGGTCCCGGCACATGATGAAGCGTACATTTTTGCGAGTAGAAGCACCGGTAGGCCCCTCACCACTTCTACCATGCGAAAGGAACTCAGCAGAGCTTGTGATGAGGCGGGCATTGCTCGCATCACCCCGCATCAACTTAGGGTGGGCGGGACATCAGTCTCGATCGTGTCCGGCGCGACCCTGGACCAAATCCGAATCCGAGGAAGATGGCGCTCAGTGGGAGGCATGAGTCCATACATCAAAGACTCACTGCCGGTGCAAGGGGGCGCTCTTTCTCTTTAGGCCACCAAGTGTTAGCGAGTTGTATAATAGCTGGGGTGTACATAGGCTGTTTTTGTTTTACCATACGATGACAATTTTTCTGTTTTATTGGCAGCGTCATGACAAGAATTGTAGTTACTGTGTACGGCTGCTATAGCATTATATTAATGTCTTCCGCAACGTGTAATTTGTACATATTGTTGTACAGTTTGTTGTACATGGTGCATTATCCCTGTTCTTGGTATTGCCAGTGTACATACGGACACGGACGATAAAGCGTAATTACAACTGTAATTGTGCGAATCTCTGATTGTGAGAGGGGATGGGTTCAAACGGAGATTATGGGAGAAGGAGCGTAGCGAACTGTGGGAGCACCCATAACTCAGATATTATTACCTTCGTACGTGATAAATCCACGTGATATACATATAGATATGTATAAAAGATTTTTTTAAGAAATAAAAACACTAACGAGGTGATTATCGGACTTGCGAGCTCAGCAGCACAGCCAACAGTCGTTATAACTCCAATCCAATTTCCCTGCAAAATTCCGAGACTGTCGTATATCGTTATCTCTTGGCGAATAGTATTATGTCACAAATTACTATATATTTTATTCCAAACCTGATTTCTTGGGCCGACGACATGGGAGAAGGTAGAGTTCACTGTGATTATGACCATGGCGATTCCGATTGAAATAATTACGCCGTAGGAGAGAATGTAGACGACCGGACTCACCGGAGTGACATCAGCGCACCATTCAAAGGAGCGGCGGCAACCGGTCAGTTCCTCAGTCATTGTTTCGTTGAATCCTACATACATACTTCGCAGTGATTCATTCGACCTCACCAGTGTATTTTTCTAGAAAGCTCAATGTTCTAGCAGAAAATCTTCCCACGAACCATTCTCCTTCTGATATACGATTTCTCCAGGCAGGAACCACCAAGGAAAAGTCAGGACGAAGAAGGTGGCAAGGAGGGCATGACCAATGGCACAACAAATTCGCTGATTTAGCCTGAGATTATATATTTTGTAGAAAATATTAAAATTAGAGAAAGATTTCGGGTTACTTTTCTGCCAGATTAAAGATAATGTTCGCAAGATTGGTCAATAGCATGCCGATCCCGCAGGCAGCGAACGAAATAGAAATCCAGAAGATCGTTTGTTCCTTGCCCCAATTGAAGAGAATCATGGCAAAAGGTGTCGATATTCTAGAAAAACTTATATTGTGTTAGAGACAAAATATGGAAAAGAGAGATATACATATATGTAAGAGAGAGATGAAATTTTAATCATTGAGTCGCACGTCTCTATTGACATGATAATGAACATCTGCGTGAATCGAGATGCCAAGCAGATAGCAAGAGCGATCATGTCCGGTTTTGGCAGCGAATAGAAGCGGAGGTGCGAATCTTAACAGCAAAAATGTTTTTTTACCTAAAAATAATCGAAAACGCCCACCATTTTCAACTTCAGGAGCGCTGCGTATGCCGACATCCGTGTCCTTGTAGATGAAGACGGTTAAGAACTACAATTTATGGATATCAATTTAAGAGCGCCTGTCAGAAGTTTTTTAGTCGAGTTTGTTCACCAAAATTGATGAGAGTATGCAACGCGATGTGGACAACAAAGTATGCTATATTTCAAACTCAAATATAAAATTTTCCGCGCGGGACCAGGTAGAGTAATGTTATAAATTAAATTTATCATAAGTGGCTTCAAGCTTATTATTAAAAAGCGATCGCGGTGTCATTCGCTTTTCAAGGGGCTTCCTCCAAATTATCTGTTTTAGGATGTAATTTTTGACCGCTTCAGAAAAAAAGCCTTTTCAGGTGAAGGCTAATCAAATGGGGATTAATTTTCCTCTGGATTACCGCTTTCAGAAAATACCATTTCAGCCCTTAAATACGGATTCGCTGGCGAAGGTTCCTTTAGAAGGATTTTTGGGCAAATTATGCGTTTTGTTTGCATTTCCACAGAACAGCTTCTGCATATTCTAGTAGTGCTTGAAATTTGTCGTCTCTTTCAAAGGAACTTTTGTAAACAAAATCGCTAAAATTTTTGTTATGGACATCCTGTCTTTAGTACTAAAGTTCATCATGCAAACAATCGACTTACCATGCACGCGATGTTGATGAGGAAGCTCGTAATTGCTGGGCTTGAATAAATATTGAAGTATATTTCCCCAGAAACATGATAGCCAGGGTAACTCAGTGGCGTGAAGATAGTTTGAATTCCTTATTGGAGTTAGCCATAATCATAATCAAGCTGATCAGAAAGGCAATTATCAACTGACCAGGTCCCGCAGCGAAGCCAAGAGCAAAAGCTCCAATGTTCATGGAAAGTGCACGGGAGCGGTCGGCTTCTATACTCGCTGATACACAGCTCGTTCGAAGGACTGCCATGATTCCTTTGAATAACGCACTCCATATTACAACACTCAGAAAGTGAAAGACATATTTTAAAGAAGTACAACCAACCTCCTCCAGCTCCCATTGTCAGGCGCGTTAGCAACATCTGTACTTTTGGCTCGAATATTTTCAGCGGCAAAGTAATATAAAGGATATTTGCAATAGCCTGAAATTCACAGTTGTTTGATATCATTAAGAGATTCGCGCACCATGAAACAGAGCCCGGTGAGGGTTGGAATCTTGGTTTGGTTCAGTCGCTTGCACCAGTATCCCAGAAGAGGCGATGCAATGCCTTGACCAAGTGGGTAAGCAGCAGTTACGTAGCCATAGAAAGTTTCTGTCGCTGTAGGATCGAGCTGTATTGCATGCTAACTTATAAATTTCGGAATTAAAATCGTAGGCACGTACCAATAGTAAATACGGCCAAAGTGAAGACATATAAATGGAAAATTGAATGCCTGCAAAGAGTGAGAGCAACGATCCAACTCCAATGGATCCCCAGTCGCTCTTCCTAAAATTTTGGTTTCTTTAAGATCTCTTTGACAACAAACTGCTAGCATGAAAAAGTTTGCTGAAAGAGATTATACTCTGGTTTCTTCTCCGCATCCTTTCTATCTTCACCAGGAAGAACGGCGGCAGACATTCTGAAATACGGTATTGTTATTGAGGATATTAAAAATAATTTTGAGGTTAAAAAGAATGGATGAAAGAGGGACTACAGATACATCGGCAGAAAAGTGCGGGCATGACGCGATTGCCACTCTTTTTCGAACTGCAATAACTGGCACTACCTGCCTCATTTGCATGAGCCATCAGTTCCAATTCAGTGTGATACTCTGATTCCTTCCACTTTGCTGTACCACGCTTTACCAAAGACACTAAAAAGTGCCAAGGGGTAAATACGACAATACTTAATTATATAATGCCGACTGTCAAAACAGACCATTTTATTGAAATTTGAATGGCCCCACATTGCACTAGCGAGTTACAGGTTGCGGCAAATGCTCGGTGGTTCAGAAAAAGAAATGAGGGGTGTTTTACCACCATAGAAATATCAGATATTCACATCTCGAAGGAATTTATAAAGATATTCATGTTTGCACTTCGTGATTTGCAAATAGATATGTACATATGTGTGCTACTTGCTAATAATGATTTTAATTCAAATTTTCAGAGAAAAAAACAATCTGAACTCGAATTAAAGCGAAAGCGGAATTGCGCACAACAACGACGAAGTACATTTGAAAGGTGATCTAGATGAAATGCTTATGTTAGGATCAATTTGCTTCTGCGTAAGAAGCTGCAACCACACACGAGAGCATCCGAGTAACCAGACCAAATATATTGCTCGTCGGCCTAGAACTTTGTCACCGGGCCGTACTTGTTCTTGTAAGTCTCTCCATGCTGACGATGTTCAGGAAGTCGGAGAGGCACGAGACGGTTGTAGAAGAGAATCCAGAGAAGCCCTGTGCTGAGGCAGAGAGCCATCTCAAGCAGCCATACAGGACGCGGTCCAAAGCTCGAGAACAGACTCCTAGAATCATTACAATACTAATAAAGTAACATAGTTGTTACTGTTGGTAGTATTTTATTGCTGAAATGAACGGACTGCTAGACAATACTGGAATACGGGAAGACAAAAGAAGACGCGAGACAATGTTTATTACACGAATTGGGTCGGCTTATAATAGGGCTGGAGGATGGAGAACTTTCGTAAGGGCTAAGGGAATTTTGCATGCCGTATTTTCTCTATTTGTACCCCTTTGTTAGAACCCCTCCCCCTCCCCTCTAATACCACCCTCTTTGATAATGCCATTGAAAAGTTCACCCTTCCCTCTAGTAGAACCCCCCCCCCATCCCTCCCCCCTGCTCCCCCTCTAACAGTCTACGCTGTACCTTGATCCTGGAGGCATGGGGAAGAACAGGGGGAAGGGGCCATCTCACAAAGGAATACCCCCCTCCGTTATGAGATAAGCTATTTACCGTTCGAAAGCTCTCGTATGTAATTCGTTAGGAGATTTTGATAATCATTTCCTCTATCTAGTCTAGGAGAGCTTTCATACGGTTTATACATATGTAGCTCATTTCATAACCTCGGGGTTGCCCTTGTCTGATATGAATATCCTCATACATGATATCTCCATATACACGACAGATTAAAAAAAGACTAACGAGGTGAATATCGGACTTGCGAGCTGAGCAGCACTGCTAACCGTCGATAAAATGCCTATCCAATGCCCCTGCAAAATATTCGTATGTCTTTGTCTTCTTGGCGAGTATTACTATTATCATAAATTGCTATATATCTACATAATACCAGTACCTGATTTCTTGGACCGACGATATTGGAGAAGGTAGTGTTCACAGTGATTATGACCATGGCGAATCCGATGGAAACAATTACGCCGTAGGAGAGAATGTAGACGACCGGACTCACCGGAGTGACATCAGCGCACCATTCAAAGGAGCGGCGGCAACCGGTCAGTTCCTCCGTCATTGTTTCGTTCAATCCTACAAGTTTCGCTTGTTCACTCGACCTCTCCACTCCCACGCATACATTATTTGTTCTACTAGAAAAGGTAATGTTCTAGCAGAGAATGTACGCAAACGCTGTTTCCGCTAACCAATGTCCTTCCGATAAACGATTGCTCCCGGCAGGAACCACCAAGAGAAAGTCAGGACGAAGAAGGTGGCAAGGAGGACATGGCTGATGGCACAACAGATTCGCTGATTCACTCTGAGAACAAATTGATCGAGACATACATACATACATATGAAAATTTGAGAACTATCTCGAGTTACTTTTCTGCCAGATTAAACACTATGTTTGCAAGATGGGCTAATAGCATGACGATCCCGCTGAGAGCGTACGAAATAGACATCCAAAAGATCGTTTGTTCCTTGCCCCAATTGAAGAGAATCATGGCAAACGGTGTTGATATTCTACAAGTAATTATATTGTGCTAGGGACAAAATATGGAAAAGAGAGAAAAGTGAGACAGGAAATTTTAATCATAGAGTCGCACGTCTCTATCGACGTGATAATGAAGAACTGCGTGAATCGAGAGGCCAAGCAGATTGCAAGAGCGATCATATCCGGTTTTGGCAGCGAGTAGAAGCGGCGGTGGGAATCTAAAGAACAAAAAATTATTTACCATAAAAAGAGAGAAGAATGTTTTAAGCCATTAACTCCTAAAACTTAATGGCCCATGAGATATTTTGCCAAATTGTCAAGATCCTTGCTTGGAAACGTTTTCTCGTAAAGCAAGCATTTATTGGGACGATTTCAACTTGGCGGTTTGTGTCCGGTACGCGAATGATGAATGTGTCGGGATACATTTGACTTCCATGGGCATATACTTTACCCTCACGGGTCATCCAAAACTTTTAGGCCATGGTTTAATGGGGGAAAGATGTTAAATTTAAAGTTCTGTGTAACACAATAATATTATCTTAGGCGGCGCTTTTCAAATGGAAAATACTCCTTTCCTTAACTTTTAGTTTAGAAAATTGACCCTTTGCTGATGCATACTCAATCCAGACCCCTTCCCCAGCATCATGCTTGTGTGCTTTTCGCAAATGCCCACCATTTTCAACTTCAGGTGCACTGCGTATGCCGACATCCGAGTCCTTGTAGATGAAGACAGTTAAGAACTACAATTTATAGATATCCATTTAAGTACTAAATTTCGACATGAAAACATTGAACGTACAATGCACGCGACGTTGATGAGAAAGCTTGTAATGGCTGAGCTTGAATATATATTAAAGTATATTTCCCCAGTAATATGATAGCCAGGATAACTCAGTGGCGTGAAGATTGTTTGAATTCCTAATAGGACATTAATATCATCTAGCTCATCAGAAAGTTTTCAATCTGACCAGGTCCCGCAGCGAAGCCAAGAGCGAAGGCTGCCGTGATCATGGAAATAGCACGAGAGCGGTCGGTTTCTATACTCGCTGATATACAGCTCGTTCGAAGGACTGCGATGATTCCTTTGAAGTACGCACTCCATATAACTTCTATTTCAAAGAAACCCAACCTACCTCCTCCAGCACCCATTGTCAACCGCATTAGCAACATCTGAACTTTTGGCTCTAGTATTTTCAGCGGCAAAGTAATATAGAGGATATTTGCAATTGCCTGAAAATCTCAGCTGTTCGATCTCCTTGAGAGAGCTCGCTATTCGCGCACCATGAAACAGAGCCCGGTCAGTGTTGGAATCTTTGTCTGGTTTAGTCGCTTGCACCAGTATCCCAGAAGAGGCGATGCAATGCCTTGGCCAAGTGGGTAAATGGCCGTAACATAGCCATAGAAAGATTCTGTCGCTGTCGGATCGAGCTGTATTGCATGCTAACTTATATATTTCTTAATTAAAATCGTAGGCACGTACCAATAGTAAATATGGCCAAAGTGAAGACATATAAATGGAAAATTGAATGCCAGCAAAGAGCGTGAGCAACGATCCCACTCCAATGGAACCCCAGTCGCTTTTCCTGAAATTGGGTTGCTTTAAGATCTCATTGACAACAAACTGCTAGAATGAAAATGCTGGCTCATCTGAAAAAGACTATACCCTGGTTTCTTCTCCGCATCTTTTCTATCTTTGACAGGAAGAACAACGGCAGACATTCTGAAATACGGTATTGTTATTGAGAATATTAAAAATAATTTTGTTGTTAAAAAGAATGGATGAAACAGAGACGACAGATACATCGGCAGAAAAGTGCGGGCAATACGCGATTGCCGCTCTTTTTCGAACTGCAAGAACAGGCAATCGTCGCCTGCCACATTTACATGATCCATCAGTACCGATTCAGCTGTGATAGTCTACTTCCTTGCACTTTGCTGCACCCCACTTTACCAGAGACATTAAAAAGTGTCACGGGGCCACCATAGAAATATAATGCTTTCTCCTCTCAAAGGAATTTTAAAAGACATTCATGGTTGAACATCGTGTTATGCACATAGATATTGTTCTACTAGCTAATAATGATTTTTAAATCAAATAATCGGAGAAAAAAAAATTATATGAACTCGAACGAAAGCGATAGCATGACCGCTAAGCATATAATCAATCAATTTAACTTAGCCAATATGGTGAATAATTGAGTGCGAACATTGAGAATGCTATCACAAAAGTGTGGAAAGATATTCAGAAAATTGTGTAGATCATTATTATATGTAGCGCAAAGGAGCAAGAGCATGGCCCATTTCGTTCTTACATAGCTGTTCGAGTCACGAGCTGTCCGGCATTGATGAAACGTGCCGTTACACAGAGAAGCTGATGGGCATTCCCTTCACTGCTGCAAAGTTCGGAGCCAACGCAAATCCATTTAGCACCATCAACCTCTTTTCTGAGAGCATCTTTGTACTCTTGCACAATTTCACTGATCAGCTTGGTATAAAACCAGCGGCTTGACTTTGAATTTTGGTATGGCAACTTTAATAAACATTTGGGATTCACTTTTGTGATTCATCCTCTCCGTTGATCTTTGCCCAGTTCGCTGGATGTTTCTCTTTGAAGTGGTACTTGAAGCCGGAGGTTGCATAATTCTTCTGGCTTGAGAGTTTATTGCCACATTCAAGGCATCGAACATCGTCTTTAGACTTTTTCAGGAACGGATCGTACAACACCAGCTAAGAGAAGTAGCATAAAAATTACATCATCATGAAAAGCTCCAAAGTATTGTTTATGAATTGCCCCAGCATGATTGTGGCATTTCACTCCATAATTCTAGTGAAATACACCACAAATCATCATGGTCGAGCCACAGCACTAATTTTTTTTGCTTTTTTTGGGTCGACTCCAAACAAAAAAAAAAGAAACAAAAAAGTTTTTTGTTTAAAACACCAAAAAAAAAACAAAAAAAAACTGCAACCCTGCTCTAGAACATCTTCTTCAGAGATGAGTGAATTTCCATCTCTTGAAGATACTCATCTTTCCGACTTTTTATTGAAATTAATACTTTTAAAAACGTGTTATTAATAATCTAGATTGGCAAGAGTCCTATATTCTATTCCTCTAATTACAGGCCGGCTTGACGACTCGACTAACAGCAAGTGATGTCAAGAATGATTTCTCAGATTGCCTCATTTATGGTCTCTTGTTGAAAAAGCTTGCGCCCCCCCCTATACCGATGCCTCGACAAGCTTCATCAGCCTCCCGAGGAAATCACAGAGAGCTGAATACGTGCTTGTGGAAGCCAAGAAGCTCGACTACACCCAGTTCATTTATCGACCTTAGAATAAACATTGCAACCTCATCAAAGATTTGGACGTTTATCAATCGAACAAGAGTATTCTTTTGATAAGGGTATGTTTTTCAGACAACTTCTCAGTATTTTTTAAGAAATAGATACTGATGGTTGTTGCCGCTCTTGTCTGACGATTCCAACATACCTGATTAGATAAAATTGTTCAATCTCAGTAACTTTCAGTAACGAATACAAATACTATTGATCGTTTTTGATGAGTGGTTTATTCTAAGTTTAAATCGTTCGACAACTAGTTTTCGAATGTGAAGGTGCCTTTACAGCGCTGACGATTATTGCATAGTAAGCCCTCTTGTTCCATTGCATAATCATGGCCAGACCACTGCAAAATTCAAGAAATCATTGTTAACAAACAATTCGGGCATTTATCTTTGACTTCATGCAAATAAGATTCCACTTTTTCTTTTTTTCGCACGCAGAGAGTGAATCACAATAACAGTAAGGAGGAATTGCATTTTGAAAAGTGATCTAGATGAAATCATTAGAATCCGTTTGCTTCTGCGTAAGAAGCTGCAACGGGACACGAGAGCATGAGAAAAGAGATTGTGCAAGACTCACTGTCAATAGTGATCGTCGGCCTAGAACTTTGTCACCGGGCCATACTTGTTCTTGTAAGTCTCTCCATGCTGGCGATGTTCAGGAAGGCGGAGAGGCACGAGACGGTTGTAGAAGAGACTCCAGAGAAGCCCTGTGCTGAGGCAGAGAGACATCTCAAGCAGCCATACAGGACGCGGTCCAAAGCTGGAGAACAAACGCCTAGAAACATAACAGGCAGCATACTGTTTTCACTTTTAGTAGTGGATCGGCTGAAATAAGCGGAATTTTTTAAAGAAAAAATTCGACGAAGCTCTGATAAAACTACGCTTCAATGGTGCTAAACTCCCAAATGGAAGAACGCTGATTTGGGACACGCTTCAAAATTTCAAATTTGAAACGTATGTGTTTTCAAGCTTTCTGAATTTCGTTAATTGACTGGTTTTTCTCAACCGTCTGTGTCTCGTTTCCCTTGGTGAAAAGGGGTACGAATTTTACAGGACGGGCCTAGACTGGCTCTTCTTCTCACCCGTTCGCATTCCTGGCTTGGATTTGAGTAGGCACCGGATGCATCAACAGGGACGTTTTCTATCGTATCCAAAAAAATGCATATTTCCGGCAAAATACTGATTTTCATAAAGCGGGACCTCCTCTAATCAATCTTTTAGGCCAAACTTGATCATATGGGGAGAAAGGGAAAACAACTAACGAAGTGATTATCGGACTCGCAAGCTGAGCAGCACAGCCAGCGGTTATAAGAACACCTACCCAATTTCCCTAAAATTACCAAACGATCACATATGTCTTTGTCTATTAACAGATATAATCATGTCATAAATGGGCATATATGTATCTAGTGGTAAAACCTGATTTCTTGGACCGACGACTGCCGAGAAGGTCGTGTTCATTGCGATCGTACCGATAGCGAATCCGATGCCAGCAATGACTCCGTAGGAAATAATGTAAACGACCGGACTAACTGGTTTGACATTGGCACACCACTCAAAGGAGCGGCGGCAACCGATCAGTTCATCCTTCATTGTATCGTTTAATCCTACAAATTTCGTTGTGGTCCAATCCACCTCATCACCATATTTTTCTAGAAAGAGCAACGTTCTAGCAGAGAATCTACTCAAACCATCATCCTTCTGATAAACGATTTCTCCCGGCAGGAACCACCAAGAGAAAGTCAGGACGAAGAAGGTGACAAGGAGGATATGGCCGATAGCACAACAAATTCGCTGATTAACTCTAAAAACGTACTTTTCAGGAAATATCAAAAACTAGGGAACCATTTCTGGTTACTTTTCTGCCAGCTTAAACGTAATGTTCGCAACGTGGGCCGATAGCAAGACGATTCCGCAGACAGCATACGAAATAGACATCCAGAAGATCGTCCGTTCCTTGCCCCAATTGAAGAGGATCATGGCAAAAGGTGTTGATATTCTGCAAAGACGTACATATGTATGTATGAATATTTTGATAGAAAGAGACAAAATAGAAAAATAGTTTCTATTATATTGTGTTAGAGACAAAATATGTCATAGAGTCGCATGTCTCTATCGACATGATAATGAACATCTGCGTGAATCGAGAAACCAAGCAGATTGCAAGAGCGATCCTGTCCGGTTTTGGTAGCGAATAGAAGCGGCGGTGCGAATCTTAACAGCAAAAATGTTTTCACCATTTAGGTACATATCTATTAGTAAATGCTCACCATTTTCAACTTCTGGCGCACTGCGTATGCCGACATCCGAGTCCTTGTAGATGAAGACGGTTAAGAACTACAATTTATATCCACTGATGCATCTAATTTTCGACATGAAAAGAATGGACGTACAATGCAAAAAATGTTGAAGAGAAAGCTCGTAATAGGTGGGCTTGAATAAATATTGAAGTATATTTCCTCGGCAATATGATAGCCAGGGTAACTCAAGGGCTTGAAGATTGTTTGAATTCCTAATAATAAATTATCATTGTCCTGCTCATCAGAAAAAGCAGCTCTCAACCTGACCAGGTCCCGCAGCGAAACCAAGGGCGAAGGCTCCCATTACCATGGAAATTGCACGCGAGCGGTCGGTTTCTATGCTCGCTGATACGCAGCTCGTTCGAAGGACAGTAATGATTGCTTTGAAGAAAGCACTCCATATTACTTGATTTATATTAAAGCACCCATTGTTAGTCGCATTAGTAACATCTGTACTTTTGGCTCGAATATTTTCAGCGGCAAAGTAATATAAAGGATATTTGCAATTGCCTGAAAATCTCAGCAGTTGGATAGTATTGAGCAGCTTTTGGCGCACCATGAAACAGAGTCCTGTGATGGTTGGAATCTTGGTCTGGTTCAGTCGCTTGCTCCAGATTCCCAGAAGAAGCGATGATATGCCTTGGCCAATTGAGTAGATGGCAGTTATGTAGCCATAGAAAGTTTCTGTCGCGCTTGGATCGAGCTGTATATTGCATGCTAACTCATAAAATTAACATGTAATATCAGAGAAAGATACCAATAGTAAGTATGGCCAAAGCGAAGACATATAGATTGAAAATTGAATGCCCGCAAAGAGTGAGAGATCCCACTATAATGGAAGCCCAGTCGCTTTTCCTGAAATTTTAGAATTTTCTAAAAGATGAAAATATATTTAATTATGTGGAAAGAGGCTACACTCTTGTTTCTTCTCCGCCTCCTTTCTATCTTTGCCGGGAAGAACGACGGCTGGCATTTTAAATATGGTATAGTTATTGAGCTGGATTTTTTTCTTTAAATAATTTTTAGTATTTGAAACAGAAAAAAATGGATGACCTGGGGAATGCGGATGCATCGGTGGCAGGTGCGGGCATGACGCGATTTTCACTCTTTTTATTCGGACTGAAAACTGCCCTCCTTCCGTATTTGCATGATCCACCAGTCCCAATTCAGCTGTGTAGGAAGTCAAAAAAAGATGAGAAGGATGCACTCTAAACATAGAAATATCAGATTTTCATTACCTAATTTTTAAATATATGCGTGGTTGTTTGTACATAGATAGGCATGGTACTTGGTAATAATGATTTTGAAGTTAAATGTTAAGAGAATATAAAACTGTAAAAGAATCTGAACTTTATCGATAACGAAAGCATGAACTGTAGAGGTTGTTATCAATCAACTAACGGCAGCCTGTAATAACCAGACATTGTTATTGTAGTCCACTTCTCTGCTAAAAGATGCTGCAGACGAGGGGAGGGATGGGTTTATCAGAATTTTATCTTCTTGAACCGCAGCAACGCTGTCAACATCACGACGAAAGACACTCAACTGCTCTCTAACCATAAGCAGGAGAAAATCGGAACTCAACCGCTCGCTTTGCAAGAGACAATTCACACTGCACAACCACTGAACCACAAAGGATGCATTATGAATATTGGAGGCGTTATCCAATTAGTGATGGATGGTTCTCTGATGATCACAGACAAATAACTTATGCCTGAAGAGCAATTCTGTGGGATGCTCGCCACGGTTTACACGCTTTAATAATTTATGCCTATGTTTTACAATGGAAAACTTTGTTCCAACGGCAATTTATTATCATACAAGGAGAGAAATTGCTTTGCATTATTTATTTTAGCAACATATGCATCGCATATTGGTACATTCATACAACTAACTATTCAGTCTGACAAGAGTTTTCTTTTGATCAGGGTGTGCCTAAAAGAGACTATAACATCAACGAGAAAGTACAGTTGAAAGTTGGCGGAATCAGTTGCTTAGTGTCCACTTGCTTCTTCGTAAGAAGCTACAACTACACGCGAGAGCATGTGAGTAAAGAGACCGTAGCCCTCGATCGTCGGCCTAGAGCTTTGTCACCGGGCCGTACTTGTTCTTGTAAGTCTCTCCATCCTGACGATGTTCAGGAAGGCGTAGAGGCACGAGACGGTTGTAGAAGAGAATCCAGAGAAGCCCTGTGCCGAGGCAAAGAGCAATCTCAAGCAACCATGCAGGACGCGGTCCAAAGCTCGAGAAAAGACGTCTAGAAGCATAAGCAATTAAATTGCTTGCACAATTAGGATTATTTCAAGGCTGAAATGAACTGATTGGTTGAGAAAATGGAATACGGGAACTGAAGAGGAGACGCGAGATAATGTTTATTCTATGTGTTTAGTCGACTTATGTATACATTTATATAGAGTATAATTGTAAGGGCAAAGGGAATAGTGCATACAAACATATATCTGAGAGATATTTTTATCTTCTTACATGATATATCCAAGTGATATATACATATGTATAACTGACTTAAATGCAAACAAAAACTTCGAGACGGTCACCTTTGTGTCTTGGCAGATAGGTATCAATATGTCACAAATTACTGTATATTTTATTCCAAAACCTGATTTCTTGGGCCGACGACATGGGAGAAGGTAGTGTTCACTAGGATTATGACCATGGTGATTCCGATAAGGACAATTACGCCGTAGGAGAGAATGTAGACGACCGGACTCACCGGAGTGACATCGGCGCACCATTCAAAGGAGCGGTGGAAACCTGTCCGTTCCTCCGTCATTGTTCCATTCAATTTGTTTATCGCATTGACCTGTGTAAGAAGCAGACAGTATTGGGAAGTAAACATGAAATAGTGAATTCGATGGGGCGGGTCAAGCAATTGAGGGTAAAAGAAGAAAAAACAAGAAAACAAAAACGAAACGAAACAAAACAAAGAAATTATGCTAAGGTGTTGGCACAATAGGCTCGGAACGATGATAGTGAGTTGGTTGAGACAATTTGGTGTGGTAGCGAGTTCCAGTTTCTAACAACCCGAAAGGATAAGCAAGAGCGTCTAGAGCGCAGAGATCGGAGGGGAGGAAGCGAAAGCTTGAGCGAATGACCACGAAGGGCGGCAGAGTATTGAGAAGGAAAATAGAAGAATCGAGAAGGGTCTATTGGTGTAAGATTACGCATAACTTTAAAAGTAGTGACAAGATCATTAACATGTCTACGATGCTCAAGGGGGAGGAGGCCGAGGGACTTCATGCGTTGGTTGTATGGTTTAAGCATCCCAACACGTTTAAAAATGGAACGGGTAAAGCTACGCTGAACTTTTTCAAGAGAGTTGATATGCATTACAGAGGAGGGGTTCCACACTTCTGATAGAGAGTCTAGAATGGGAAGAACATAGACCTTATATAAGGGAGATAAGGTAGCAAGATTTCTAGTTTTAAAGGAGCGTAAAATGTATGCACACCTAGCAGACGCTTTCTTAGCAATAATACCAACATGTTCGCTATGTGAGAATTCGGTGTCATAAGTGATGCCTAGATCTCTGAAAGAAGATACAATAGGTAGTGTTGTACCTCGAAGTTGAAAGTTTTCACACTTCGGATAGAGAGTCTAGAATGTTGAATCCTACAAATTCGTGGTGGTTCAATCCACATCACCATCTTATTTTAATAGAAAGATTAATGAGAATCAGCGCAAACGCCATTCCCACTTACCATTCTTCTCCTGATAAACGATGTCTCCTGGTAGGAACCACCAAGAGTAAGTCAGGACGAAGAATGATGCAAGGAGCACATGACTAATGGCACAACAAATTCGTTGATTTAGCCTGAGATTAAATTTTTTTTAGAACATATTAAAATTAGAGAAAGATTTCGAGTTACTTTTCTGCCAGATTAACGATAATGTTCGCAAGATGGGTCAATAGCATGCTGATCCCGAAGACAGCGAACGAAATTGAAATCCAAAAGATCGCTTTTTCCTTGCCCAAATTAAAGAGGATCATCCCAAAAGGTGTTGATATTCTACAAATACTTATATTGTGTTAGAGAAAAAGTTTAGAAAAGAGAGATCAGTGAGAAAATAAATTTTAATCATAGAGTCGCATTTTTATATCGACATGACAATTAACATCTGCGTGAATCGAGAGGCCAAGCAGATTACAAGAGCGATCCTGTCCGGATTTGGCAACGAGTAGAAGCGGCGGTGTGAATCTATACAGCAAAAATGTATTTACCTTAAAAAGCATGAAAGCCAGGGTAGCTCAGTGGTGTGAAGATAGTTTGAATTCCTAATAGGAGTTTATCATAAATATAACCAAGATTATCAGAAATGCAATTCTCAACCTGACCAGGTCCCGCGGCGAAGCCAAGAGAGAAGGCTCCAATGTTCACAGAAATTGCACGCGAGCGGTCGGTTTCAATACTCGCTGATACACAGCTCGTTCGAAGGACAGCGTTGCTTCCTTTGAAGAACGCGCTCCATATTACTATGAAGCTAAAGTTCATATTTTAAAAAAGCCGAACCAACCTCCTCCAGCACCCATTGTCAGGCGCGTTAGCAACATCTGAACTTTTGGCTCGAGTAATTTCAGCGGCAAAGTAATATAAAGGATATTTGCATTTGCCTGAAAATCTCAGCCGCGCGATTAATCTTACTTTGTGTCAATGACACGTCGTCGACACACAGTCATGACCAATTTGTATGTCATTGACACCGGTCAATGACAGAAAACAAAACCGCCTATCTTAATACACATGGGTCGCGACCTGTCCAGCATGTGTCATTGACACGGTCATGACCGCAGAGTAATAATTTGGTGGTCATGTCCACTCGGCCGCCACCCATGGTCATGACCAAAGCGAGATAGTACAGATTTGTGAGAGATGCAGAGCGACACGCTCATGGATATGACCGTGGGTCATGACCAATTTCATGATTTCAACTGAATGTGTGACCCAACGTTCACTTTATACCGTAATTTTTAAAAGCGCTTTGCGCGGGATGAATTTCATTTGTCAGCCAGCTAGCAGTCTTAAATCGTCTTGAGTGTTGTTGTTTTGCAGCTTAATTTTTGTTATTTGTACTTCATTTTAACAGGATGTCGTCGCCCTCACTCTCAGGCGACCAACAATCACCATTGCTCCGCGAAAGTCTGAATGGCGCCCGCTGCCGCCGCCAAAAAATTCAGGTTATCTGCGCTTACGCTTATAGGTTGTTGTGGCACCATGATTTTCTCAAATGCAAAGCTTGACTTGTTCGTATTCTACTCGATTCATTTCTGATCCACGGCATAAGCATATTTTTTTATTCCTACCGCCTTCCTTCCTATATGAATGATGAAGTATTTCCAATGCATGATGAAATTAGCTTTCGTCTTAAGCAGGGCAAGCCACTCGCTGTCTGCGTACCGCTCGACGCAGATCTTCCGCCAGATCAAGTGCTCCGGACGCTAACTAAGCATTCGGCGCGAAGAGCGCATTGTTCAGGTATGCACTATGCTATTAGATTTACTTTCGTTAAAGCCACAATTCAGTGCTAAACTTAGGTACTTATTCGGTTTTGCATTATGGCGGGATAGTTTACGCTCCATGAAAATTGTAGCTTTTTATGCTTCATGATTATTAAAAGAAATGTTTGCAATATTTCAACATGCTGTATTCATATGTCTGTTCAGCTTGTTATTGGAGTGTCCGACTCGACATTCACGAGGAGTCAAGGTGAACTGCTTCGATGGAGCGGCAAGATGCTTGGCGCCAGCGCCAGGAAGAGCAGGGGCTGCTGTCGCGCCCGCAGGATAATAAGGTGCACTTTACAATGTGCCCAGGTTACTTGTAATTAAAAAATATTACATGGCTTATTTTTTTGTTCTCTTTTTTTAAAACCAAAATATCGGAGGGTTACCTAAGTATGTAAGGAATATTTAACCCTCTATTTTCTTCCTTACCACTTTTGTCAATGTAGAAAATCTCTTTTTAAGGTCCGCTGTTTCTGAGCTTCGAGCCCGCCCGAGATGGACACGTTTATGTGGCCAGCAAGACAGCGAAGGAGGGCGAGATGGTCAATGTCAGTTTACACGGTTATATTTAATTACACTTCTTTATTATTAATTTGTGCTCTAGATATGATTTAAAAATTAGTTTCCTCATTACCTTAGTAATGCTTCGACATCCATCAACGCTACGGTGCACAGTGTCCTCTCCCATTCGATACAGTAACCGAGATTCTCTGCTCAGGACTGTTCGACCGTGAAGCGTGCTCAAGAACAGGGCTATCTGCATGAGGCGTTGCTGGAAAGGCGGAAGAAGATGAATAACCGATCACATCGATTGAACCGATCACATCGATAATGTTTGTGATAACTGACTAGAGATGGGTACTGTAGCTTTGATCGTAAAGCTTCTCTTGTTACCTAATGGTTGTTATTACTAGTTGGTTAATCTCATGTTTGTTAATTGAATAAATGCCTTGTTACTTTAAGGCTTACTTCCAAAACGAAAACGCTTGGCCGAAGCCGATGCAGCACCGACGTAATTCCGGTGACTAGAAAGTGGGAAGCAGACGTGATCATAATGAAGAGACTGCATTCCTTCTAGGTGTCCGGAATGTTTGCAACACAGTAGATTGGCAGCAGCCAAGCAAGCCAGCTATTAAGACTGCGGTGCATTCGTGAAGACTGTTTGGATGGAGCATGATTAGAAACGTGCAGGGCGTTAAGTCTTCATCATTCTCTCTCTTTCTCTCTCGCCCTCTCTCTCTCTATCTGTCTCTCTATCTGTCTCCCTCTCTCTATCGCTGTCTCTTCCTCTCTTTCTCTCTGTCTCCGTCTCTTTCTCACCCTCTCTCTCTCTCTCTCTCTTTCTCTCTCTCTCTCTCTCTCTCTCTATCTCTCTCTCTCTGCCTCTCCTAGCGGTATCAATAAGTTGTTGTTGATGGATTACAAAACCGAAAAATTGTAGTCCAACAAATAGCGCATGAAAAAAGCTGCTCCGAAGACTCCCTTGTTAAAAGAAAAAGAATGAAAAGTTGTATCATCTTTCACTCCAAAACCTAAAGCTACTTTTGCTGAAACGTTCATTTTTTTTTTAATGAAACTGGCACCACTTTAATCAAGATTAAAAGCACGGCTGACTCCTTAATGGGAATGTGCGTGCAAGAAAGAAAACTTAATCCATTAGGCATTAATCCAGATGGCATTCGCGCCATTCTAACATTGGGAAATGCAAAGAATGGTCATGACCGTGTTCATGACCATGGTCATGACCTGGTCACGACCTGTCCTCGACGTGGTCATGACCAAAAACTGACTGTCTGTCGACGACATGTCACTGACAGAACGTAAGATTAATCGCGCGGCAGATGTTCGATATTTTTGAGAGAGTTGTTATCTCACCATGAAACAAAGCCCGGTCAGTGTTGGAATCTTGGTCTGGTTCAGTCGCTTGCACCAGTATCCCAGAAGAGGCGATGCAATGCCTTGGCCAAGTGGGTAAATGGCCGTAACATAGCCATAGAAAGATTCTGTCGCTGTCGGATCGAGCTGTATTGCATGCTAACTTATATATTTCGCAATTAAAATCGTAGGCACGTACCAATAGTAAATATGGCCAAAGTGAAGACATATAAATCGAAAATTGAATGCCTGCAAAGAGTGAGAGCAACGATCCCACTCCAATGGAACCCCAGTCGCATTTCCTGAAATTGTGATTTCGTAGAGATCACACTGGCAGCAAATTGCTTGGTTGAAAAAAAAAGTTGAATAATACTGAAAAAGACAATACTCTGGTTTCTTCTCAGCATCCTTTCTATCTTTGCCAGGAAGAACGACGGCGGGCATTCTCAAATACGGTATTGTTATTGGGTGGCGAAATATTTTTTGAGATTCGTTTAAATAGAAAATGGATAAAGTAGGGACCGTGGATACACCAACCGCAACTGCCGCTCGTTTCTAGTATGACTGAGAACTTCCTTATGCTCGTCTACTGCATCATTTGCATGATCCAACAGTTCACATGTAAAATGAATGGAAAAATGAATGGTTCGCAGCATTGCACCTACGAATTTCAGGAAGGTCAAAAAAAATGAAAGAGATTTTCTCTAAATATAGAAGTATCAGATTTTCTACTCTCGATGAATTAAAAATATTTATTCGCTGTTTATAAATGGAGTACCGCCCTACAACCACCGGTGCAGGAAGTTTCCGAACTTTCGGAAAGTTCCAAAATATGAGATCAAATCATGCGCGCCTCGATGAACGCATGTTAATTTGGTTTGCATATTCAGGCACACTGGTTACACCAGTAAGATGTCTCCATTTCCATGCTTACTGCCTCATAGATTTTTCATTTTTGGCACAAAATTCTTTAAAGACAAAGTGACAATACTGCGTCAATCTGGTGTCAATGAAATGGGAACTTTTTGAGAGATGCATAGACTCAAACGGGGCATTATAATGCACGATTATGATAAAACCCGAGCGCCAAAAAGACTCCCAGACCCAGTGCAATCCTTTCGCGGTCGTAAAATGCATCTTTAAAAAGCTTTTGAGCGAAATCTACTTTTACCGGGTCCCCGTCCATTTTGATACTCTCGCAAATTGTGTACATACACAAATTACACAACGCAAAATAAAAGTTCATCATTTCAGGTCAACTAAATAGAATTGTCTCATGAAATCTCAAGGCTCGCCGACATTACGGTTCGCTCTTCTCGCTCTATTTTTGACATCTTTCGCTTGATCGATCCTTCTGTTATTGGCTAGGTGACGGTCGACGACGATTGGGATGGGAACGCAAAAGTTGCAATCACCGCTCTGAACAAGCTGGCTGCCTGTGCACATTGCTCAGTTTTGGGAACAAATATCGAGATCTTATCCGAGTGGTTCGATCATGGATTAGTTGCAAGCGGTTTCTCGAAACGCAGCATGTGCATATTTGTATAAGGCTATGTATGTGTTAAAGGGAAAAGGTGAGATTTTTGAAATTTATAACCATAACTAATAAAAAAAAACTAAGTGTAGTATTATAAGTTTGCATTGAACTTGCGGGGAGACGATAGACGCATGATTACACTCTTCTCGCTCCTTATGGTGCGTTGCCAGTCTCGGAGGGGATCTGGTTCTGATGATATCCCGTTTATCGACGGAGGAAGCGGAAGTCGATAGCCGCGCACAACACATTTCAATACATATCTTCTTTCTTACGTGTCAATTATATAGTTTATTAAGCCATACCAAAAAGTCAGGGTTCTCGTGACTAAAGAAGATACATTTTACATTTCGAGTCATGAGTCATGTAAATACGTTTTGCGTCGATGATTTTGGAAATCATAATGGTTCACTAACGAGAATGCTTGTTTTCTTATGTGATCCCATTTGGGAATTCTTTTCGCTTTATGTGAGCATATATGTATGCAAGTGGAACTCGATCGTAAGAGCTTATATTGTTGATTCAAATTAGCTGTGTACTGTTTGCAATAATTGCTCTTTCCACAAGGCATTCAAAAATGCCTGTCACAATTTCGTTGTTTGCCTCAATCAGTCGTCGAACTTCAAAATGGTGTTTCTCACCTCAGCCACATTGTCTGGCAATGCAAAGACTCTGGCGCCGATTTTTCTTGCACATGAAATGGCGTACATGGCATTTATAATTTTATCGTTGCCAATCAACGAAAAATCTACGACGTTCATCCAAATGGAATCGATGAAATCGAGAATGATAACAGAGCTTGAGATCAGCTCTTTGAATGGAATAGACGAATGCGAGAAGACTTTTCCTCTGGCTCCTGCTGAACGAATTGAACAATGCATAAAATAATAACGAAAACAATGGTTATATTTAATAAAGCATAATATTTTCTTGTTGATATTAGATAAAATAGTTAGTATTCATTAGCAGATTTTTCCGAAGCAGTAGCAACAAGTGGAAACAACAAAACTTACAATCGCTGTGAAATTATGCAGAAATGTCGAAGAAATCTAGCTAAAGCCCAATATGGATCTCGCAGTGGCGAATCCACAACCTCTGCTCTCCGCCCCTTTCCTTCTCTTTTTCTCCATCACTCTCTAATCTCTATCTGCTGACCATCGGATCCAAATGACCTTTTCAAGATCTCTCTGTGCTATATGTCCCCTGCATATCTCTCTCTTCTTGACCTCCACTCTGGCAAAGACTTTGGAACAGAAATGAAATTCTTGCCGAACATTGTGTCCATCAGAAGCAACTGCAGGCATAAACAAGACGCATAGACCCATTCGCATACATGCACATATGATTTGAAAATGCGTGAAGAGATGAATACAGCTTATGAATCCTGAACGAAGTTCCGAGTGACTCACAATGCTCCTTCGCTGTCGTATCCAGTGGCCACATATTCGCCTTTAAAAAAAAGAGGTGAAACATTTGCAGTGGGCATTTCTAGTGGACATGAGAAAAATTTCGACGCTCATTTCCTTATTTTGTCGGTTTTTGAAAGCAGAAAAACGACCAGCGAATAATTTTTCATTGCTAGCTAATTTATGCATTCACAGTAAACGAAATTAATTTTTCGACATGATTCAACCCTTTGGCCTTATATTAAATTATCAGCAGCTTATGAAAACCTGAAAGTGACCATTCGAACTGGCCACGTGCATTTGTACAAGGTGATTCACTTGTGTGGGAAAGCACATTATTGCACAACCTTGCGGCACGAGCACTACTCGTTGTGCAATCAGATTGAGGGCGGGCAGGACTCCCCCTATAAAACGCAGCGGAAAATAGCATTCAGACATCCTCTCCTTCTCATTCTTCCATTGAATATATTTTGTTTAGAAATCAATATTTTATATTTCCAGTTAGCTGCTACCATGCAAAAGAAGAGATCGTCTGTTCGGAACCGAAAGCCTCGTCTCTCGGAACCGATCATAAAACATCTCATCCTTCAAGAACCATTTCTTCCTACGCAGTCAGGAAAGGTACACTCACTAATTTTAAATATATTTTTACCGAATTATAACCTCCTCCGTCACTCCATCGCCAATGTATACATATTAGCTTAACAAGTTCTTGTTCATGTTTCAGAGCTTAAATTCGCCAGGAAGGTGCGAATTCCTCAAGTCTGGCATCGACTCCTTGTCAGTGCCAACTCAGAAGCCAAAGTGGACTGTGGCCGAATTGATGAAGGGCGACATTGATGAACTCAGGGTGAGCAGAGAGAGCACGGTTCTGCTTACGGATTGTAAAGTACTTGTAATAATGTACAGGTAAAAATGCGGATCTAAATAACAGTATTCTAGAATGAGTTCCCTAACGTTCGCCTGAGTTGCTCCGAGCACAGCAAGGGTGCTAGTAGAGGGCTGAAGCCGCGTATCCTGGTTCCGCTCCGTTCAACTGGTGCATTTGGCGGCGGATGCCCCGAAGGCTGCCGTTATGCCAATGCACACGAGGCATCTCCTTCCTCGAGTCGCAAACGCTCGATCAGTCAGGAAGCGTAAGTAGAATGTTATTTTTTTTTCGTTTTACAGTTAACCAGGAGCAAACACTTTTTGCTTTGTAATAAAGATCTGTGCTTGAACTGCGAATATCTTTAGTCGCCATGCCTAATCATAAAGCTCCATCTCTATTTTTAGGCCACTATTCCCGCGTAAGCTGCGCCAGCTAGAGAGCGACATGCGGCCAGAGATGGAAGTAATCGTGGACGCGGGAGACCATCGCCATAAAATCCATCTCCACTACAACGTCATTCGAGTGGATGTGGATGATGGCCGAGCGGAGAAGAAGACATGGAAGTCAGTCGTGGTTCTGGTCTTATATCAGATTTGGTTTACCGTAAGTCAGTCCTAAAAGGAGTAGTCGAGGAAATATTATGGTATTTCCTTTCTCAGGTCTCGAACCAAATCAAGACGTCGCTGCCCGGAGGGACTGATTCGTGAGGCAGAGGAAGAGCTCTACGACCACGACCGGGTTTATGACAACGGAATGGCATGGATGTTTCCAGAACTTGAGAAACAAGAGAAGCCAGTCGAGCGTTGTAGACGACTCGGCGATTTCCTTACAGTTGTATAGATCTTTTCCGTCTTTCTTTGCTCTCGTGTAATATCGTCTAGATACAATACAAACCCGTATAAACATCCCGCTCCACGAATTAAAGCTGTTTATTTAAAATTATCAAGGGTATTACGAATTGTCCTTCTCTAGTGGATATCCCTAGGGCTGCAACAAATGGATACCGGTAGAGCAGAAAAAAATCGCAACTCATACATTTAAGCTGTATTCATACATACTTATAACTATCATAATGACGTGGAGATTCGGCATAGAGTGGTCTCCTAAAGCTATGCACATATTACAAAATAGCCTCCTGCGCTTTGAACATGCGATAGACCTACATATGTATGTAACTGTTCCAAGGTCGAGTGAGGGAATCATGACAATTATGTTCAGAAACAATGAGACCTATGCCTGGGTCTCTCTGTAGAGCACTGCATGCAGAATGCGTCCTGATTCGCCTCACAATCAGCACCTTCTGGTAGTTCACATTCTAAAACAAGTTCGCATATTTTCCATAACCAAAAAACCTGTTCTTGAATAAAACATGTTCTTAGTCGAGATCCTGATTTCAAACGTAACGCGTAGACTCGTACATCACATAAATATGATATATTTTTACATATAAAAAGTTACGCCAGCCATTCTAATAGTTAGATATTTTGCACTTAACTTGCAGAGAGACTAGACGCATTATTTTTTTACTAGATTACTTTATATTCGTTGCTTTACCGTTTCTAGACCATTATCTTTCTCTGATCTGCCTTGTTACGATGTTCGTATTAGAATTTTCTCTCTCCCTTATCTCTTGCTTAGACGCACTCGTAGTGATCTTTTATTCTTCTATAAAATTTTGCATCAGCTTGTAGATGTTGAAATCTTTAAGAAACATATTGAGAGTATTCCGCTTCTAGACATTTTTTCAAATAGATTATTCAAATCTACAATGCTATATTTCATTTAATTTATACAGTGCAGAGAGTTTGTTTTATCTTTACATATACATACATGTATATGAACTATGCTATTCTTCTATCACTTTCACTCCCCTTTGCTGCACTCTGCTCCTCCTGGTGTGTGGCGCCAGCACACTCCTCAAGTGCTGTAGGGCCTGGCCCACCCCTCGGGAAGTCGCTCCCCCCGCTCTATTTACGTCACATGCCTGGAGGTTCAGTGTTGCCGGCCTGTCCCTACCCCCCCTCTCCCCTTTCTCATTAGTTGCACTAATAGTATGACGTGGTATTCTATATGTTGTCACATCTTTAACTTGATGTACGAATAAATAAATAAATTATGATTCGTTTTTCGCTTCTTATGATGCAATTCTCGAAGTACTTTTTTATGTTTGCATGCACATATGATATCAGCCGATGAATGCAGCTGAAAAGTGGAAACCACGACGGTTATTCCCCGCATTGCAGAATACAACTTCGCTGCACTGGTCACTAATTCGCTTTGAAGACAAAAAAGACGAAAAGTTTGCAGTGGGAATTTCTAGTTTATTGGAGAAAAATGTCGACGCTCACTCAGACATGAAGTTCCCTCATTCTGCTTACTTGAAAATTAACAAACTAATAACAAACATATGTAAATGGCGCATAGTCATAAATATAGTATTTGCTTACTTGCTTGGTTTTTGAAATCTTAGTAACAACCAGCGGAATAAATTTTCATTGTTAGATAATTTATGCATTTATAGTAAACGAAATTAATATTTAGTCGTGACTCAATGAAAAAGGTCGTCGGTGTAGATGCTACCTAAACCTGTAGGTACTGATACTATCATAATTTATCAGTCGTCTTTGAACACTTGAAAGTGATTATTCCAATTATGCACGTGCATTAGTACAACGTGACTCACTTGTGTGGACAGCACATTATTGCACAACCTTGAGCCACGAGTGTTGCTAGTTGTGCAATCAGAGAGGGGCGGGACGAATTCCCCCCTATAAAACGCAGCGGAAAATTACATTCAGACATCCTTCACTTCCCCGCCTTCATTTGACTTTAATTTTACGTATATATTTTGTTTAGAAATCTATCTCATGCTCCGAATATATTTCAGTCAGCTGTTACCATGCAGAAGAAGGGATCGTCTGCTCGGAACCGAGAGCCCCGTCTCTCGGAACCCGTCATAAAACATCTCATCCTTCAAGAACCTTTTCTTCCTCCGCAGTCAAGAAAGGTGCACTCGCTAATTTTCTATATATACATATTCTCTCCATATTTACATATCTATTTGCTTAACAAGTTCCTATCATGTTCCAGAGCATACACTCTCCAAGACGATGCGAATTCCTCAAGTCTGGCATCGACACCCTGTCGGTGTCATCTCAGAAGCCAAAGTGGACTGTGGCCGAATTGATGAAGGATGACATTGATGAACTCCGGGTGAGCAAAGTATCGTTTAGCGCACAGATTGTAAAGAACTTGTAATGGTGTACAGTAAAGCGTGCGGGTGTCTAGAACATTGCTTCTCCTAGAACAATGCTCTTCCTTCCAGAATGAGTTCCCTAACGTTCGCCTGAGCTGCTCCGAGCATAAGAAGGGTGCGAGTAGAGGGTTAAAGCCGCGTATCGCGGTTCCGCTCGGTTCAACGGGCGCATTTGGCGGCGGATGCCCCGAAGGCTGCCGTTATGCCAATGCACACGAGGCATCTCCTTCCTCGAGTCGCGCTCTCTCGATCCATCGGGAAGCGTAAGTGGAATACTATTTCGTTAAGAAAAACAATTGTTAACAGTTCTCCAGAAGCATACACCTTTTGCTTGGCTATATCTATGTATGCTAATCGTTGGTTTAACTACAAAATAGCTGTAGCTACCTCTAATAATAATGAAGATCCATCTCTATTAGGCCACTGTTCCCGCGTAAGCTGCGCCAGCTGGAGAGCGACATGCGGCCAGAGATGGAAGTAATCGTGGACGCGGGAGACCATCGCCATAAAATCCATCTCCACTACAACGTCATTCGAGTGGATGTGGATGATGGCCGAGCGGAGAAGAAGACATGGAAGTCAGTCGTGGTTCTGGTCTTATATCAGATTTGGCCTTGAGCGGAGTTATTGAAGAAATATTATGGCGTTTCCTTTGTCAGATCCAGAACCAAGGCAAGACGTCGTTGCCCGGAGGGACTGGTTCATGAGGGAAAGGAAGAGGTCTACGACTACGACCGGACGTACGATCGTGGAATGGCCTGGCTTTATCCAGACCTTGACGAAAAAGTGGAGCCAGTCGAGCATTGTTGGCGACTCGGCGACTTCCTTACCGTTGCATACTAGATATTTTCCCACTTCGTTCGCTCTCGTGTTGATACTAATTATACCCACATAAACACTCCGCAACACGAGTTAAAACTGTTTATGCAACGTAACAAATGAAGCCCGTAAAGTTTCACAACCAAATAATATGCACTAGGAATACCTAACAATGGTCTTATCTTACTGCCGTCGATACATCTCGGAGTTAATTAGCAAGGGTATTCCGAATTGTCCGTGGTGGAGAGTCCTCTGGCTGCAATAGATGAATAATCAGAACATAAGTAACATGAAGTAGAAGAAAGAACACTCGCAGGTCATAAAAATAAATAACATACCGATACAAATAATAATAATGATAACCTGGAGATTCGGCATAGGCTCGTCTCCCGCAGCAATGCACTTATTGCACAAAAGGCTCCTGCAATTTGAACATGCCAAAGAACTAACTACTCCAATGAAGTATTCTCAATAATGACGAATATGCTCAGAAGCAATCATAACCTACCAAACTACGGGTCTCTCTGAAGAGCACTGTATGCAAACGGCGTCTGGATTCGACTCCTCGCGAATTGGTCGTTCACTTTCTACAAGAAGATCGCGAAGTCAAATATTTTCCATACCCAGAAAACTCGTTCTTGAATATAAAAAATTCTTAATGTTGATTCACATTTCCACTAGAAATCGTAAGAAGTAGACCTCATATATGATATATCTTTTTAAAAAAAACAAACGTACGCAGGCCAGCACTTGAAGACTTCTTCACATGACGAGAAGACGGTAAAATGTTGGGCCGACATCTCGTTGGAATGGCGCCGGGCCTGAAATGAGAACATAAGTTGTTAGTCGAAACCCTAGTTTCACTAAAGGCTTTTCTTTAATTTTTTTGCGGGTTTTAAGCACTCATGGTGCGTTATGGAAGCTCGCAAAACACCTTGCCCGTGCGCGACAACGAACCAATCCACTAGTTGCAAAGTACTCTTGTGATGATGAATACAAAATTAGAACAAATTGATAAAGTTGAAAACAAACTTGGAGATCTCCCAGTGGGGAAGGCCGTCCTTACTGTCGGAGAGAGGAATGAAATCGACTGGACACCGTCTTCTTTTCTTCAAGATAAATGGCTTCAGACAAGTGGGCCGTTCAGCGGGTTATCACGGAGATTTTAGGTGTCAATAATGGCAACTAAATCAAGATGTCACTGACAGTGGGTGGCTTATCCACAGCCATGCCGTTGAAGCTGCAACCTCGCACGGCCACTCTGCCCGTTACTTGCTGCCGGCCTTTTAGTCGACCGACCCGTCTGACCGGGAAAACGGGGATTGTGGGAGTGAGGCTCGGGGGCGGCACGTGGGAAGTGGACGGCGCGTGATACTCCAACTCCGGGGCTTCCATCATATCCACGTCCTCTTCGTTCTCCTCCTTTGGTGTCTCGGTTGAGGATGAGGCAACAAAGAGTGGTTGCGGCTTCGGATAAGGAGGAGGTGCAACTTCTGCAAAAAACATCACTGATCACTGATCTTTTGAATCCCATCTTTCAATGTTTTTATTAGACACTTCCACCGACCTTTCGAGAGTACTCCCATTCCCGTGAGCATGCGAATCATCTTCTTCTTGATAGGCTTGAGGAGCTGAAGCCGAAGGGACTGGTCCACTAAAACTAGTAACATTGTAAGGTTTTTATGTGCATAAAACACGAAATATTATGTATATGTTTGTATGTACTCATATATTATGCTGTTTTAACTATGCAAACATGAATGACTACGGTAGGGCTTTCAAAGCGAACAAAACACGAAAAATCTGCTAACCATTGTGGCATGGATTACGCGCGACCTTTGAAGCGGGAGGAAAAGAAGAAGAACGTTTCCATTGAATGAAGTTGTTGGGATATTGGAGAGGAAGTCGTTGTATCACAGAATTCAGGGTCTTAAAAGTAAGATTTTATGAACGAACAAATCAAACAAATGAATCCTTTCCAAATTGGAAAATTGGAACATTTTGATAACTAATTAATAACAAGATTTCTTTATTTAGATAATTGAGAAAGGAATCTAACCGGATCCAGCGATTTTCTCTTTCGTCTTTCGCGTACTCGTCCACAAAGTGGCCAGCACCGGACCTGGCCGTTCCACTGTGTTGGCTTACTCTGCTGCAGAAGTGTCATATTCTATGCATAAAAAATGGCATACTTACACTACTGTATATGTCATACAAGAGTATTTCCTTTCAACACCGTCCTCTTCATCATTAATCCTAACCTTTCGCCGCGATTTCGAGACCATATCAGGCTTGATGTCGACACATGGATCCTCGGCTACATCAGCTTCAGGCACAATCGGAGGAAAGCTGCAGCCCTCTGGCTCTGTTTCATGTGCTTCTTCCTTTACGATCTGAACATATGGCCTTACAATATGGTGTTGGCCTAGTTTTTTTTTTAAATATCCAAAAACAAAATAAAAGCTATGCGTATAACCACGTCTGGCGGCAATGTCGAAGATGATGGCTGAACATGCGCGTCACTTTCCTCTACTTTGCACTGAGTGGCGTCATCTATAACAAAAGATAAAAGTAGGAAAGTAGAACTTTCCTACTTCCGTGATGTCTCCTCAACTAACGTTCCTCCTTGACACCGGTGGAACTGGCGGCAATGACATGCCTCGTCCACGGAGCGGACTGCGAATCTTTCCGTCTTATGGCGCTAACATCCATGAACTTCTGTAAATGGGAGCTAGTATTTATTAGAAATCACCCGATATTCCGCAAATGCGACTTCTTTAATAATAGTAAATAGAAATAATAAAAAATCAAACCAAAGGAGTCTCGCTGGCCGTTTCCGTTGCAGCGCTTGGGAGCATCGCTTCCAAATTATTAGTCACAGGAGAGTACCTGTTCAGAACCGTATGATTAGAGTGTATTGTAAGTTGTCACGTTGACGTTAAACTCGACATTTATAGGACTCAACAAGTTCGTGAGTATGGCATTACCAAAATGTAACAAAATGCAATAAACATGACTCCGAACCAGAGGGGTGCATTCATAGGAGTTCGTTTCTTCGAGTGAACGCGTTCGTGTTGCGGAAGATGAGCGAGATTAAGCATGCCCTCGGCAGCCGCTCCCTTGGGCTCATGCATTATTGTCGTCTTGTTCAACTCGGATGAGTAATCGCTTTGGTCCAGCTAAGAGAGTGTAATTCTGTTTTTTTCTCTTTTAGATTCTTTAAAGATGACTTGGCCAGGTAACTAAACTTGATTCTGAACAACCGGCCTACTGTACTATACAGTACACTCTACTCCAAATCCCGCCAATACTGTAAACTCGGCACACACCTCTTCAATTTCAGGTATCAATGCGCACGCTTCGTCTGGATTCGGCAGGGTGAACCTCATTTCTTGGCAATCCTTGATTGCCTACAAGTATATCATCGCTTAGAAGTTAATTATGACTAAAACTTAATTATGCTAATTCCTTCAGGCATTATTGTACAATCCATATAAATCTGCAATGCACCTTGTTGTATAGATCCTGGAAGTGTTTGAGGCATGAGATCTTCCTCGAAATAACTCCGCCAAGGACGAGTTGCCCATTCAAGTTCAGCTGAATCTGCCCAAAGTTCTTACGAGCCGGGAATAAAAGGATTCCAGCACACAACCCTATTTTAGTGGCCCTTCAATTATCCTACACGGTTATGAATACATTTTTCTTACACAAATTAGGTTGCTTTAAACAAACAAACAACCAGAAAATCGGAACAAATTTTTTTGTCTACTCCCACCATGTTCCGGGAAAAATCCGGAAAATCCTTTTATTCCCAGCTTGCAAGAAGCCGGCAAGCCCCGAAATGGTTACAAAAAAAAAACTAACATTGATGCGTGTCCCATGCATGCTGCGCATCTGAACCTTTGTCGGCTTGATGGTCTTCTTCTGAAAATTTTGTAAGCATGTTGACCGCATACATCAATTGCAGAAAACGGGTGCCTAACCATAAGACGGTCTTGGCCAGGAGCTCCGCTCAGCATGTCTTGGCCCCATGTTGAAATCTGGAGCGAAATGTCTTCGAACCTTTTAATATGAGAAAGAAGTAGAAGCTCACCCTGTTAAGAATTGTGGCCGTATCGTACTTGATTCGCATACTAGGCGCGCTCATGTGCACGCAAGAAGTTGGTCCCCTCTGACATTGAATTTGGTTAATGAGACAATCTAACATTATTCCAATGAAATTTAACTGATTTTTTCACTCTGCGTAGCGCAAAGACTGAGAATGAAACGAATACAATGTACCGTATACCTCAATCATGTCATACTTGTCGAATCCCTTGCGACACAACTTGTTCGCGATCGTTCGCATGAGATCGGCATTGCCTTCGTTCTGGAGATTCCGCTTGTCTCTCGCGCGCTCGTCTATTTCAATTCCCTGACAGAGTCACATATATACATATATATATATATACATATATATATATTACAGGACTCTTACAACTGTAAACTTGGGAGAGTAGATGATGAGCATAATACCACATCGATGAGCCGGCGTGCCTCCTGGAGTGATCGTCGAGTGTCGCGGAGACGCGTGAGATGCTCCATTCCTTCCCTCTTCACCGCAGCCATCACCTCCCAGCAGCGTTGGATGCACTGCAATCAGAATGGGAGACGTTCGCAATATATGTACTGTTATTATTATATTATGCGAATTATGGATTGAAACAAAGAGAACAACATAATCATAATGGAAAAAGAATATTAAGCTTTATACTATACCATCAGGATGAGAAGGTTGAAGTGGAGCGCAACTTCATTGTTCAGCAACTCAACGCCCCGTATCAACGTCACTTCGGCATGGTTGACATGGCGAAGCCTGGTCGAGAACACATATTTCTCCTCCTTGTGTAGCATACGATTTCAAGTTTTTTTTAATCGCAACAAAAATTCGCAGATGTTTTAACCTACGACTATTCAACTAAATTATTCAGAAATATAGAAATCAAAAAACAGCTACAATTTATCCATCGAATCCGACAAGTTAAACGTGTTCATCATTCGCTTCTCCAGTGCCTCGTCAACGACAGGATTGAGTCTGACCTGCACACGCATTTTTCAATTCACTGGAGAGCAAAGGGAAGAAGCGAACAGATAAATAGAGAATTTCGACAAATTAGAAGAAATACAAACGTTCAGGCAAAGGGTGTCGCCGAAGTTCGTCTTAGCACGGTGCTTAGCGAAACAATCTTCGCAAAAGTGAAAGTCACAGCCGTCACATTTGCGACAAAGCGGCGAGTTTGAATTCTTGCATCCCTCTAACCGACACTTTCTGAACAAGAAAATAATGTTGCAGCAAGTAAACTTTCACAGTTTCCAAAAGAAATGCGAAAATACAAACTTGGTTTCTTTGTTCAGGCTGTGCGGCAAAATGATGTCGTTAACGATTGCTCGACAAAGGTGACACTCGAAGAGCTGCGTCTCTCTGACAGTAGTGCTTTCTGAAGAAGAAAAAAGAAAGATATAATCATATACTTCTTAACTCCAACAAATGGAGGAAACTATTCGTGAAGGAACTCGAGATAAGCTACTACTATAAGAAAGAAACCGAGAATAGTAAAAGGAAAGAAAAGTACTGACTGTATTCCAAAACACATCGCGGACAAAGAATATGGCCACAACTCAGGAGGACTGTTTCGAGATGGGATTCAGTGTCCGCGAAGAGGTATCCCATCAGTTGCGCGCCACAATCCTTCAAATGAACAACATTTGCTCTATGGAAAAGGGTCATTTGGAAGACTTGCTGTTGAGAAGGAAGAAAGAAATAGAAAATGCTGACATTGCACGTGCTGAAGGGATCGACGGGTGGTCGTAGCCGGATTCGTCGTTCTCTGGTCATCGTCGATGTCCGCGGTCGTATGTGCCACGCGGTGCACGACATGGCTGGAAACAGAAACACACATCAACAACAAAATAATGATAATAACACGAATATCAACACAAAGTTCTAGCTCACAATATTCGGTGCCAACGAGAAATCACAGAAGAGTGAATACCTTTAATTGTCGGCATAACACTAAAACTACGGTTACACTATAATTAGTATATTTAATGTAAATCATGCTTTCGACTTTTTTCTCATGTCAGATAGTCAACTAGTTTTCGTCATTTATGCGTTGCTTCGCGTTCTCATATTGCCCCGATAGATGCAGCAACCGAACTTGAGTAGGTTTTCGCTCAACAGCCCAACCCAGAATCGTTTCACTTGAGATTAGCCATAAGATGAGAGAGTGAGAGAGTGAGAGGGGGAGAGAGGGAGAGAGAGAGAGAGAGAGAGAGAGAGAGAGAGAGAGAGAAAGAGGGAGAGAGGGAGAGAGAGAGGCGATCCACTTCCCGCGCTATAGAAGACCCGGTTCCGCGAAAAGTTGATTACTTTTATGAATGAACCACTCGCCCAAGCGTCCCTGATTGTGAGAAACAAAAATCTTTCTCTCTTGCAAAAAATGTATCACGTGGAAACAGTTGAAACAGTAGAAGGAAAGGATAGGTGTGCGGAATTCAGCACTCATTTCATCGTGATAGATTCCGTCTCAGTAAGTGTTCTTTTTTTTTACACTTCTTAACAAGACAAGCGAAGAAAGGTATTTGCAACGATCTCTTCGTATCAACCACAAATTAAATAAGAGTATTTAATATGGTCTACAATAATTAATATGTTTGAAAAGCAACGGGGCTTTCAAGAGTCAGGTCACTGCATTTTAGTTGTTTTTTTATATTTGGAATTCCTCGTCATTGCAACAACGGAGCATGAAATGGCTCGTAGTCGAGTGCTCATCGCGAGAAAGCAGCCACAAAAAAATGAGCATATCGGTTATATCATTAAAACTCTTGTTCTTCTTTTGTCAGGATAACATCCAAAGAAATATCATATATGAAGTACATGACTATACAAAACTGGACGCGAATCGAGCAGCTGCAGCTTTTTGGCTCCATCCATTCCTCTGTAGACTATCCTCCTCCTCCTCGTAGTATGCCTTGACTTTGAAGCCTGCCTCGGAGTTACTCAGAGAAGTACGTAGGAGAGCAGTGTACAGATTGGAGAATAGGCTGAACCCGCCAGATAAGCGAGCTCGGATTGAGATGACGGAAGCAGTCGCCAGTGCATTCTTGGTCATCTCAAAGCAATCATAAGTAGTTTGTCTTGTTTAATTATCACTTTAGTGTGCTATTTTAACCTACTAAGTACATATGCATACATATGCATATGTTCTATCTCCCTTATACTTCCTAATTCTATTACTATCCATTTTGTTGAGCATATCACGTATATTTTCATTCAATAGTTTCACCGGTTGATTGAAAAGATCATATGAAGACGTTTGATTTAATGAATGACAAATTTTTCAACATTTTAAGACTTTGATGTTGGCGAACAAATGTGTACCTATAATTAGGAAGAGAAGTTGAACAAATACCTCGAATGGAATTCCGTCCTTTAGGGGATGGCAGAAGTCATCGAGGATGCAGACATCCACATGGACTTGGCCTCCGGAAGCGGTGTAGAAGCCCGAGAGTTCGATGGACACTCGGCTGGGCAGGGGCTGGCGGCTGAAGTCGATCTGCCAGATGAGCTGCGCGTCGGAAGAGCCTCTCTCGCGAGAGAAGTAGGCCAGTCCTCCCTCCACATTTCTCTGCACTCTCTCCGCCTCGAAGACTCCACTCTGCCATCCTCTCATCATCTCTTCCCCAACGAAGTACACATCCTTCACGATGTCGTACACAATGCTGTAGACTCCATGCACGGCCTTCCTGGCGCTTGGACGGAAGACGAATCCCGGGCTGTCGGGCGCAGCTCTCTGCTTCCGCTCGTGCGACTTTACGCAGCCACTTCCAGTGACCGGGTAGAAGACTTTGACAAGGAGGCCAGGATCCGTGCTCGTGTTGACTGTCTTCAGGATCTTCGTATGCAAATAGGAATTCTTGTCTTGTCCGCCCGACAAGGAAAGTTTGACCTCGATCAGAGGAACCGCCGCAACGTGCTCCTGCGCAACCTGAAGAAAGCGGAGGCATTCTCTCTTGTATTATACTTTATTTTTGGTCCATGTTTGTAATTTAGAATTGGTTTATTTTTTTATCGGTCGGTGTATACAAATCGTATTCGCAGTTATTAGGTCATAGGGTTTTTCTCTCCTTCACGCATTTATGATAGAGACCATCAAACGTTGAAGTAGATTTAAACACCTAGTATATGCAAAAGGGTGCATGTATGTATATTTATTTGTGAATATATATATATATATATATATATATATTTGCATTTATGCTTAAAAAGTGCATACCTCAAAGGCGACTCCATCCTGGAGTTCAAAGCAGAATTCGTCGAAGAGGCACGCGTGCGCCCTCGCGTAGTTGTCGTACAAGCTCATGAGTCCCGAGACTTGGATGGTGATTTTGCGAGGAGCCGGTTTCTTCTTGAAGTTCAGATGCCAAACAATCTCTCCGGTCCCTTCAGGTCCAAATATGCCTGTCTCCCTGACGAAGGCCACCTCTCCGTTCGTCTCGACCCTCCTCTGCATCTTATTCGCCTTGAAAACTCCGTTCTGCCAGCCTTTGATCTCCTGGGTTCCGACGCGATAGAGATCCTTGGCGATGTTGTATTCGATCGTGTACACGAAGTCAGCATCGTTCGCGTCCGGTTCGAAGGTGTACGGTACGGTCTCGTTCGACGGAGTGGATGATGAGTTGGTTGTTGCATTCGAGGCGTTTTCCACCACCGCCCCTTTCGTTGTTAGCAATTTGCGGTCGTTGCTGGCTGGACAGCTGATGAATGGGCCGTGGGTTAGCAGAGGCGGGTAGTGAACGGTCACTTTGAAGGCTGGCTCCGTGCTCTTCGCTGCCGTGCGCAAGATTCCGACATCATAGAGGTTGTTGTATCTGGCAGACAACTGAGCTTTCACTGCGATGAGGGGAACAGCATTGAGAAAGGCCTGCGGTATCTGAAAATCGAAGTCGTCGACATAAATACGAATTACCTTAAATGAATCTAGCCATCTCATATGTACACATGTGCATACATACATGTAGAAATGTATATACCACTAGTCATAAATGGATATATGACGGTGCAAACTAAAAAAAGGTCGTTTTTGCGTTTTCGACCCGTTATACACATTTGCGCACAAATGTATGCGTACGTTTTGACCAATTTGGTATATTCGTGCGGAATATTCTAAACAAAAGTGTGCATAACGGGTCGAAAACGCAAAAATGATTTTTTTTTTTTTAGCTTTCACCGTCATATATATATAAACAAAATAAATGTAAATGATGACC